>JAWMRA010000016.1:3092345-3286790 GCA_035584735.1 Pseudotriccus pelzelni | reverse complement strand
GGCGGGGCGGGGCGGGGCGGGGCGGGGCGGCGGGGACGGCGGCCAATGGGGGGCGGGCTGGGCGGCGCGCGCGGCGCTCTTAAGGCGGCGCGGGCGCTGTCAGCGGGCAGAAGGCGCGCGGGCTCTCGACGGCGCGGCCATGGCCGCCCTCAACGGCGCCGTGGAGAACGGGCAGCCCGACAGGAAAGCGGCGCCGCCGCCGCCCCCGCTGCTGCCGCGGCCCCTGCGCAGCCTGGAGGTGAAGTACACCAAGGTGAGCCCGCTCGCCGGGCGTTGGGGAGGTGGGCGGCGGAGCCCGGGGCTTGGTGGAGCCAGGGTGGCGGCGAGGTGTTAGGTTTTTTTAATACAAAGTTTTTGCCCTCGGTGCTGTTTTTCTTAAGTTCTTTTATTCCTCCTGCTGCCGGAGACAGTAGGTTTATGGGGGTTCGAGGTTGAGTGAGCAGGTGACAGTGGCATTTCCAATGGCGCAGCAGTTGCCTCAATCTCTAAAGCCCAGAAACTAACTTTTTTTTTTCTTTCTTCTTTTTTCTTTTTTTTTTTCTTTTTTTTTTTTTTTTTTAATAAAATGACCCCACTGAACCTATTGTGCTGCCCCAGGTGCTCTGGGCTCCCGTGGTGCCTGACAGCATCTTCCCTCCCAACCCACCCTTGAACGCCTCCAGCCCTGCACTGGTGCTCAGTGAAATCCGATTTGGATGGGGTGAGCCCGGGCAGGGAGAGGAGGGGGTTTTATCCCTCAGGAAGCTGCTTGTCAGAGTTGTGTTCAGCTGTCCTTGACCTGGTCTGCAGCGCCTTTGCTGGGAGGGGGCTCAGTGCCAGGGGTACATTCGGGTTCTGGCAAGCCTGGAGAAGGACCAGTGTCCAGCAGGACTGGACCTCATGGAAGGGCTTTGCCATGAGACTGGAGCCATCCTGCAGCGCTAGAAGTGGTGTTTGTTGGTGACTCTCTGTCCCAACAGAGCTCCCCTATGGCCTCCCTGTAGGCATTGAGCCTGCACAAACCCTCACCTCTCCCCTCTTCGTTGGGCTTCCCTTTAAACAGTTGCTCCTGACCTTCTGGATTAAACCAAAGGCTCCTGAGCTTGATAACTCCATCCCTCAGAGGTGAGGCTGGTGTGGAGCTCCGCAGGGCTGTAGAAATCTCTGTTCCCAGCGCAGCCGTAGCTCTGCCATCGCTGGGTTGCTTTTTGTTCCACAACAGCCTAACCCGCTGCCTTACGCAGTGGGGAAAATGTCCTGGCTGGTTACGCTGCTAAGGAGCCTCAACTGCCATAATTTCAACTTTGTGGCTGGGCTAAAAGAGCTGGAGGGGCTGAATGAGTATGCTACAGTTGCGTTTTTGTGTTAGGTATTAAAAAGAAAAAGAAGAATTTGAAGATCCTTCCCTTGCAGCGAGAAGGAGTAAACAGTGATAGCTTATCCGGTGAGGTGTTGATTTGAATTATGCGTCCAAACTAGTGAAACAGATTAGCAATTAGTAGTAATCACTGGGCTAGATTAATTTTTAACATCCCAAGTTTATCTGCTCCTTATTTGTGAGATAAACTTGTCATTTAGCAGCAAATTGGATCTGCAGCTGCTGATTGCAGAATGGCGTAATGCTGCACAAACAGCTCTTTCCCGCGTCCAAAATGGACACGGCCATTCGAGTTCTTCTTAAACATCCAAATGTTCTGGTTTTTGTTATTTTTATTGTTGTGAACACTTTTAAACGCTCCTTAGGGATCTTATCCTGCAGCCGTGTGTGTTTTAAAACGCGCAGTTTTGCTCTCCAGAGTTTTGCCGGAGACTCCGTGCGCTGAAAGTATCAAGGTAGTCTCTTAAAAGTGGAAACCAACGTAAATTAAGAGTGGGAGTTTGATGTTTGGTCTGGTGCTGCTGGTGCATCTGAGTAAATAATGAACAGCAGTCAATTTTCATAAAACTTCGAGGGGTTTTGTACAAGCTCTGAGTTTCACCAGATGTTTACAGCTGACAGCGTGTTTTCCTTTGCTTAGAGGAGATTTTTTATTTTTGGTTCTACCAGTTACTGGGGCTGGGGCAGAAGAAAAAAATTTCAACAAAGATCTTCCTTGTAAAGGAGCTTAGTGCTTGTCATGGATGTGTGATGGAAGTGATCTGTCCACAATTCCTTGTCCCGAATCCTGGGTATGCAGCATGAACGGCTGATAAATCATTTGATTTCAACTCCTGGCACCAAAGACCCGGGATATGTGGTGCAATTCCCAGAATGATGCCAGTGTATGTGTTACATTAAAACAGCCTGATCCTGTCACTCTCATGTTTTACTACTTGTAGGAACATCATTTTCCCATAGAATTCATGTTGAATGCCAAGGAAAAACAATATCCTTCCCCAATCCTCAGCTTGTGAGCATATACCTGATGCTTTAATTTTTACAGTGCCTGTCATATCTCCTGTGTTTATAATGTGACTCTGCTTCATTAGTGAAACAAAGAAAAACTGAAGTTAAAATGTGTGAATGTTAAAATGTAGCACTCGGGTAACAGAGGTAGTTCAGGAGCATGGGTGTCTTAAACTGGAGTTAATATTTCTAACATTGCATCTCTTCTTGTGACTTCCCTTGGCAACATCTTTGGCAAAATGTTCTTTTTTGTTGGCCTGCGTGAAACAGGTGGGTCCAACTGTGCAGCTTCTACACCAGTTGCATTTTGCATGCTCTCTGCAGAAATAGTGATAAAAAAGCCCTTTCAGGAAGAAAAAAACTGCCCAAGGAAAGAAAATTATGACCCAAAGCAGTGGGAATTCCGAATGTAAGAGATGCAACATTAATCTCCTGGTGGTGTGTAGAGACTCATAAACAAGATTGCAAATGTGGCTGACTTCCAAATAAAAGTACTAGCTTACAGCCACTAGCAGGCTACTAATAAAGATTACTTCATCTAATCTTACTTGAAGTATATTTATAAAATATAACACTGCCAAGTTAGATCACAGCGTGGATAAGATGCATGTTGAATCAATTAATTGTATATAGGTATTCATGTTCTGTTTACAGTGAGTAACAACACTCCAGTATTTAATGCATTTTCGGTTACGCAATGCTGGGACTGTTTGTTCTTGCTCTGGAAATGCAATATTTTGAAACACTTAAATCTTGTCACAGATGACTCCAAGTGACGTGGGAGGCTTGATCCAGCCTGTGACAAGGCATGGTGGGGTAGAACTGAGCCAGTCCCCACCCTCCTCTGGGTGCTGCCAGAGGGGGGAGCAAGATGTGGAAGTAGCCCAGGGCAGGATACAAACAGCCAAGGAATATTGTGCAGTGACACGTAACGAGGGGCTCCTTTGGCTTGAACCACGCCAGCTTCTCTTGGTGTCTGCTTGGTGTTCCCACGGAGCTGTACTTCAAAACCCACCTGTTTCTCATTGCCAAATCACGGTGGTATGTGGTGTGAGCCCCATCCTCTACCTTCCTTGTGCTCAAAACCAACTGGGTGCACAAAATTTGGATAAATGCTTCTGTATTCCAGTCTCCCTGGTAGGGAGGCTGAGTACACTTGGCTCTGCCACTGATGGAAACTGGAGAGCTTTGGGACCTTTGAGAAGCACTTGTGGTTTTTTGTCTACATCACTGTTTTCTTTCTCTTGCCCATCCCACTTCCCTTGCTCTCTGTCTCTTCAGATATTTATTAACAATGAATGGCACGAGTCTACAAGTGGAAAGAAGTTTCCCACCTACAACCCTTCGACGCTGGAGAAAATTTGTGACATTGAAGAAGGAGACAAGGTAAGTGTTGTTAGAAAAGCAGTGCAGAAGACTGTTTCCAAAGCACTTCTTTTTGTAGGGCAGCCCACAGAGGAAAAGCTGGCTTTTAGCAACATCATCTGTCTGGCCAGACTGACTTGAAGGTCTGGAACACTGGATGTGCTGCTCAAGAATTACATGGGCTGGGTGGGATCAATCCTGTCCAACTCGTCAGAGGCACTTTCCCTGGTAGGAACTGGCTGCTGAGCACTGTCAGAGGAATGAGATTGAGCATCATTCCTGTGGCATGGACTGGAAGGGAGCAGCCAGCCTGAGGAAACAGCAGTGATGGTATATGCACATCCCTGACAAGACTTGGGCCTTGTGTTGGGAGTGGTTTATACACCAGCTGCACGGCAGCCTGTTGGACACACTGAACTGAAATTTGTCTCCTTATAAACAAAGTCAACAAATAACCTGAGTGCTTGGGGGAATTTGAGCTCAGTCATGCAAACACTGGCCACTTACTGCTGGAGATGTGGTGCTGCTTTTCCAGCTGGTATCGTGGGTTCTGGCCTCCTGCACAAATGTGGCAACTCCCAGTTAAAACCAAACCAATACCTCAAGAGCTCTAGCAATCCTTGGCTGGCCCTGGTTTGCTGTAGGTCAGCCTGGGCTGTAACAGGACTTGGTAACAGTCTGAGGTGAGGAACAATCAGATGGGACACTTTTTGTCCAAAACAGCTGATCATATAGGGGCCAACCTATGGAAGAGGGCCGGCCCAAGAGCTGGCTTTTTGCAGGGTGTCATGGAAAGGTGGCTTACAGCTGCTGTGCTGTACCAGGGCTTTGGCAGCTCGTTGCTATGGGCAGTGTGGCTATTTCTGCCTGCACTGAGATCTTTCTGTGCCTAAGCTTGTCCAACACTTGTGAGGCCCAGCGCCTGGTTTCCAGCGAGGGAATCCTTTCCTAGTAGGACTGAGACTAGCTGAGCAGGGGCAGTGTGTTTTTTGGTATTGTACTGTGTAGAGCATAAAGCTTGACTCTTCTGGAGATGGGAGCAAACTTCCTTGGGAATACAATGCAGTGTTGTGTAAGGTAGCTGTGCTTTTTTGGGTGGCACTAAAGCAGCCTCCAGGACTTATTGCCACGGGGGATTTGTGTATCCATAGGGCAATTGCAGATCCAGGCAGAACCAAACATTATGTGTAATGTCTTTGTACTGGCTGCATAGGACACAACTGTGTTTAATTGCAGTGGCATGTAAACAGTGGAGTTGAAGCTGACTCTGATGCAACTGTGTTTTGATAGGCACAAACCATGACACTCTTATTGTTCCCTGAGCCAAGTGTCTCCTCAAGCAGTTACAGGAGTATTTCATGCCTGCTTCTTACTGTCTGGCTTAAAGAAAATTGTTATGCAGAACTAAAAGCCCAGTTTTGCCTCTTGCCTCCTTGAGATTTGTCCCTGCCTGGATTTGGCCCTTAGGTTGCAGGAGAGTAAACCTTTCCTTGGGGTCAGTCAGTGGATCCCTCTGCCCCTGGATACTCAGCATGGGTGGCTGACTCCTTGGTGCATGGAAATTGCAGTAAGGAATGTAAGGTAACTCTGGTTCAGGTGCTGAAAGCCTCTTCCACCCCTTTATATCATACTTTCAAAAAAAAAAAATTTTTTTTGCTGTAAGTAGGTTTTTCCAAGGAACTGAGTGGGATTAGTCCTGGATCTGGATTAGTTAGGAAGCAGTCATGGCTGAGAACCATCCCCAAATAGCTGTTTGGCTTCTGGTGACACTTGCCATAGGACAATGGGGCATGGTCAAGCTAAGTCCTCTGAGGCTTCATTCGCCCTGGTTGGACTTCCCCCCCTGGATGTAACTCCAGTCTGCTGGAGTCACTACAGGAAGTGGTGAGTTGTGTTTGGTGGTGCTTTCCAGTGTCCTTCCCCACGTGCCACCCCAGGGATGTCAGTTCCTGGTACTGGTTCTGGCTTCAGCTGTGCTGTGCCAGGTTTGGCTCTGCCTTCGCAGCGGGCTGGGAGCAGAACTGCACTTTCCAAGCCCTCAACAGAAACCTGCCCCTCCCTGGCCATGCAGAGTGTTTTGCTTAGGCTGCACGTGAGGGGTGGGAATTTGGCAGCCGATATCTCAGCGATGACAGTTCAGTCTGGTGTTGAAACTTGGCCAAAGCTTTATGAGCCTCGAAGCAAAGGTTTTGTTGTTTGTTCTTTAGTTGTAGAATTGTCCTTGATGGGGCAGTTGAGGGATAAAGAAAAGTCTGTGTGGAAAAAGAAGCCCTGGAAATAAAATGGCAGATGTCTTCACTGGATGTTAGGAGGCTTTTTACCTCCCAAGAAGTGTCTTCGTGTCCAAGTGTTTGCCAGGTTGATAACAGAGAAGGAATAACTTTCTCCTTTAGGCTTCTGCTCCGTGGGAGTGGTGAAGCCCCAGAACTTCCACCCTGTCTTGATGTTACCATGGAAAAGCAGGAATACTTGTGCCATCATAATGTCTCTGGTGCTGTCAATAAAAATTGGAGACCCCGTCTCCCTCAGATTGTAGTGGCAGGCTGAGGTAAGACTCCAGCAGAGTCCAATGCCCTCAGTGATGATTTTGGATGCTTGGGGCTGTTAAGATGCATTTTGTGGCTGTTTTGAGCTCAGGTTCAGAAGTTAGAGGAATGCAATGTAATGTGTTTGCAGGGGAGCAGGTCAGGGAACCTCCTCTAATTGAGAAACTGTGACGTGCTCGTGCCCTGTGTCAGAAAGGCGCCTTTCCAAAATTGTGCCCAGGGGAGGCTTTTTGAAGGAGTTGTAGTTGAATTGAAGAAAGATGGTCTCCACTGGCCGTGCTCCACCCTTGGTCTCCTTAGTGACCACAGTGAAGCACTGTGGGACACCCCGAGACTGAAGCAGAGTGAGGCTTTTTTGCAGGTGTTTTCCCCACTCAGAGAGCCAGTGGGTCTTCACTGTGAGGAAGAAGCAGGAGAGAGGAAGAAAAGGCAGGGGAGAAAAAGGGAGAAGTGATGAGCAGGACTTGAGGTGGAAAATGGAAGTGGAGGAGGTAGCTTAGAACAAAGAACAGTGTGTTTTTTGTCCAGGGGGGAAAGGTATGTGGTTGTGTAACTGGGGGTTGTATCACAGTGCAAACACCAAGGTGGGTATGAAGGTTTGCAGGCACTTCCCAGCGCTGCAATGCTTGACTTTGCAATCTTAATGTTCTCTTAGTGGAGCTTTTTGTGTAATACTCCACGTGTTATAGATCCAGACTGAGCACCAGGATGCACAGGATCTCCTCCTCCTGTGGTTTTTTGCACCACAATGTGTTCCTGGCACCTTGACAGTTACGAGTCCCTTTGTCACGCCTTGTGCCTACCTATTGCAACACGCCTGCAATGAACATGCCATTCAGACTCCCCTAATGCCTAGTCATAACAGGATGGATTAAGAATGGCATTTCAGCCTTCCTGAAGAATTTCCTTGTTTTTGCTGGTCTCTCAGCCCTATTGAGGCTATGCAGGCTCTCAGGATCTCACTTGGTGGTGCTACCCCGAGGGTGTTTAGGGAAAGCCTGTTTGCTTGTGTGACAGTGACTGCAGTCCTTGAGCCGCTATTTGTACCCAGCATGTCTGAGAAAAGAGACAAGAATGAAGGTAACCATCTACAGGAACTGCAGCAGGATTTGTGCTCCCCTGTTTCGAGGATAGGGAAGATCTGGGCGTGCACTGCAGCCCTCTGCCCACACAGCCGTCTCACCCCTGTTCTCTGAGTGCCAGGGTGGAGGGAAGACCCTCAGTACCAAGGACATGGTGCCGCTGCAGACCCGGTTCCCTGCATGTCTGTGCTCCCAGGCTGGTCACAGAACTAATTAATTCCTGCTAAGGGAAGACTTGTTTAAACCTGACAGGCTTTTTATGTTCCTTTGCCCGCTTTGTCACATAAAATATTGCCTCCTTTCAGCTTGAGCCTTCCTTCATTCCAGCAGGCAGGATGGGGAGTGCCTGAGTGTGCAGTGGCTGGTGGTGCCTTCTGGCTTTCATGATGTGCCAGTTTGAATCCAGATCAGCTCAAATGGAGTGAGCAATTCCGAAGGCCTGTTGTGCCTGTCTGTGGGTGACAGGCCCCAGGCAGGATGTGCCTGTCTGCACTCAGTGGCTCCTCACCACCTCTGCCTTACCAGCATCCTTTGCTAGACCAGAGCCATCCTGTAGCTGCACAAGTTTCCTCCAATAGTTCCCCAGCAGCACTCTTCCAAAAGGGTAGATTTCTTCAGTATAAATTGTAATCCTTTTGTAAAGAAAAGCAGCCAACTTTAAAGTGCCACTGCCTTGGGGGATGCCTTGCTGTTTTGACCGAGAACTTATTGAGGTAACGTTTCCCTGTAACATTTGTTGTGTTTGTTTTTTTTTTTGGTTGAGCACCACACATCTCCCCATGAGGGGAGAGTAGCCAGACCTTGTTGGATCAGTGCAGGGGCTTATTTCCTAATTGTGTCCACACAAGACTTGACATTAAACATAGGTGAGAGCAACTGTGAGGAACAATCAACGCTCCTTTCCCACTCTTTTGAGCCACATATTGCAATGAGGTGCAGCTGAAGTGAGGCACAGGCTGTGCCAGACATTACATACAGGAGGAGTCTGTCCAAAGCTTTGTGTGCTTGGGCTACAGCCTTGGCCTTGTGGATGTTGGTGGCAACATTCCTGTTGATTCCATTGGATCATGAGGTTGCCCTTGGCTCCACTTTTGTAATCAATGTGTGTGAGATGAAGAGAAGAGTCCGGGCTCTACTGTGGCCAGAGCAAATGCATAAAGCTTTGGGGGGTGGTGCTGTGGAAAGACAGGGAACTTGCTGCCCATTTGAGTAGTAACCTGGGTGAACAGAGTTAGATTTGGTCCAGAGGATGGTAAAGCTGCAGGGAGATGAAGGGAGAAGAAATGGCTTTGTCATAGCACGGAACACAGCAAAACCTCTCCCAACCGGTAGAAATGTTCTGGAAGCATTTTAGGATCTAAGGGAGTTTCTTAGTGTGTTAACTGCCACTGGCATGGGTTCCAGGGGGACTGAACGGTGGGATCTGAGCTGTGATTGTTCCCCTGGATAAAACCTTGATCTCCCTGGGGGACTTTCCTGGCCACACTTGTTTAGAGGAGGCTGATTCATGTGGGCCAGTGTCCTCTCATTTGTTTCTCCATGTCCCTCAGTGTCACATCCTCTATTGGCAGGAACACCATTCTGGATTATTTTATAAACAGATCGGTTACATTAAATTGTCCTTGCAAGACCCTGTTGATACTTTGACCTCAAGGTTGTTTATGAGCCCAGGCCAAACCTAAAACATATTCCAGGCTGGGATTCAAATCCAGGAGTGAAATCAAAGTGGTTTTGCCGGACAACTTGGTTTCAGCCATCGCATCATCAGCAAGGAACCAGCCCGAGTGGGGTTTCTGTGCCACTGTCCACCTCCTTCCTTGTAACCTGAGGTTTTCTTGCGTGTGTGGTGCTGCAGCCTGACGTGGATAATGCAGTGGAGGCAGCAAAGGCAGCATTCCAGAGGGGCTCTCCGTGGAGACAGATGGGTGCCCCAAGCAGAGGACGACTCCTGCACAAACTGGCTGATCTTCTGGAGCGAGACAGAGTCATCCTGGCAGTAAGTACTGGGGGCACTGATAGACCAGCAACAGTTGGCTGATAATTCAGCTCCATCCCTCTGATGCATCCACATCTACCTAATAGTTTTCTTTTTCTCCCTTTTATGAAGGGCAGAAGAGCCCATGTAGAAGTCATGATTTTCTTCTTCTTTCTGCAAGTTGACTTTATATAGCTGACTTCTCCAAAACTTTAGCTAGTTATTGAAGTGATTACAGATATTAGTACTCACATTTTCAAAGCAGTAAACACACTTTTCCTTAGCTTAACAATCATTAATGTTCAGAGCTGTCTCCCAGCTCTTATCTTTAAAAAAAACCCCACACTAAAACAATGAAACAAAACCACCCAACCAAAACAACCCCAAACCACCACAGCTGACTCAGTCTTTAGTACAAAAATGCAGGGCCAGTTTAACACTTGTGCGAATTCCTTCCCCTAAAATATGGGGCTGGAAAGAGACTCTTTCTCTTGCTGGATATCATACACACATTTTAAATTTTGGAAGTGGGAACTGTTCCTTTTCGTACTGAAATTACTGGCTCAGGAAAATCTGTCTATACCTGTGAAGCTGTGTTAACTTGGACAGCTGCACTGAAAAACTATTGCCATGATCCTGTCCTGGAGGAGTCTTGCTGGTGCAGAACAAGGAGATGCTAAATGTGCTGCAGTTGGTAGGAGCCTTTAGACTCCATGGGCATTGCACATCTTTCCAAATCATGTTCCCAGATCCTCAGCTTAGGGCTGCTGTCCCTCCATGCTCGAGCTCTTGGATCTGAGCACTCTCCAGTTCAATGCTGCACTTTTTATCTCCATGGGAATGGCATTTATGACAAGTTCTGTGCTGTTAGAGGGGCAGGTTCCTGAGCCAGGGTCCTGCTGGAGTCAGCAGGAATTACATACGTGGGATGTGCTGAGGAGCCTGTACTTGCACAACTGCTTTGAGCAGAGTTTCATTCCCCAACAGTGTCTCTCAACCACATGACAGCTTTCAGTTTCAGCAGGACAAAACCAAACTATTTGGATCTAAAGGCAGTTTTGGCCAGCAAATAAAAGGGGGGAAAAATAATGTGTGTGTGTGAATAAACCCTGTTCATTTTTGCTCACTTTTTGATGTGACTTTAGAGAATCCTGCTTTTTCCATAAGCAGAGCACTCCAAGCTTTCTCTGTCCTTCTGGTCTGGGAGGGCTTGTTTGGCATTGGTGTTTGCACTGCAGAACACCAGCCCTTAGCTGCCTTGGCTGTGTGCTAAGTAATGACTTATAAAAATCAGTTGTTTTAGCAGACATTCAGGGGATAACAATCCCAGTCATTCCAAGGGGAATGTCTGTTCGAGTGCTGTTTGGACCCTAATGTCTGTGGAAGATGACAGGGTATGACTTCATGTGTAAACAAAGATGTTCCAATCTACCAAGGGATAGTACTTCCTTTATGGATGTGCTGGCCATTTGTACCAATATCCCATTTAATGACCTGTGTGGAGAACAAAGCATTCCCTGAGCTAATGTCCACAACAGTGCAAAGGACACGGGCTGAGCCTGGAATTTGTTTAGAGCTGCTCAGCACCGGTGCAGCTTCAGTGGAGCAACTTCTGCTTTGCCTTGGTCTCAGCACAGATCTGAGCCCAGAGGTTACTTCACCAGAACTCTGTAAAAAATGTGTTTTCTATCATTGCACAAAAGAGGCTTTTCAGAGGTTGGGGTTAGGGTTATGAAGTAGAAAAAAATAGATTTTTTTTTTTCTTCACGTAAAAGGCAAATGGGTCTGACCGATTTCAGTGACACCATCTGGAATGCAGAACATCTGTGTTGGAGGGTCAGTTATGGTGAAGTCATGACTGGCTTTGTTTCTGACCAGTGTCCCAGACCCTCTGTATCCCACCCACACTGACCTTCTGGGGGCTTCTGGAAGGTGACCTTTCCTCACAGCCACTGGACAAAGCAACTCCTGCATGGATCAGGGTTGTCTGGTCTAGTCTCCCTTCTGCCTAATCTGTGTTACAAGCTCATTCCTTAAATATAGGAGGAGGGAAGAACACCCTGTGTCTTCAGAATAAGGCAAAATAAAGCTGAGAAAGAGTTACTCTAAAAGCTTTTTTTCAAGAGAAAACCCCACTAATTTGTCTGAAAGTGCATGCAACTTGTTTTTTTTCCAGACTCTGGAAACAATGGACACAGGAAAACCTTTTCTGCAGGCTTATTTCATTGACCTGGAAGGCTGTATAAAAACACTCCGGTATTACGCTGGATGGGCTGATAAAATTCAGGGCAGAACTATCCCAGTGGGTGAGTTGTGAGTTCCTTCAAACCCAGTTTTAGAGCTGGGATGGGATCGGGCTTGAGGGGGTGGGAGGGGGATCCGTGGAAAGGCTGGCTTCTGAAAACCTGCAAAAATAGCCTGCACTTCCTTGCTATCTCAGGATGCATTTTAAGTAAGGGTGTTTCAGTATTTAAAGTAATGAAAGAACTCTGTCAAGGCCTGGATAGATCTTTGAAAAGTAATAGATGAACTCTTCTGCTGCTTTTTTGACAGAGAAACCTCTTTGGTTTTAAATCCAGGTTAACTCTTAAAGAAAAAACCCCTCACATTGTAGGGGAATCTATTTGTAGGGATCACTGAAATGAATTAAGATGCCAGAGAGTGTAAGGACAGAGGTTTCTGGGGAGAATTGCTTGTGCCAGTCCAGGTGCCACAGGGATGTGGCAGAGGGTTGATGTGGAATCCACCGATGTTTCCCACCTCACCGATGTTCCTGCAACTCTGGCATTGCTGTCTCAGATATTGAGAGAGACCATTTAGTGCTTTTTCTTAACTTTTATTGAGGACGAGGTCTGAGATGTTGACTTCTCTCAGGAGTCAAAGCACTGAGCTCTTCGGGGGACCTTGTCAAGTTTCTGACACTTAAAAGAGGTTTTCAAAATGTGTCCTAGGCTGCAGAGTCAGAGCAGTTGCACAGAAAGAATGCTTTGGTTCAGCTATGCAAGTTCGGGTATGATTTTGGAAAGAACAAGTTAAGACAATGAGGGTCCATGTGGCACGATGAGCAGCATGATGTACTTTCAAATTCACCCTCTTTTGTCCCTGTGTGCAGGTGATCACTGAGGCTGTAAAAAGGACAGGCACTGCAGACAAAAATTAGTCACCAGGGGAAGGACTGAAGGGCTGAGCTAGTTCAGTCTCTGCAAGCAGCAAAGAGAGTTGTGTCAGCCTTACAAACAGAGATGTCACCCTCATTCAGAGTAGTGTAAAGCTTTGCTTGCCTGGACACTGCTCATTTGTCCTGATTTGAGATCATTCCCAAAAACTGCCATTAGGAATGTTCGTGTTCTCTCTCAGATCTTCCCAGTAAAACTGGGTGTTCAGCAAGAATGAATTTGAAAGGCAAATGTCCTTCCTGCTTTCTCTTTGAAAGAGTAACAGCAGTGTTTTAAGAAGAATGGTATTACTTTAGTCCCAGACTTCTTACCAGAAGTGCAATTCCTGTTACACTGAACGTGATTCCTGGGTTTAAAATGGGTTTAAAAACTGTCTCCCTCAGGGAGGCAAGTGCATTTCTTCCTTCATTGAGACACAACCTGAATGAAATTCGTGCTTGCTCTTCAGTGTGATGGGAAGATATCCTCCCCTCAGCCTCAATGCTGGGAGTTTGCAGAAGGAATTGAATCCCTGGTTTTGAAAGGCTCCACTGTAACTATGAGCTGTGTTTGGCTTTCGAGCTGATACAAGACCTTTACCCAGAGACATCTTCATCCATCTGGGATGTCCCAGAGGCACGAGTCAAGACGAACAGATACAGGGTTGTTTGTCTAACAGGGATTTAGTTCCGTCCCCCACCTATTACTGTGCAGTTAGTCGTCTTACACCCTTTCTGTCCAGGTGAGGATTTTGACTGTTTTGTCACCTTTTATCCTCTTCTCTTGCAGATGAAAACTTTGTGTGTTTCACCCGGCACGAGCCGATGGGCGTCTGTGGAGCCATAACCCCGGTAAGTACCAGTGATGCTGCCCTGCATCTCCCACAGAACTGGAAAAGTCCATGTGCACTCCCATCCTACCCTGCAGCCTCCTGCTCCCCGGTTAAGCACAGCTGTTCTGCAGGGAACTCCCATCTCAGTGGCCTGATGTAGTTTCTCGTTTTGCCCCCATGCCAATTGCTCTTGGCAACAGAAATCCCCTGCAATGGAAGGGTGGGTCTCCTAATCAGACGCTCTGTTCCTCTCTGAGGCTGACACCAGTCACCAGAGACCAGTCAGAGCTCTCTGACTCTCGCACTGCTGGGACACCCATCTCGTCATTACGTCTGCTGGCTCTTTGCTGCCTCGTGCTGATGCATAGTTTTGAGTTTTAAATCATATCCATTATTAATAAAGCCAGGCTGTTCCCTGAGCTTTCTGGGATTACATCTCACTGAATAGAGTTTTCTTTTCCTTGAGGTCTCGTTCTCTGCTGAGGGGACAGTGTGGCTTAGTTCTTGGAATACCTCCAGTATTACCATGTGTTGCTTGCTCTCTTTAGACAGACAGCCAGGAAGACTTTACAGCTACAAGAAAGACATAGTTTGTTCCTGTCTGGTTGTAAAATGCTTTGAATGTGGTATCCTATAAGTCATGAGGCAAACGGTGCTGTTTGGATACAGCACCAAGCCTGCCAGAGTTCAGGAAGCCTTTGGACAATGGCCCATGGTGGGATTCTTGGGGCTGTCCTATGCAGGGCCAGGAGTTGGACTTTGGTGATCCTAATGGGTCCCTTCCCACTCAGGATATTCTGTGGTTATATGATGCTTGGATCATTAAGAGTCCGTGGAAGGTTTTGACCTTTGGGATAAGGAGAGACTGAAAAGAATGCGTGTGGGGCACTGAATGCATGTGGATCCTGGGAATACCAAGTCTGGACCACTTCCCAAGGATGTCTAGGAAAATTCTGCTTTTTCTTTCAGCAGGATCGAATCTAAATCCCCAGTGATAAGAGGACATGTTCTATTTGGCAATGTCAGGGTGAGGCAGAGTGGGAGATGGCCAGTAGGATTTATCAGCTGTTTGTCATGGTGACTTCTGCACAGCTTTCCTGCCAGAGCAAGAAATGTGACTGCTTGCGAGCAGAATTTATGACTTGAGACCAAAACCTCAGGTTCCTCACGTTGATCGTCAGTTAAAAGGTCACACTCAGCCACCTTTGGCACTCAGCAGTGCTTTGGAAACTATCCCTTTAAAAGCCTACATGAGGTAGGATGCTTTGGAAGGCCACTATACAGGAACATAGTGGGACTTGTAAGATCTCAGGTTGACCCTAGATCAGCAATTAATACGATAGAAAACACAGAATCAAATTTGACTCAAGTTCAACACTGTTTGTAAAAAGGATGATTGGGGTCAACAAAACCACATCTGCCTTGAGTTTACTCAGAACTAATCTTCTCCAATCTTCTTCCCAGTTCAATCTCAGTTAATGCCAACAGTCCGTGGGTTTGTATATTCGTGCTTGATAGAAAAAGATTCTGTCACTGTTCTGTATATGTCTCCCTAGACCAATTAACAGTCCTCCCTTTTTCCCGTGGGCTTGACTATATTTAAACTGGTGTTCTTATCAAGGGAAGTTCCAAGAAAGTGCAGCACATATGGCTGATTTTTATCCCAAGATATCCAGGTGATATCATGAGGCAGCCCTGGAGTCCTTTCCTGTTACTTTCACCAGCGACTCTGCAGCAGAAAGCTCCTAATGGAGTTATTTCATGCTCTGAAAGTGTTGAAAAGTAGTATAGGTGTGAATGGCTCAAGCTGCAAAGTCAGGCCTCCAAGAAGGCTTAGGAGAAAAAGACAAATGGGCAAATTGTGGGATGTGGCCATTGGAGAAGATCACTGAAATGGAACGGGTCTGGGAAAAAGAGTGAAGCAAGTTGAAGAATAGCACTTGAGACTAAATTCTGCTTTGTCTCAGGCTGCTGGGTTAGAACAGAACTCATTGCTTAAAAGCTACACTGCTAATTTCTTTGTAAGTGTGAATCTGTGGATTCCTAACATATTTGGCTTCTTTGTTGATAGTTAAAGCCCTTGGCTTGAGTCTTGACAAGAAGTCCCCTTACTGTTGGCCTACTTCCATCATCCCTGAAGCAGCATTAATTATTTTTAATGAAGAAATCCTTTCTGCTGCCAAATGACCTTTTTGAGATTCATTGTGAGCTACATTTTCCACTTCTTGCTTAGGCTCCAAAATCTACAAATACACATGTCCATGAAAGAGATTAGCACAGAGTAAACTGATGTGGACTGGTTCCTAATTCTAAATTAGAAAACTAATTGGAAAGGAAAAATTTACAATTTGAAGGGAGGATAAGACCTCCCCTAGATTTCCATGACTGCAGATTCCTAGTTATAAACCTGGAGCTGAATGATATTGTATAACTCCTGACTACTCAGCCAATGCCTAACACAGAAAAATGAGGATTTTTTTCAATGAGTAGTTGCACCCTGCAATTCCCCACATACGGATGCTGTGCAAAAGTGATACATCAGGAAACTGCCTCCAACACACTCTCTGTGAACAGCCAAAATCCTACACAAAGCGTGATCAAACTCCTGTAAAGAATGAGGTCACATCATACAGAAGTTTGTCCAACTTACAGGATTAGCGTGAGGACTGCCAGCAGTATTAGGGATCTCAGGGGGAAATCAAGGAAGTTATACTCTGTAGTCCAAGCAAACACAGTATTGTAAGCAGACACTTCTCTTTCCTCCCAGCTGCTTTCCTCCCTGAGCTGTGAGAAGGGGGGGAAAACACTGCGTGGAAGCGAGTAGGTGACTGTGCCAGGCTGGTCTGACCGGTGACTTGTGTTCTTGCAGTGGAACTTCCCCTTGCTGATGCTGGTTTGGAAGATGGCACCAGCCCTGTGCTGTGGGAACACTCTGGTTATCAAGCCAGCTGAACAAACCCCCCTCACGTCGCTGTACATCGGCTCTCTGATCAAGGAGGTGAGCAAATCTCATCACCCCACCGAGGTTCTTTTAAGGTTGTAAGCAGCATTTTTGAATTGTCCAGGTTTTTCGGTTTTAAAGATATTAAAGCCTCCCAAGGGAAAGTGAGGACCAGCTCTGTATCCAGTGTTTCGTCACAAAAACCTTTGTGACTGACAGTGACTGGCTGGGAGGCAGCAAAGACCACAAAACTTGTCTCAGGAGGCTACAGGGAGGAAAAAAATGGTGCTTTTATCCCTCTGCCTTGTCTTCCCTCCTCTCAAATGAGGGAAAAACAACAGCTCAGTTTTATTAGACAATGGGACAAAAAAGAGTGTGATTAGACAGCAGTGTTGTGTTTGTTGTTTTTAAGTGGGATAATTCAACCAAGACAGAGTGTCCTGGGAAACAATTTCTTGTCATTTCTGTGGTTCACAGAACAATTTAGCTATGTCTGGCCTGGAAAGTCAACTGAAATAAAGGGAAGATCATAGGTTGGGGTTTTAAAAATGTTGGTTTAGGGCTTGTCAGGTAGGACCTGTTGTGCCTTGTTCATCATACAGAAGGGGTGGGAGGTGCACAGAACCTCCCAGCACTGGTCAGAACACCAGCTTCCTATAGCTACGGATGTGACTCACCGAGGAAAACTAAAGGAGTTGCAGATATGCTTTTTCCTCTCAGCTGGAAGTCTGTTTGTTAGGCTCAGTCAAATAATGATGATGATGATTTTGTCCGTTCTTGGCTTAGCCTGGGAGAAAACAGAAGGATATGTTGATAATTGACACTTAGGGCTCCTCCATCAGGAAAGGAAGTGGGGAAAAATAATACCAGTTAAGTATTTCCTACAACTGCTTGACTTAATAAGATCACACAGGATGAGTGCAGTTGTCATGGCTTTTAGTGAGCCCTGCCACACCACTGCTTTTCTCACTCTGACATGCAGCTCTCCCTCGCCCTGCCCCCCCAAAAACCCCATTCAGTTCTGGTAAAATTAATGTTTCGAGCTAGCTGTTTCTCACAGTTGATCTTCAAGGCAGAAGTGTAATTAGAGCAGAATAATTTTATTTGGAGATGCTCCTTTCTCCACCCAAAATTAGTGAAATTCTTTGCAGTTTTTCAGAAGAATAAGTTAAACTCTTTTGGTTTTCATCTTTAAAAGGATGCAGAAGATGTTACCACACAAGCAAAGCTACGTGTTGGGTTCAATGAAATAATTTCAGGCCAACCAAAATATTTTGGCTTTCATTTTTTTGCTGAAAAATAGAAAAAACCTCTTTGGCTCAGGGTGTTCTGAACCAATTTTTTGCTTCCTTGTGGCTTTGCTGCTTACTCCAAACACCATTACTTGCACAGTTTGACACGCAGTATTTGCTTGAAAACTCATTAGCCAAGACACAAACTCTATTAAGTGCACTTTTGTCATTGTCACATCCACAGAAGAAACGAGACTGCCCTTCCAATTTATGAAGGGAAAACTGGGAAAAAAAGGTCTTATGAGGATAACTTTCTGCGAGATAGTACATGAGCAGTTGCTTCCTTCTTTACTCTGTTAAAAGGAGAAACTGCATTTATTGAGATTTTGTATTAAAAAGTCATAAGAAGCAAATCACATGTGTTACATTCTGCAATTCCATCATTAGAAATTGCAGGGAAAACAACCTTGTGCTATCAGTAGTAGGGGAGGGCTAACCTAGACGAGCATAATCCTTGAAACTCTTGTTTCAGGAAGTAAAAACAAACCAGCAAATCCATCAGTTCTCCTTGCACTAGAATTTCACCTAAAGTTTTGCCATTTGTCTCTTTTGGCAAAACTACTAGTTGGCTAATCTAGGTTGTAAATGTGGTGGAAACTTGCATAAGTCTGTTACCATCTGCTTTTGTATTCCTGTTTTATTAGCCCCACCATCCAGTGAGAGGTTTTACCGACTCCTTAATCCCTCTGGCCCCTGAAGAACCACAAACGTCAACCTTTGTTCAAAGCAAACTTTCATTCAGTTACCCCTTGGCTCCAGCTGCGCTGCAGTAGCTGGGGGCCAAGTTTGGCCAAAAGACTCACTCTCCTTTGACTTGAAACTAGGATTTCTCCAGGAATTCTCACTGAAATTTGGCATTTCCTAAGCATGGCTGTGAGTTCCACCCACGTCTACTCCAGCTGGTAGCACACAGCCATGTTACTGGAAAGTCTGGAAAACAGGGATGTATCTGGTAAGAGCTCCAAGGAGTATAGTACAACTAATTCAAGCTCCCTGAGAAATGAGCTGTGCTCTCAGAATCTCTACAGAGCTGTATTTGACCTCTGTTTCAGGTGGGTTTCCCTCCTGGTGTGGTGAATATTGTGCCAGGCTATGGCCCCACAGCTGGAGCTGCAATTTCTACCCATGACAACATTGATAAAATTGCTTTTACTGGATCAACCAAGGTAGGTGATGGATTTCTCATGGGACACCTGCTGTTCCTCTTTGCATTCTCTTCTAGACTGTCATTCATATAGGACTGGACCAATGAAATGTTGGTGATTTCTGTATAGGCAGCAACTTCTTCCATCACATTCCATGGGACAGGATTTCCCAGAAGTGTTTGGTATTTGTCTGATTCAGGTCCTTGTGCTAATCCCACATCTCTGTGAGCTGGATTTTGCTAAACCGTATTTCTGTAAGAACCGTGTAAGAATAAGTGCTCTGATATAAGACAGTGTACTGGGCAGGCCGGCGGTGACTTAACATCATGTCATTGACCTGATGGAGCTTCTGGGCAAGTTTTCCTGCCAGTCCTGCCCTGCAACTGGAAAACATGTCAGTCAGAGCCCTGAACAATTCTTCCTTGGCTTTAGTTACCTCTGAGGAACTTAGGACTTAAACAAAAACATGGCCCCGTGCCCAAGGCTTCCTCTGCTGACGTGGAGAGGATTAACATTTGAGCTTCTTCTGAGACCTGCACGGTAAAGCACCTTCTATTCAGTTTTTTCCTGTAGATAATAGGTACATCTGCCTTGTTTATGAGAGGGGTGGAAGTGAGGCCTCGGCACTCTTAGTGCCCTACAGCCGTCCTCTTCTATACCTACATGGGGGAAAGCGCACACAGCCTGGCCAAGTCCATGGAATTGAGCACAGCTGAGACAGGCAAAAAAAATTGCCTCCAGTAATCACTGCTGAAAATTCGCAAACAAAAGATTGCTTAGAAATGTGAATGTTTTTCCACTGACTACTTTAGACGTTTCTTGCATATCCACACCCCCTGAAGAGAGGCAGTGTCCAAAGAATGGAAATGCTGACACCAGTGGAGCAGTTGAGGCAAATATAGTCTCTTCTCCTTTATTTCTTTGAGGAACATTGTTCTTGTTGAGCATTTGCTGAGTTCACCCATTCTTATGTCTATTCTCATAACTGCAGAGTGTAATCTGAATGTGTAATGATGACAAATTACCTTGAAAGGTGTTCTTGGCCAGTAAAGGTAACCCTGAGCACGCAAAAGCTGCTGCATTTACCAACACTACCATCTAGTGGCTTTGTGTACATCCAAACTGCTGTGCATGTCCCATAGGAAAAGGTGTGTTAAGCCTCTGATTCTGTACAGGGATCATGGGAACAAACAAAAACGCAATAAAGCAGAAGTTCACAATGAGCTTTTACTCTCTTGGTAGTTGGTCTAATCTCAGAGTTTACTCAGTGTCATGCTTCTCTCCAAATCCTCGATCAGAAACTTTTAGCCCAGATGAGGCTCTGGCTGTGTGAAAACAATGGAGCTTATAGACTCATCCAGCCCACATGGATCTGTTTGGGTTTTTAATGAAAAAGGAGTATCCAGTGGATTAGTGGCAGAAGGAAAATCTCAGCTGCTGGAGCCTGTAGGCAAAAAAACCTCCTGTAGACACTGTGCTTGTCTCCTAATCCATGGGTGTGCAGGAAACACCGAGGGAGACAGATTCTTTGCTAATGCATGTGTAATTTAGAAGTGTTTTCTTCCCCCTCCACCCATCTGTGAGTTCAGCTGCATCTCTGCAGTATTTGCAGCACAATGCTACTGTTTCTGAGCCAGGAAGTGAAGCTAATTCCAAATATATTTTGACTTAGTTTTTAAGCCCCAGCTCGGGCTCAGTGCCAGCTTGGAAATACCGATCTTAAACTCCATGAGAATTTTGCCCATCTAGATTTCTTCTTTTCTCTTACTTTATTAACTTACTCCTCTTTGGCTAGCTAGCTCGTAGTAATGCCTCTTGCAAAGCTATGATGCATCACTTATTTCTGCTGTCTCCAGGACTAAGCTCTGAGTGACTAGAGATGATCTGCACTGCTAAGTTCAGAGTCATGCTCGAGTTACAAAGGCAGCTGTAACTGCCAGCCAGCTGCCCCCCTGCTCTCCTTGCTCACAGTTCCACTCCAGGGAAACAGTATTTTTAGGCAGTAATAAGGTTTCCATGTGCAAAGGTAAAATACGAGAAAATCAATTATAATACAAATTCGAATATAAGGTCACTGTTAAGAAATTAACCAGTCCTAACAACTAAAGCTTCCAAATAGTTTTAATTCCTACTGTTTCTAACAAAATTAAATGACTAAACTCTGGAAGCAGAGTAAATCCTCCCCTTAAGGAAGTAGAGGGTGGGCAGATAAATGCCAATAGATGGTCAGAGCAAGTTCCTGGGCAGAAAGTGCCATGGCAGAGCTAGTTGGAGTTTCTCTGTTGAACTCCTCAGGTGTTGCCTTGAAAGGAACATGTCTCAGGTACTCTTGTGTGTGGAGCAGCTCATCCTAAATTGTCAGAAAGTATTAGTTTTCTCCTAAATGTCAAAATCACTACATGGCTTTTTGATATGGGAGTGCTAACAGATAGGAACAGTGAGTTCTTATCGTTGACCTGGCAAGATTTACTCTAAGAAGTTTGAATTCCCAATGTTTAAAAGTAAAACCTGTAGCCCTTGGAGCCAGCTGACCACCAGTGTTGCTCACTGGGTTGCACTGGGTGGGAAATGCCTTGTGCTACAGCTCTGAGTAGCAGATAACTTCAGGATGCAGATCCTGTAGCTCTCCCACATAGCTCAGCCTTTCAGATCTGCCTAAACCAAACCTTAATTCTGGGGCTGGTTTTGACCCAGAACATCACAGCAGTAGGAAACTCAAACTCCTTGACTTCTGCCTGCTTGAGTGTCTTCCACCCGTGTCAGCATCACACTTGGCACTAGGGGAAAAAAACCTCATGTCCTATTTGTGTCTCACTGCTGCAGGTTGGAAAACTGATCAAGGAAGCTGCTTCTAAAAGCAACCTCAAAAGGGTGACATTAGAGCTGGGAGGGAAAAACCCCTGCATCGTGTGTGCGGACGCAGACTGTGAGTATGGGCTGCTGGGATTGCTGTCAGAGAGGGTGGTGGGGCTTGTGTGTCTCTGCTGTCCTTTGGCAGCTCTCAGGGCTGGGATTTGCCGCCACATCCACCCCAAAAACCTCTGTCTCAGAGCAGGATACAGTTCTGCATCACTGGAGCTCTTCCCTAGAGCAGAGATTAATCCTGTGGCCCATGTTGCCTTCCCTGGGGATGGCTGCAGTTGCAGATAAATCCTGCATTTGTATTTCTGCTCTTTGTGTGCTTTCCTTTTGGTTGGCAGTGCTGCAGAGCCTGAGCCAAGCACTGGGGAAAAGCAGTTTACTGGAAAGCAGCCCCTGTGCAGGCATTCCTGTGACAGGACAGTTCGAATCTAATCCAGCCTTCACCTCTATCCTGGGGGTCTGCAGGGCTCATTTAACAAGTTTTGTTGTGATTTTGTTACACCAGCAGATACATGTAACCTGTAACCATCAAAATAGTTAGAAAATTGTATTTGAGCTTCAGGAAAATATTCTCCACTCTCCTGCTCAGCACAGCTGCTAATAGTGAGCCTTGCAAGGACGTGGCCAAAGCTGGCACTCTGATTTCTAAACAATCACTGCTGAAACTAGTCTTTAGGAACTAATGCAGGGTATCCAGGAATCCACATTTGAATTCCCACAGCAAGAAAAGCTGGTCACTGCCTTCAGTGAGTCCTTGTGGAAGAAAGTATCAGGAACTATGGCAAAGTAGACCTTGAGACAAAAGGCAGGAAGGGGGGTGGATACAATAAGAGATCTGGTTTGGGGACAGTGGGAGGCCCTGTGAGAGCCCCCACTGGATTCGGACCGTCCGTCAGCATTTTTTGAGGAATTTTTCCAAAGGGAAAGGAAACACTGGAAGGGTTGAAACTGTGCATGTGGTAACACTTGTCCCTCCTCCTGGGCCATCTTGCAGTGGACTTGGCAGTGGAATGTGCCCACCAAGGCGTGTTCTTCAACCAGGGGCAGTGCTGCACGGCGGCCTCGCGGGTGTTCGTGGAGGAGCAGATCTACCCGGAGTTCGTCAAGCGCAGCGTGGAGTTTGCCAAGAAGAGACTCGTTGGAGACCCCTTTGATGCCAGGACTGAGCAAGGGCCCCAGGTAACTGTGTGCCTGAGAACAGTTTATTGTTTGGGTTTTGGTTGTGGTTTTGTTTAATTTTCCTTGTGTAAATATTATCCTTACGAATATGGTCCCAGCAGAAGTGCCGAGGGGTGAGTAATGTATCATGGCTTTATTTTTCCTCTCCATTTTAAATATCAATTAATCACAACTGTTGAAATGTTATGTTGTAATTTTATTTTTTTTTTTAAACACAAATGTATTTAATTCAGTTCTTATCCAGCTTTAAGGAAGGGTGCTGTCTTCCTGGTCCAGTAACACAAAGCATGTTGCAGTGAGCCATAGCACTGCTCAGAAGAGTGCAGCTAAATGGCCATTCAGCTCCTCGGCTGTGTTGGTGATGACAAGTAGTTAGAGCCCGGGGACTCCTGAGTCCTCAGTTTCCTTCTCTGCTCCCTTCCTGATCCTTTGGAGAAGTTTCAGCTGAATTAGGAGGAAGAACCATGCCAAGCTGCTGTCAGGACCGGCCATCTTAATGCTTCCAGAGCCTTCCTCTTAGTTTTTGCATTTGAAGCAGTCTGAGCTGTGCTGGAGAGCTCTGGAGAAAGGTGATCCTTGGGTCAGATCTTCTAACAGGCCCACTGTTTGCTACCAAAAATAAAGCAGAATTCCCAGAAATCTCTAGCCAAGGCCCTTTGTTCTCAGTACTGCACTGTGAATTTAATTTCCTTGGTGCTGTGCAGGATCCCTCAGAGAAGGGATGGCTCTGGGGACATCTGCCTCCCTTACCTGGACCTGAATCTGCACATGATTCATGCATGGGGAATAAGATGATGTACACCCCCTGTTCATGCTGAGGCTACAGCTAACCCTGTAACTTGCCTAGAAAGAGATTTCAAACCGCTCAGAAGTCTGCGGAAAACACTCCCATGCTGAGATTTGCTTCAGCAGAGATGAGCTGACCCTCAAGCTGCTTCAAGGTCTGCTCTTACCTTCTGTTAAGGGCTGCCAGCTTTGGGGGGTTTGTCTGTTTTTTGGTATTCTTTAACATAACAGCAGAAGCAGTAAGTGAGCTGCACTTATTGCTCCCATCAGGACCATGTTCACCTGACTGTGCTGACAGAGACCACTGAGCTCATGAGAACAGCCCCTGAATTCACAGGGAGCAATTGTGAGGTTTTAAAGGGTGAAACACCCTGCACTGATTGGAACACAGAGAACTGGGCTGCTTATTCCAGGTCATCCCTGCTCCCAGCTCTTGCCAGAGCATTCCCCAGGGCACAGCTATGGCACAGCACCATCCTCTGGGATCACTGTGGCTGAAGGGAGACTCCTTGCATACAGAGCTGTAATTAAGGGTAACAGTAAGTCCAATTAGCAGTGTCTGGTCAGATTTTAAATATGGCCCATCTGTCTCCTTTTCCTGCTCTGGCTTACCTGTTACATTTGTAGCTAGGAGAGATAGCACACCCACACACACCTGAACTTCTGTGCACTCGACTGTCAAAGCCCAAGATGGGAAGGTGTTGAGAGAGTGGGAGGAAACTGTAAATCCCAAAGCTTTTATGTGGTTACCAGTGCAAAAGAACAACCTCTTCCTCTGCAGCTCTGGTTCCTTGCTCTCTGGAGCCTGTGCTGTGGGCACACAAGGAACTTCAGCAGAGGAGAGAAATGATGCAGTGTCACAAGGACTTAAAATACCTTCAAAAGTAACAAAGATTCACACCTGCCCACAAGTTACTGGTCAAATGTGAAGCTTCCAGCTCTTTTTTTTTCCCCTGTGCCTAAAGTAACCTGCTTGGCTGTAAGGGATTTTTTTTTTTATCTTGAACTGATGGATAAGGGAAGAATCACCAAGAAAAATAATCCGTCTTACTCTTTTTCATCTCTCCCCATCAGATGCTTCAGATCCAGCCTGTTGCTTTCATTCTCCTTTTGTGTGGGTCAGGGGGAACTTACACAACAGCATTATGAAAATGGCCACGTGCTGCTGCACAGATCCCACTTTGGGATGGTCACTGCTTAAAAGCCAACAGTGGGAAGGAGTTGGAGCCCACCTTTAGGCTGGAAGTGTCTGTAGCCCGTGATCTTTCTGCTCCTACATCATCTGTAGGTGATGACAATCCTGTTCCACAAGAAGTTGATGTAAGCCAGTCCTGGAAAAGTGGTCCCATGTGCAGCTGTTTGTTCCTACATTGCACTGCAGTAGTTTGGGGAAGGGGCTGATTCAGGTCTTATCCAGCCTCTTTGGAAGTGAGGAAGAAAGGTTTTCCTCAGGTCAGTTCCCTGGTGTGCATTACCATGCCCGTGGCATGGATGTGGGGAAAAGGCTGTGTCAGCTGCAGTATTGGGTTATGCTGATATAAACTGTACTGCACTGATCAAAATTAGGTCGACTTTAAACAGTATTAAATTTAGACAGAAATGAGGCATGCTTCTGATGAGACCTCTCCAAAACTCACATGTGTCTGGCAGTGCTGACTGGCTGGAATTCAAAGGACACCACAAGGAACCTGCGGGGTGATCAGGACTGTTTGAGCAGAGTGCCAACCCCAAATCCAGACCAAGGGCAACTTTTTATTTTGGATTCCTGGGAGTTGTATCACAGGAAGCAATAAAGTAAATCTGCACAGACGGCAAACTGGTTAACCAGGGCATTATACAACTGGGAACAGCAAACTGCATTAGACTCATCTAATGTCCTAATGGACTAGAACAGGGATTACATTAGAACAAGACTAGACTACTTTTGCTATTTTAGAACCCCAAATAGTGGGATTGGTGGACTGTAAGACCTAGTCTGCAGGAATAAAATTAACACTAATCATGGCAATTGCTAGCCAGGAGTTATTCAGCTTAAACCATATCATTTGATTTATAAGACAGTGAATATTTTCCTTTTGACTGTGGACATGCACCTCAGGATTAAAGTGTGAAAGTCAAAAGGGTAGAAAGGGTCTGTTTCCAACAGTGTTGGACCCAGTTGTGGGTTATTTTGCAGGATTACAAATGCTAGGATTGGAAAAGGAAAAACTTCTTCTTGTGGTCTTGACTTAAATGAAGCAAGAGATGAAGATTTGGGGGTTCTCAGATTTTTGGCATTGCAGTGATCCTTAGAAGCCGCCTCCTCTATTGAATTAGATGAATAAATAGTAGAATTTGCTTTACCAGATCATGTGTTTTTAATAGAAGTCAATGCTCAAACCATAAATAATAGTGGAGTAGGGGACAGAATTTAAACAAGCCTTGCAAGCTCCAGTTACAATGACAAACAGTTCCACCCTTGCATGTCATTTTTACAAATGTTTTCTTTCCCCAGTGTCTTTTCATCTAACTGTAGTTTGCCTTGCAACAAGTTACAGCTGTATAAATATCCTTGTTTTGTTTTCTGTGATGTGAAGTGGATGGACTGGATTGGTCTGGATCACAGACATGCCAGGATGGAAAGCACTTGCAGATATTTTCAAATTATTTACGCTTGGCAACTAAGCAACCAGACAAATAGACAATATGTCTGACACCTGCCAAGCTCCCTGTGTGACACTGTATCCTACATGAGGACACACATTTCCTGGTGCAGTAGCATGTCTGAAGTGTGTCCTCGGGTAGCACCTCAACACTGGGGGGAACACAAGCCCTTAGTACAGTCCACAGTGCAGGAGGGACACGCACATCTGTGTGGCAGCAGATGTGCTGCTCTCTGTTTTCCCTGTGTACCAGAAGTACCCCAAGGACACCCTCCTGCAGCTTTGATATTTGTCTAAAAAGCATGAAAACTTGGATTGTGTGTGGCCAGGATTAACTAGGGACAGGATATAGTCTGTAATCCGGAGGAGTCGAGTGTGGAGCACTCCATGTAAACAGTCCCAACTGGCAACTGGCCCCGCTGAAATAAAAACAGATGCTGAGGGAGGGGGATTGAACGAGCACAAGCATCTGGAGATACCTGGCATTGAGAACAACCCCCTGGGCTTCCAGGGCACCTCATACCAGTGGGTGGAGTCTTTTATTTAACTACCTCAATAAATTTGTCAAGCTTTTTGTTAGTTTACTCTTTTAAAACATCTCTGTAAGACTTGTACCACCTCCAGCATGCTGGTAACAACACCACTCACTAATTGAGATTATTCCCTATTTAGGTGTGGCTGAGGAAGAGTTAGACCATGTTGGTAGTTAAAAGTGAGGATATGGCTCCCAGTGCAGAGAACCAAAAATTGCAGGGATAGTACTGGTCTTTAAGATCCATGAAAAGATATTCTGCTTTTAAAAGCAAGGCTTCAGTGCAGCAGTTGTTCTGAAGTCACCCCCCTAACAGGGCTTATCTTTGTGGCTGTGCACAGAGTGCGAGGGTGTGGAAGGGGATGGAGGCAGAGCTCACTGGGTGCTTCCAGCTGGGGACAGAGAGCTGGGGGTGAAACTGCACATTGCAGCAAAGTTGAGTGAATAGTTTATATACCCTGATTCTCACTCCCTCGCACCAATTCTGTTGGTCAGATCCCTTGCAAAACCCATCTCAGGCTGTTCTCCTGCTGCTACTGAGATAAATCAGTGCTTGGAGAAGGTCTGGAAGTCCCAGAGCTCGAGTGAGGTGAGCTGTGGGAGTGCATACCCAGGACACAGAGGAAGGGAAAGTGGGGAGACTCCTCCCTGTGGCAGCAAACTATTGGATCAGATTATGCAACCACATGCAACTTCACCTTCTGTTTCCTGTGGCTCAGGGCTGTCTCTCACCCTGTTCATTGCCTGACTGTCCTATCCCACACTGAGATGTTACCTCACCTGGTTTGATGGTGCTCTGCAAACCTGCCCCTGGGCCACATTCCACGACTCAGTCTCTGGAACCACGATAATAAAGGCCCTGCTGTTTCTCTTCCTTTTGTGTCTGACAGATTGACCAAAAACAGTTCGATAAAATCCTGGAGCTGATAGAAAGTGGCAAGAAAGAAGGGGCTAAGCTGGAGTGTGGGGGTCTTGCCATTGAGGACAGAGGCCTGTTCATAAAACCCACAGTGTTTTCGGAGGTGACCGACAACATGCGAATCGCCAAAGAGGAGGTACAGTACAAGTCACCTGAACTTTATCTGCATTTACCACTGTAGATGGGAAAGAAAGAGGTATGAGGGTGATTTGAAGTCAAAACCTGAGGACAGTAGAAGTAATCTATTCTACTGATGAAATATCTGCAAGATGAGCTTCAGTTTGGACTCTTTGTGTGAGTTGTAAGAGGAGAAGGGAAAGAGCAGAACAGAAAAAAAACTGTCAAAATGTTTTAGCATCATTTTTTGTGCCATTTATGGGTGTCTGTTTCCCATCCCTTCCTAATGCCTTGCTGCTTTCCCTCATTTTCTTTGGTTTTACAAAAGGGAATTAGCTCTGTGAGTACTCACTGGACAAAAACAAACACAAACCAGCAGGTAACACTACTCAGAGGTTTTAGTTCTCATTTCAAGAGAATTTGATATAATGCAAAATACGAGCACATGCCTTACTTGGATAAATGCTGCTTCAGTAGTAATGGCCATGGAGGGGTTTCTGTCTGAATCCTTGATTTTAAATATAAATAACTGAGTAAAAATAACTGAAACTGTGGCAGGATGGAGCAATTCTACTTATTCTTTGTCCTAAAGTTTGAAGGTTCTTCAAAAGACTTTTTTCTTAAGCTTTATGGGAAAAGAACTCTGGGGCCTGCAGCTGGTGAGGAGGGAAGGAATGGCAGCTGAAGAACTTCTCTCAAGTAGCCTTAGTCTCAAACAATCCCAGATTCCATTCTCATGGCAAAATCCCCTGAGAATGACCATTTCTTTCCTATATGAAAACATGTTCAAAGCCAGCAAAGTGCAGACCTAATACTCTGGCTTTCATTATTCATCTGCAGAAATGTTGAACAAGCTGCATGTGATTAGATCCTGTGATATTCCTTTGAAATAGAAGTTAATCTACTTTTCATCATGTTCCCCAATGGAAAAGAAGTAGTTGCCAAAGTCTAACTGGCACTTGTATTTTATGGTTGAGCCTAGTGCTTTTTATGGGGCTGCTTGCTGTTCACTCCTGGCAAGATGTTTAAATGTCTCAGATCTGCCACAGAATCTCTAAGGAACCTGGGAAAGATATCAGTCACTCAGGGCATGAGTTACATTCTAAAAATAGAGGGGAAAAAACTGAAAATCCCATGACAGGCCTTTTCTTAATGAACTGACTCCAAATCCCATGTCATGATTCATGAAGCTTATCCAGTTTCATTCATTTGCAGTTTTGTTGCAAATGCATGTTCACCCTTTGCCTAGGATTGAGGCTCGAGTTAAGCACCTGGATATCCCAAAACAGACACTTAGAAACCCTTTAGTGATCCTAAAGGTAGCCCAAGTGACAAGTGAGTCTCCATCTCACCTTCAGTGGGGTTTTTTGTGCTGTGAGGCCTGGGAAGCCAAGTTTGTGGTCAAACACAGAGGTGGTAAATGCAGTGCATGCAAATAAACTGCACACGGTGACAAAACCAGAGTTAAAATCAAGGAAGAAAACTTGCAGTCCTTGAAATATATTAATTACTACTTGAGTATACTCAGCTTCAGAGTTCAAAAGGAGAGTTGTCAAGCAGTAAGGATGAAGCATTTGAAACTTGTCCAGATCTAACTCTGCTCGTTTTGGTTGTTATGGATGATCCATTAGTTGTTGGATCTTAGCATGTGTTAACTAAAATAGCAGATCACTGTGCTTCCTTTGAAGTTTCATTAGTAGTTTTTAAGAGACTCTATCAGTGCCTTTCTAGAAGGCTAGGATGTAACATTTTAAATCTATTATCCAAACAAAGCATCTGACTCCCATTACTCCAGAATTACCATGATTACCAAAGGCTTTGCTGTACTGAAGTTTAATTGGTATGTGCAGATTTTTGGGCCAGTTCAGCCAATTATGAAGTTCAAGAGTATAGAAGAGGTGATAAGGAGAGCCAACAGTACCGAGTACGGACTCACGGCCGCGGTGTTCACGAAGAACCTGGACAGAGCCTTAACTCTGGCTTCAGCTCTGCAGTCAGGAACGGTCTGGTGAGCAGTGTGGGAATGGAGTGTGGGCTGGGAGTTGATTTCCTGGGAAGGGAGAGGGATTTACGGCTTGCAATCATGTATAAATGCTGGAGGTGAGATGTATTAGTAGCCTGTTTAGTTCTTTGTGCTGCTCAGAAACGACATCCATTCCTCACAATGAGGTGGTGAGGACCAGACAGTCTGTCGAGAAATGGATTGTGTTTTCCTTCAGTTGATCTAGTTCTTCATCTGAACAACCCTGGAAATGTAGGAGCTGTAGTAAATTCCACCAGACGTGATGCCTTTCAAATCCTGTGTGTGTGTGTCATGATCTTCAGGCACCACCAGACGGGTCTTTGCTGCACAAACCAGTGTGGACAGTAGATGGCAACACAGCCCTGTCACAAAGAGCAGCTATTTTTGCTTACAGAATCCCTTATTTTATATTAGAATAATTTAAAAGATGGAATCCTGATTTTTTTTTTCCCAGCTCAATATAGTAATTTGATCTGATGTCTGATTTTGATGCGCACGAAGGATTGATTTCAAGAGCTGGCACCTGAAGAATTTGCCTCAAATATTTAAGTAAAAATGTAATGTTGGGCTTTGAAGGATACAAGTGCTGTACATGGAGGTGCAGAGCTACAGCACAAGCCATAGCTGTCCCTTTTCAGTCATTTGATCTTACTGAGGTGCTGAGGAGGTGTCTGCTTTTTCTCCTACATGTCTATAGAAATGGGCCCAGTGCTTTCATTTTACTGCAACACAATTGTCTGATAGAGTCCAAATTTTTTTCTATACCTGGAAGCGGATGCTGGGCCTGGTTGTGGGTGTTTAGACAGCTTTTGGAGTAAACATGTTCATTTCAGAATGTGCTTCATAAACTAGGGAATAGGCTGGACTATTTGTTTGAATCGCAACTCTGAACAAGACTGAGTACCACTCAAAAGCTTTGTGTTTCTGCAACAAAATAAGATTTTATTGCTAAAATCTGATTTCTCAAGTGACTGCATTGTACAAAGAGAAAAACGGACAGATTTCAGCCCTTTTTTGTATTGTTGCCATTGTCATCATCTTGCTTCTCTTCGGTATTGAATTGTCTTTTTAAAAAAATTGATGTTTTTGTTGCAGGATCAACTGTTACAACGCCCTCTATGCACAGGCTCCTTTCGGTGGCTTTAAAATGTCAGGCAACGGTAGAGAACTGTAAGTTTTGCTCAGTATTTTGTTTATGTGTGGGTGGGTTTATATATGCAATAACAATTGTGGCTGTGAAAACACTGTTGAATTTGTTTCTAAACTATCAGGCTTGCAGCAGGGTGCAGGGGGAGGTGCTAAGCCAGCACAGCATGGATGTAAAGCGTTCCTTCAGGAGTACCTTCATCTGCTTTGTAAGCTTTTAGGAGCTCCAGTTCAGTCAAGTCCACTTGGGAGCATTTTTCCACACTTAGGTTAGGTTTTTAGGTCAAGGGAGAAGTGTGACACCTCAGCTGGGGACACTGGCATGTACCACAAACCTCCTCCACCTTTCCCTGGTGGTATCTGGGCCTCCCTTGGCTGCTGTATCATTGCTCTTAGTTGGACCTCTTCCAGTGGGAATGAACGATCTCCCAAATAGTTCTACGTCCCACCTTCCAAGCTTGCTGCTAAATTACAGGAGAACCCTCTGTCCCTCTTTCCCCAGCCTGACCTGTTGCAGTGGGGCTACCAGACATTTCAGCTCTAATTAGTTACTAAAGCCAAAATTTTTAAACCAAGGTCACCCCATGAGCTGGAGGTAGAGCTGAGAAATTTTCTTAAATCTTAATTTTTTTCTTGTATAGGAGGGAGGCAGCTTTTCTTACACCTCTCAGCAGACTCTTCAGAGGAATCTAAAGCACTTTTTCTTTCACGGGCCAGATTTAATTCCAGGAACCACTTTCAGTTCTTGGTGCATCTGCTGCTCTGGGACATTCAGGTGCCTCACTTGCTAAGCACAGCAAATGAATTAATCCTCAAATGGGACACAAATATATTGAGACCTTATGGTTTACTTTGCCTGACTGCCTGGCTAATTAAAGGATGTCAGGGCTTTATCCCTTGGGCAAGGCATGGGAATTAGAGCCAGTTTTCACCAACTATATAATGCAGTGGTGGGCTCTCTTATCGGTATGTTTCTGGAGCAAACGCCATGGTAACTTGTAGATAGAAGCTTTCTTTCAGTGAAAAATTAACTTTAATTACTGACTGGGCAGTGATAACTGTGTGTATGTGGCTGCTCACAGCAGCACTCAGTTTTCATTAGGCAGAGTCACAAGGTGTCACCTTGTGGGTTACAGTGACCAAAAGCATCCCATGTTTCTTTTCCAAGAGGGTGTAGTTTTATGTCCTAGTGTGCATGTACTTAGCAGTTGTTAGAAGTGGTGGGACAAATCAATAGCTGGTCTAAGTTGGTGCAGATCTGGGTTTAATGACCTGATGTCTCTACAGCAGCTGGCAGTGGGAAGTTGAAGAGCACACATGTAGAACTCTCTTCTCTTAGGGAAGTACACGTTAATATACTATAATTGTTTGTCCCTCTCCCTTCTCTCTCTTCTTTTCCAGTGGTGAATATGCTTTGGCAGAGTATACTGAAGTGAAAACAGTCACCATCAAACTCTCACAGAAGAGTCCATGAGGACAGAAGGCCTAAAATGCTGACACTCTGAATGTGACACTTGGGGGACGTGTTCAGAGCAAGGGGGAGGGGAGGGGTAGGAAGGAAAATGGAAACACCTGTCTTTATTCCTCTAGAAACACTGAATCTACTGGACTCCATTTTGTCAACTGGCTCTTCAAAAACTGATTTTCCTGACCCTACTGGCAGTACACTCTGGTACTGTGCAAGTCCCTGGCTGTTCATCTGCCTGCAACCTGTGACTGAAATGATGGTTGGTCACGGTGTCTGCAGGACATCTGCTTTCAAACTGTACCCTGAAGGACGTGGCTGGCATGTTAGACAGATTGCTGGTACCATTAGTGTGGGCTGGCAAACAACTTCAGAGGCATCTGGGTTTCACTTGGCGTAGATGGACTCGAGTGGTAGGGTTAGTACAACTTGGCTGGAGTTGGTGGAGTTTGTGTGGAGATTGCAGCTGGAGTTTGGGATCTGAGTGCAAGCTTTCGTGGAAGGATCTGTAACGAAATTCTCTTTGAAAGAGCTATCTTAGTCTCTCTAAAGATACAGGCATTCTCCATATGGTGATATTCTAGCCCTGAATGAGATTTGTGGGGGTTTCCTAGAGGACTCCTTTGGGGCCAGTATTTCACCCAACAGAACTAGACTTTCAAGTGCCCTTGGAACCTGATGTTTTGGTGTGCACACACTACACATGCTGCAAATGCAAGTCACTGGCTTGCTGACCCTTCTGGCTCCGAGTGAGTCACAGTTGTATCTCAAACCTTCACTACAGCACTTTTTGCAAGAGGATTTTGCACTGTACTTACCGTGATGACACCGAGTTGGATGCTGAGTATGTAGCATGGCAGGTACCCCACAGAAAAGACCCCCCACCAGTCCTTTTGACCCGGGGGAGAGAGCAGAAGAGCTTCAGGAAGCTGTCCTGCTCTCTCTTTCTCTGTAACTTTCAGGCTTTGTGAACATCTCTTTGTTTTTTGAGCCAGGGCTATTATTGTGAGCTTAAAACTATTAAGCTCTTCTCACTGCTTCTTTATCCTGTGTGAATGTAGCTTAAAATACATTTCTGGAAGTACAGTATGAAAAGGCAGGTGCTCCCAAGCACACACCAAGTGCTAAAGAGGTGGGTGTATGAGCCTGTTACCATGGATAAGCTCTGGCTGGACTTCAGTGTGCCACAGCTTTGCAGTAATTGTCCCTGTGAGTGCTGTCATCTCGTAGCCAGCGCGGAGTAGCTGATCCTTCACTGAGCAACCAACTGCCTTGGATTGTCTCGTGCTCACAGCTGTCCGTGGAGTGGCTGTCACACCAAGGTCATACCTTAGTACCTCCTGCAGGAACTCCTTTGCATACCCAGACGTTATTAGGGGATTAATGACAGGCCACACACTGTCTTCAGTCCTGAGTTCACTGCTTTCCCTCTTCCTCCTCCTCCTGGAGAACCACTGGCAAAAGGACGGCAAGTCCCACGTCTGCAGGAGCTGTGAGTGTGCAGGAGTTAGTGGTGACAGCTTGTTAGGAAGTTCAGGTGATCCCAACTGGGGCTGTCCTCTTAGAACAAACCCACGAGGTTCCTTATGGCGTATCAACAGATCTCCAGGGAGCACTGATAAAGATTCCTGCCTGGAATTTTCCAAATGTTAGAGCTTGAAGCAGAAATACAGGTCTAACCTCTTTTTCTCTGCTGCAAGCAAGGATTTAACCAGTACCTTCCTTTGCTCAGAGATACTCAGTCAGTAATAAGTTCTGTTGCATCAGTGGAGCTTTTTTTGGAGGAGGAAGGAAGGTGGGTGGCGATAAGTAAGGAAAAAGTTTGCATGAGCCTAAACTTCCTTATTAGTGAACGTTGAAATTGCACTTCAACACCACTTAACTTCTTACATGACATACCTCCGACAGCTGTAACGAGGTGCCTGTCCTTCCCTGGGATGCGAGGCAGGTAAATCTCCCCATCCAGTGACGAAAATGTCCTCCCTTCCCCATGAAAGGCCAAATGGGAACATTGTAAATAAGTTTTTATTTTTGTAAAACAGTTAGAGTGCAAACATCTTCTCGGACAAAAACGTTTTACTTTTGCCTATCTGAGGGTTTTCTTGGTCTACAGCCAGACAATAGGGAGGTGAGGCAAACAGTAAAAGGCTGGTTATCTTGATGTATCTGTATTTTTGATAAGCAGTGGTGGAAACTGAAATCATCTAAAATTCTTAAAATCCTACTATTCTGACTTTATATGTATGATATATATTTCACTTTTTTTTCCCTTATCATGTTTTTAAAAAGTCAATGTATCTCTTATTGTATAAATCAGGGTTTGACTCTACACACTGAATTTTCTAAGTTATATAACACTAGACACTAACTTTAAAATAACCCCTTAGAGGGTATATATATTTCTTTCATTGCACAGTAAGGCTTTCATATGAAATACTAGTTGGTTTTTTTAAAAGAAAAAAACTATATTTATAAATTAGGATACAGTTAATCTAATGTATTTTTATAGCTAAAGGTACATGAAAATGCTATGTTTAAACCTCATGTATATATTTAGACTATGGGTATCTTTTTTTTTTGTAATAGTTCTTGTTCCTAATAAATGTTTAACTTTGTGAAATGGGTGTGTGTGAGGATTCAGTATCTCACTGGGGAACTCTGAGGAAATCTGCACTTGGATTAATTTCTGCAATTTGTGAAGAATTGGCCTGTTTTGAAAGAGTAAAGTGCTAAGTGTGGTCCATGCTCTGCACATAAAAGCTGGAGCGTGTGTGAGCAGCTGACCCTGCAAACAGCCCCTGGTGTGAGTTGTGCCGTTTACTGTGAGTGGAGGGAGGAGGAGAGCAGAGCTGCAGCTGGCAGGGGCAAGCACCAAGTGAGATGGATCCTCTTCCTTCCGAGGTGAGACCCAAAATGGAAGTGTTAGCAGAGATCATGCAAACAGATGGGGCTTCCTGCCTTGTTCTGGCTGCTCCCAAACCCCTTTGAGACACATCCACCACTAATATGACTCTGCTAAATGCATTCCCATTCGTGTCTTATTTCCCTCATCTGCGATGTGGATAGAGAGCGAGAACATTCCATTGTCTTTCTTTTCCCATCTGATGTGTGAGAAATACCCATCAGCTCCCTACACAGGCCAAGCCAAACTCCTTGAATTTTCCACTTGCTAACAGCATCGCTCAGAAGCTTTTAGGCTCCAAGAAGGGGAAGACTGGAGATACAAAGGAATTACTGTGAGTGACACAATCAATGGAGACTTAAGGAAGAGTGGGATGAGATTTGGGGAGGGGAAAAAGGGAACAGTTAGCTTGAATGTGTGGATGGATTATTGCCTGGGGAAGTTAGAGTTTCTCTCATAATAAAGCAAAAAGTTATTTTAGTGGGTTTTCAAACAATTTTGCTAAAAAAAAAAAAAGCTGTAAGAAATGTCTGGGTAAGAGCTGGGCTGTGAGGCATAAAAGGCAGCAGGCTGGGTAAGAGGTAGAAAGGGTGCTAAAACCAGGTAACACTGTTTTTAGCTGTGTTAAAAGACACTGGTACAGGTACGTTCTTGTTCTCTGTCTATGGCCACAGCTCGAGACTGATGGGGACCTGAACACAGGCAAAAGCACCAGTGAAAACCCATCCTCTCTCTGTCTCTGTAATCACTCCAAAGAAGCATCCCAAGCAAATCTCAGGCTGCCACACCCATTCAGTGAGTGGGCATGGCTTTTTCCATCCTTAAGTGACCATCAGAGACCCATCGCTAAGTACCGATCAGGAAAGAAAAAATATCCTCTGTGTTTAATTTACACAATCACTGTGAGTAGCAGAGCAAAAGGCACGCAGAAATGGCCTTTTCTTAGTAGGTCCAGTGGCTGGGGAAAATTCCAGGCTTGTCCAGGAATGTTCCAGGCTTGTCAGAGGCTCCCGGAGAGGAACGGGTCAGCGATGGGGAAGGACTGCGCACACCAGCACAGCGCTGGAGCGCGGCCCGGCTGACTCCTTCCGAAGAGAGGGGGCAATCTCGCTCTGCCCTTCCAACGGGCGAGCAAACTCGGCGCGATCCGGGGAAGGAGCAACTTTCAAAGTCGGGGATCTCGGAGCAGCCCGGTAAGGCCGGGCCGTGTCGGGACGATGGGCGGCGGTGCCCGGGCAGCCACACGGCCGGGGGTGGGAGGGCCACGCCGGAGCTCGGGGGGTCCCGCTCCGGCCACCACAACCCCCAGTCTGCATTTTCCTAAAAAAAAAACAAACCCTCCCCTCCGCAGGGCCCGCGGGGCTGGCTGTGGGCGGGCGCGGGGGTCGAGGCCGGTGCCGCCCCGTGCCCTCCCTCGCTGGGCGCTCCGGGCCAGCCCTGCCCGCGGGGGCGGGCGAGGGGCCGGCCCGCAGGACTCGCCCTTCTCCCCGCTCCCTTTCCTGCCGCCTCCCTCCGCGGAGCGGGGCGGGCGGGCGCCAGAGGAGGAGGAGGAGGAGAAAAAGGAGGCGGAGGAGGCGGCAGCGGCGCGGCGACCGCCGGCCCGGGACGCTGGAGGTACCGCGGCTTCGCTGCCCCCTCGGCCACCTGCCCGGCGGCGAGGGGAGGCTGCTGGGGCTCGCCGGGGCGTTCGTTTCAGGCGGAGAACGGGGTGGAGGGAGATGGGGGGGGGGGAAAGTAGCTTTTTTAGAAAGAACACGAAAGTTGGGCGGGCAGTTTGCAGGCGAGGGGCGGCGGCGGGCGCTGCCGGTCCGGCCGCCCCGCCCGGCTCTGCCCCGGCCCGGCGGGCACCGGGAGCGCCGGGACTCGCTCCCAGGGGTCACCCGGTACTGGCTTCGGCGAATGGAAAGTGTCTGGAAAGGCTTGCGAGACTCCCAGAATCGCGGTGTAGCGCCTGGTCGCTCCCCAGAGTGGTGGGGGAGAAAGGGGCTGGCTCGCTGCGCGGAGCTCACCCGAGGATGAAGGATGCGGGTCCCGGCGGGCAGGGGGTCCCTGTGCGGGCACCGAGCCGGCCACTTCAGCCCCAGGTTCACCATCACCCTGCCCGGTGTGACAGCAGGCGGGTCTGTGCATTCCCACCCGGACTGTGCCCTTGGGCCTCCCAGATCCGTGCTGTTCCCATCACAGCGACCAACCCCAGGAGGGATTCTTAAAAGCAACAGGTGGTTTGAGCGAAGAACTGAAGTTTTGGCAGATTTCTCATGAATTGGGGAGTGATCTCGGGCAAATCGCGGGGGCCTGGCTGGCTTTAGGTGCAATGCACGGGGAGAGACCAGACAGGCTGGTGAAGGGGAGAGGAGGTGATGGTACAGGCACGGTCAGATGTGCTGGGGCACTGTGTGACAGCTGGCAGTAGCAGCTCTTCGGAGAGAAGCTGAAAATGTGTGAAATGGATGTAAATCCCGCTTCAGGTGTATTCTGCATGGTCCTTCTCCTTCTGAACGAGATTCTGCAGATCCTATAGATTCCTTCTCCCTCAATCAGATCAGAACATGGTGTTTGCACGTGTTTCAGTTGAGTTGACCCTGCTTAAGGTAAACTCTGTAGGGTTTCTTTTCTATTATATGCTCAAAGGTCCTGAAATATGGAAATCCTGCTTATAGGGGTGCCGTGTGGCGGTAGCACACATGTAGTTACTTGCAGTTAGAGGGAACTGATTATCAAAACCACACCATTATTTTTCCTGAAAGGTCGTGTTGTTTTTTTTCCTCTCACTCTACACGAGGAAAGTTTCAGCCTAGGGAATAAGCTGAGTAGAAGGCTAAAAATCAGGAGTAGGATGGTTTTGAAGCCTCTGTGGTTCATGCTGACCCCTGTTCAGTGTTTCTTGTACAGTTGCTGTGAGTGCACATGGTTTGTCCCCATCGAAGAGCAAGGAAATGCCTCCAAATTTAGCAGGTGCTAAAGAGAGCTGGTCTGTTGGTGTGTGCAGGGGGAAGTGTTTATTCTTGCTGGAGCTGCTCAGTGCTGCTAGAAGCATCTCATCCCTTCCATGGTCAGAGTTAACAACCTGGATAGCTTTTGGGAGGTGTGAGAGCCCTGACACCTCTGCCTGTGGCATCGCACCCGTGGCATGGCAGAGACCTGTGATCCCAGTGCAGCAGCTGTGCCTGCCAAGGTGGCTGAGGGAATATCAGCCCAGGAGCCAAGCCGATTCCAGTGGGAACTCGGCATGTTACAGGGGAGAATCCAATCCACCGACACGGCCCAATTCACCAGTTCGTGGGCTTGGATCTGGAATTAGCGATCACCTCCATCTCAGCCTCCTGCAGCACCCAGTGCCTAGAATGTGGGGCACACGGGTGTGAGTTTTGGTTCCAGGCACCACAGTCAGGGTCATCAGAAGCTGTTTTTTCCTCTAAGTGCTCTGAAGTTCAAGTATTTGCTTAGAAACTACTGATACAGGATGCGGTGATTTTTAGTGTTTTTGGCTAGTGTTTAAAACCCAATGTAGGGAGAAAAAGCAGAAAGCTTCACAAAGAGTGGTGGTGGATCAGCATATTTTTGTATTCTCCTTGGCTTTTGATCCCAGCTCTGCTCAGGGAGAGTTAGGGATGATCTTGGGCCTTGCTGGTCTAAGCAGGAGGTGGGTCATGAGCTTTGCCGAATTACAGCCTCAAATCAAAACTTCAGTGTCACACACCAGACCGGAGAAGAACCAGTAAGTCAGTTGAGGGGCATCATGTTACACCTGAGAGGCATTTACTGACTGAAACTGAAAGCAGAAAATGAGGGAACGCCGCGCTGGTCTGGCACACACTGCAAAGTCACACGGAGTTTTAACCTCTGTGTGGAAGAAGTTAAAAGGCAGGTGTGCAGCTGCGAAGAGGGAGGGAGTTGGAACTGCCTGGGAAGACTGAGCTGTGCAGTTTTCTGCTGGCCGTTGTGCCAGACAGTTCAGAAGAAGCCAACCTTTAAGAGCTCCTAAGGGCCTGATTTGCCTCCCTGAATCTGTTTGAAGAAGCCTGATGCTTCCAGGGGAGGAAAGCTCTCTAAAAGCACTGGGCAGAGGGGACAGGAGCTGGTGTGTTTCTCTTTGCCCTCTTTTCGTTCCTGCAGAGGATTGTCTCAGTAACCACAGCAGTATTTCTCAGTTTCTCACAGTCTTACAAGACCTGTGGTTGTCTTTGTGGATGGGAGAGGTTTTGAGGTTGCATTTAGGATTTTTCCAGCTGCACTGCGTGGTTTCAATGCTCTGCCTTTACACCAGCTTGTGGAGAATCTGGAACTGCAGCTGTGACCCCTGCCCACCCCCAAGTCCTGTGCCCAAAGACTGAGCAGCTTTGGTGGTGAAAAATTAAGAACATTATCTTTTCTATAGTGGAGAAATTGTTAGTCCCCTCTGTTAATTCACATTGTGCTCTTAACAAAGCTATTATGCAAATAATTGTATTTATAGGATAAGTGCATTTCTGCAAAACAATATTTAGACAACTGTGTTAGAGTGCAGAGGAATGAGCAATTTCTATAGTAAAATGGTTAATCTGTTTTGTTGCTTATTTTTAAACAGAATAAATGATGTTTCTTCAGGATGGTGCTTACTAGCGGTCTCTGCTCCTGCATGTACATGATGGAGATCGTTCAGCTTTGACAACACTGCTCAGTTTGAAGTGCTGTGGAAAGTTTGCCCGTTGGACCTTCACAACTGGACCCAGAATGTACTGGTGTGTGGGAACTGAGGAATCCGCTGTTTGCAGGGAGAGCAACATGGATCCACAAAATGGTAAATAGGAGGAATTTTTTTTTTCTTTCCTGTTCAGATTGGGAGCAAAAGGTTTTAAGAGAACTCAGCGACCACTGGGTTTTGATGAAATGTAAAGATATGAAAGATCTTTGAGCCCTAGTCTTTGAAAATTTGCCAAGGAATTTTACTTCCAAAGAGAATGTTGTTGAACTACTCAGGTGGTAAGAATAGCATTCCCCTCAAGATTGATGTTCTCCAAAAGGATACAGAATTAGTCAGTACATGCATCATGTCTCCCCAGTTCCTAAATATGTTTTACAAGATCTGTGCTTTTTCAGTGTGTGAATGCAAATATGTTCCCAGTCACTGATGCAGTGGGTTTTCAGGGTATGAAAGCTGCTAAAATCAGAGCATCCTTTCTCAGCCTGAACAGATATTAACCTGCTCCAGTCTGACTGTCAGCTCCCTTTCAGTGCCTTGCAGTGATTTATTGCTGGGCTGTGTTTATGTAATCTAATAAATCCATGGGTGGAAATTCCTCTTTCAGCAGGGACATATGCTTCAGGTTGCTGCCTGTGAATTTTTTTTTTCCTTCTTTTTTTTTTTTTTTTCCCCTGAGCAGCCAAATTATTTTTGGATGGTTTCTCTCGCTGCAAGCCTCAGCTCCCAGGCACTGCTGCGTTTCTCTGAGTCAAACCCCAGTTATATTCCTGCAGCAAGAAATAGCCTCCTGCTTCTTGTGTAACGGTGTTCCCCCCTTGCAGCAAGTGCCTCATTAGGAGGCAGCATCTGCGTTTGAAGTGTGGGAAGAAGGTGTGTTTGACGCTCTGTAGTGAGTAAGCAGCCCTCAGCAGAAGCTAATGTTTTTGCAGCCTTATTTTGGATTTTATCAGCAACTATGAAGCAAAACCTGATAGTTTATTCAGAGGCCGCCTTGTCTTGTTTGAAGACGTTTCTCACCAGCATCACAGGGAGCTCTGGGAACTCTTTCCTTTCTCTGTACGTATTCTGCTTGTTCCGTGATACTGATCTTTCTGTTTGCTCTTGCTTTTGTTAATTAGCGTTGTAACTTTCTGTAACACTTGGCTACTGAATATTCGTAAAATCCTTGAATTCTATCCGCTGAGTTTCACTCTGGAAGAAATTATCTCCACTTGAATACTAAGCTACAAACCATGAGAAGAATTTTAATCTGCACTAACGATTCGAAAGTGTTTCAAATTGCTACATTTTTGTTCTGAAATAGTGATTTGACAAGTTTTCTCACTGTTTAAAGATACAGTAAATAAATTATTTTATGAGTGAATAATGAAGCGAAGAGTGACATAGTGATGTTTTCTACATTTTGAGTTCATTTCTTTTTTTCTGAGAGCTTTATTACGTGTCGCTGTTATGTAACTGTATTCAGTTAAACTGGTTGACTGGAAGCATTCAAATCTTAGTGGTAGACTCTTCTATACTGACACGCCTGGGTTGTATTGTTTGGTAAACAGCGCTGGAAAACTGACAGAGGGATCCTTGGAAAGCTCAGGATCTTTGCACAAGGCACCAGTATTGCCTTGGTAGATTTTGCTTTTCATAGGGATACTGTACATGCTTAAACTCATTGTTATTTTCAGGATTGTTTGGGTCCTGCCAAGAGTAATTGTCATCAGCTAACTGGTCCACTCCCTAAGTTAGCTGGTCCTTGTTCTGCATTTGGATCCTGTTACAGGGATGGAATCAGGAACACAGTGACTCATCCAGCCTCCACATCTGAACCTGTTGTTTACGAGCCTTTAGGAACAATGTGGATGCAGCCTTCTGCTTCCATTCAGTGGGAACTGCTGGGAAGGGGAGGGGGGGGAGATCTCAGATCATTTCTTTAAGTCTGACGACCTCGTTCGTGCACGCAGAGCTTGGAGTCTGTTTTGTGGGGCAGGAAGGGCAGGTGTGTGGCTGTGAGGGGTTTGTCCAACAGTGGATGGTGCCGGTGGCTCCGTGACGGGTCCTTGGGAGGCACCTTCCAGCGGGTACCCTGTGCACCCACTGCCTGGATCTTTTCAAAGCCTTTAGATTTTTAGGGCTTTTTTTCCCCTGACAGGTATGAAGCCCTGGCCAAATGTATGTGAAGAATATGCTCACAGTATCATTGTTAGTTAGAAAATGTAACGGGTGATTCCAGGGCTCACCTTACTCTCGTGTCTCCCCTGCCATTCCTCACGGCGCTGCAGTGATCTTGCCTGTATCCCAGCAGGATTCCTGCTTTCCCTGGGAGTGGGTGAGCTGTGTTTCAGAGCTGGACCCTGTCTGCCCTCCAGGGATGGTGCTGGGCTTGACTTGGTTACGCACCCTCTGGTCCACAGCGTGGATTTGTCACCCAGGGGCAGGATAAGGCTTCGGTCACATCTCCCTCCTCAGACCCTGCTTCCTCTCTCTTAGATTTGTTCATCTTGTCCTAATTAAGAGGTAGAAAGTGAGCACAGATACGGGGGTGGCTGCAGTCTCTCATGAAGCACAGGGCTTGGTTTTTTTAAACTTGGTTAAAGAGCTCTACATAATATAGTGGAGGTGACATAATATGAATTTTATAGGAAATACAGTGGAAGCCCAAAGACATCACTGCGTGAATGCCTAGAAAAGCATAAAGATTCATCTCCTTTCTACATGCTGGTTGGTTCCTTTGAGTCTTATGATATTTTACAGTTGGGATTTAATTCTTATATGGTTCTCTAGGAGACGGTTCCTCAGAGATGTAGGAGAGCAAACATTGTCTTCTGAAATGAAAGGGCACATCTGTTAAAGAGCTTATCTCCCTCTTATTGTCAATTTTATTCCAAGTTGCAGAATGTTCATGTGCCACTGGTGTGTGTCTCGGAGGTGGAACTGGATCATCCTTCAAACATGCCAGAGGGTGTCTCTTCTCTCCTGCTAAATCTAGAAATGAGCACTGAAAAAGGGATGTTATCTTGGAATGTATCTAAGATTACATAATTAGGGCAAATGATGCCAATGATAGCTGCTTGAAATTTTACAGTAGCTTTACAGATATTAACTAAATGAACCTTCACAACTTCTTTTGAGGCAAATCAGTTGTAAGCTGGTGACTCTCCACTGTTCAGGGCAGCACACGTGGGTATGTGCAGTATGCCTGGAAAAGAGGCCTAAATATTAAATGAGGGAGCAAACAAGTCACCAGAACATAATGATTCCAGTTGTCATTTGGAGTGGACCAGAGGCCCTTAAAGCTGTGCTCTGGAAGTGCTGTGGTGACCCTGCAGCACACAGGGAATTCTGTTTTATCAGAAAGAAGCAACCCACAATGGTAGTGACCTTTGCAACCCCTCCTGGGCCATGGCTCAGCTCAGAAATGACTCACAGGGAAAGCTGCTGCCAGCAGAGCTGCTTCCTGAGTGGGAGAAAAGCCTCCTGTGTGAGTAAGTGTTGAACTGGAAGAGTTAAAAGAGCAGTTGTATCAAGAGGGACTTCTCAGGAGCAAGTGCAATTTTATATGGAAAGTTTCACAATGGACTGAGTGGTGATAACTTGAGCTTAGCAGGAGGAACAGCTTATCCTCCTGGGACACCCTTTTTGCATCCACCCTTGCTCCCTGTTTGCCTCAGGGCAGGACATGTGCAAGTGTGGCCGAGGCCTTTTTGGGGTGCAGCAGTTTGGGGAGGTGACGGGACTGTAGGTGGAAGGATGGAAACTCTCCCAGACTGTGCTTTTGCTCCCCATTCTGTCCTCACTGACAGCCCGAGCCTTCCAGCTGCCAGCCTGGCAGCGTGAGACCCACTTCAAAAAGAAAAATCCACAGGAAAACCCTGACTTCTTTATGGCAACAAAGGCAAGCAGAGCCCACCCACTGCTGGGTGGGCATGGACATGGCCTCCAGATTAGATCTTCGGAGGGGTGTCCTTTGCAGCGCCGGGAATCATATTCTGTGATTTCCTCACAGACCTGCACTGTTGAGTTTTTTGCCTTCAACATGAAGGGCAGGAGCTTGCAGTTGGTAGTGTGGATAGCTTTGTTTAAAGATCTTTCCTGCTGAATAGAGAAGGGAAAATCAGTGTTGGCAGAACCACTGGGTACCACTTTGTTCCTCCTGAAATCACCACGCAAACCTTAAAACTCTCACATCAGCTGGGGCCAACAGTGAGTCTTGGGGAATTAGGCTGTTTGTGGCACATTGTGCTGTGTAACAGGGAAAAAATGCTCACAGCCTCTGTCCTGCTTTTTCCATCCACACCTTACCCTGTAGTAATGTTTCCCGGAGCTTTTTGCGGCAGTGTGGGGTGAGAAGGACAAGGAGAGCATTTGGGATGTGATCTGAGGACACAGAGACCTGCAAAGCGTGTTGGCTGTGTGAAGGTCTGTGTAATCAGGCTAAATGAGCCTTGAAGGTTTTCTGCTTTTCTTCCTCCTTGTTTAGCTGTGAGTTGATTTGAGCCCAAAGAGCAAATTGAAAGTGTCCCTCTGATCAAACCCCAGCAAAAAATAGAACAGGTATTGTGTGTGAGTTGGTCTCACTGCAGAGTGCCCTGCAGAAGGAGAAGTAGGAAATGCTCAGCAGGAATAGGAAGTACAGTAGTAAAGCAGTAATAGGCTCGTATTTTTAAATATTTAAATAAACTCTTCACACAGGAGTGGTGCAATCTCACAAGGGCTGATGCGGAAGGCTGGTCTGCAGCAGAACATGCCTGTGGTTAAACCTGCTCTCCTGTGCAGACAGCAGCAGAGCTGTGTGTTGCAACATCTCTCCAAACTGAACCTGGATTATTAAAAAGGGTGATGAATGCTGAGGCATTTACAGTCTTCCTGATAAATACCATCAAAGCCAGCCTGCTCTTGAACTTGAGGGCTGTAGCAAGGAGGGCAGAGCTGCTGGGAGAGCCACTGGTGCAGTAAAGACCTTGGGAAGCTAACTGAGCAGAGTCCAACCTGAGAGCCAGTTTGATTTACAGGCAGTAGTAGAAAAAATTGTTCTTTATCCGAGCTGGATCAGGCATTATCTGCTGCTTTACAGCTTTATTTTTCCACCTTTCTGTTACAATGCATTTGTGGTTTATTACATTGAAATGTAACTTATGACGAGTCTATCAAGAAGCCTGGGAAAAAACAAAGATAAGGTGATAAGGTTGTAAAGAAAATCCTTTGCCCTTAGAAGCTGTACACAGAAACTTTTACACAGCCTTAGTAAGGTGTGATTTATAAGGCAGCTTTCAGGTGAGAGTTGAGTCTGGGGTCACAGAACCGCTGTCTTCTGTTTCAGTGGGAAAAAGGCAGTTGAAAGTGTTCACACCAGCTCGGCCTTTACCAGGCCTGTAATTGATTTGTTGTTTTGTCAGAGACGTTGCATGCGATTTTATACTTGCATTAAGAAAGTGCGATGAATTGTGTTTTTTCATCCTCCCCAAAGCCTGTGGGGGCCTTATCCAAAACCCATTAAAGACTTTAGGCTGACATAATGGGATCTTCAGGGATCCTTACAGCATTAAGTCTGCGGTTTGTTTGTTTTTCACTGCTCTGATCGATAACGGGGCTGCCAGGGCTCTGCTTGGCAGGAGGCAGCGAGCTGGGAGGAACTGTTTGCATTGCAGATGGGGGTGTGGGGGATGGATTTTGTGCCATTCAACGCCCAATATGCCGTGTGGAATCACAGAATCACGGAATTTTTACGGTTGGAAAAGACCTTTACGATCACCGAGTCCAAGCATTAACCCAGCACTGTCAAGCCCACCATTAAACCACGTCCCCAGGTGCCACATCCACAGGGCTTTTAAATCCCTCCAGGGATGGTGACTCAACCATGAAGTCTGTCTCTTAATAAGTTCCCTTTCAGGTTTGACATCAAGTCAGGCTGATATTTAATTCCTTTCCTTAATCTAAGTCTGTGTGCTCATTAGTGGGTCAGGAATTGCTTATTTGCATGATTACGTATCACCACAGCAGCAGCTCTTTTATGTAAGCTGCTGATAGTTTCACAACAGAAGTGTCTCCATGCTTTGAATTTGTGCCTTGCCCTCACTTAGAGATCTCATAAAAGAAGTCTTTAAGTTACAGGGATGATCCTCGATCTTCCCAAAGCCCCCCTGCAGTCAGAGGAGCTCTGGGGGGGTGGCAGTTTGTGTTGCTCCAGACAGACTGGCAGGACTTGGAGTCTGGAGGGGTTCACACCCTGTATGTCTATACAAGCCCCAATTCTCCAGTATTTTATACTCATACAGAGTGTGAGTACGGAGATGCACAGAGTAGTGGGAAACCTGGTGCAGATCCTCTCTTTTCTGGCTCACCCTCTCCAACTGGAGAGGGCAGCAGGTCCGTGGTGAGCTTTGGGAGCTTCCTGGGTACAAAGACAAGCCCTGTGTTGTGTCACCCGAGGGTGAGGGAAAGGGTCAGTCAGCTACAGGAAGGGCAGGAGGAAGGAGACGGGTGGAAGGAGCAGGGACCTGGGGTTGGGAGCTGGAGGAGCAGCTTTATTTCCTCTCTAATAGTCAATATGTGGCTCCCAAGCATAAAGGTTGGCATTTTGGGTACTACCGGGGAAAGCTCAGTCCCAGTCTGTCCACAACTCCTCTGTGCCTGCTTGAAAATCAGGGAAAAATAACGACCCAAAGCAGTGATTCAAGCAAGCAGTCTGGATAAATTTAGCTCAAATATTCTTGGTATGTTTGTGGTCGCCGTGGAAATTGCATCACCACTTGCTTTAATGATCAAAATATTGCATGGCTGCCCGAGAAGGGCTCAAAATGCAATCTTTTAAAAGCATATGTGTCTTTGGATTTGCTTCACCTGCAGTTAATTGGTTTGGGGGGCTGTTTGTTTTATTCCCATCTTGGTTAAGGAGTTTTTTGGACTAGAGGTTACTGCTGCTTAATTGAAAAGCCACAAGGTTTAGAGCTTATACACTCTGCAGCACGATTATCTGCTTCACATAGAAGTTCTGTCTGGGGAGTAGGATTCAAAAAGAGTGCTGGTAATTGCTGAAGACAAGACCTCCTCCAGAATCTGCCTGCACGTCTTTCTGTCTTGCACATCAAAGAGCCTTTGAAATTGCTTTTATTTTTGCATCAAACAGGAACATAATGTTTAAATTTTTTTATTTTTTTTTGGTAGCACTAATGGACAGGATCCCTTTTCAGGGCTCATACATAACTTGAAAAACAAAAAGCCTGGCTCCTTAAGTGAGCTTGTAATCCTGGTAGCGATACTCTCACGTTTTGCACCTTGGAGCTTTCGCACAGTGGCAGGGTGGGAATAAAGGCTATCAAATCAAAGCCATTTGCATGGATTGGACCAGGTCCTTGGATAAAATGGATCAGAGCTCATCAAAGATTGGTGAGAAGGGGATGAAATGTGCTTTGCGTCGCTTTGCTGTCTCTGCCTTGGAGAGGCATCTAAAAATGCTGTGACCTGCAGCAGGGTCACATCATGAGCTGGACCCTCACTTTCTCCACCGTTTTGTTGTTGCTGGTTTCTTTTTCTTATCCAGGCAGTCATATCCATCTTCCCAGCTCTGCCCTTCCCTTGGCTCTGCTGTTGCCAAATTGCCCCTTCCACTCTTTTGACGCCAACCATATCCAATATCTTGACTGCATTTTTTTTTCCTCTGCATGCAACACTTTTACATAAACTGGTCCAGAGTGGTTGTTGATGTGATGATGATAAGTGAGGACAGCAAAGAGTAAGGTGTTTTATTAGGCTGGCAGGCACAGTTAAAGAAGCTCATTGGACTGTGTCTAACATGCACTAAGCTTGTATTTGCCGTGTGGGATGTTTACCCCATCAAATCTCCTGAAAAACTCCTTCCTTTAGATGTGTCTGCTTTTTCCTGGATCTGTCAGTTTGTTTAATAAAAACTATTCTCTCATTCTCCAAACTTTTCCTCAAAGTAGACTGTGGAGCTGTTATAATCTCCAGTGTTAGGAGTTAGTGCTTGGTAGTTGGGTTGACTCCTGCTCGTGTGTAATGTGGGAACACTGGCTGTAGGACTGGAAGGAGTCTGTGGATCAGTGTCCTGGTGTCACACTCCTAAACCTTATGCAGGGCTTGCTTTAAGCAAGCTGAGCTGTCTGTTGCTTCTGCTTTTTATAGAAGACTGTTCCAAGCCTCATTTCTCCAATATTTTATACTTTTTTCTAACTGTCAACCAAAATGTATTCACACCCTGTACACAAATAGCTCTCCTCCTTCCCCGGTGTCTCCCTCTGGATGTATTTATAGACAGGACTCCCAAGCTCAACAAGCCAAGCTCTTCTCATCTCTAGTCTTGTAATTAAATCCTCCATTTCTTCCATTTGTCTTCTCCACCTCTTCCAGGTTCTCATAGTCTCCCTTGAATGTGATAAACTGTTGTTGTGCAGGGTATTTTATATATCTCTTTAATGTCATCTCCCCTTTTTTCTCCTCTCTGAACAGCCTTTCCAAAATCTTGCTGTGTCCCAGCTCTTTCTGTGAAAGCCCCTTGGAGGCTTGTTTTTCCCAGTAGCATCCATGGGGCTGGAGAGACAGATTTTGGCAGCTTCTGTGCCGTTATTTTTTGACCAGCAGTGGAGTTGCAGTGTCAGGAATGGGTTTTCCACTGAGGAGGGTGTTTACACCTGTTATTGAAGTGAAACATAAGCTTAGGAGTTGTTTCTCTCAACTCAGGCAAGCTGTGGAGTCACTGGATGTGTTTTTGGTGGAGCCAGTGGAAAACTTGAACTAAGAGGAGACCTGGGCAGAGATTTGGGCCCATCCTCCCCTGACACTCATACAGGGAGTCCCTCCTGAGCTTCTCCCAGCTGGGGCTGAAGGCATTTGCTTCTTTCTAAAGAAAGCTTTAAATACCTGTCTAAGGAGGCTGTAGTAGAAGAGGGCTGGCCACGAGTTGGTGCTTCCCCAATGTAAATAATTAATGATTTTATTGTTTTTAGCAGAATGTTGAGCAAATTATTTCTTTGAAGGAGAGAAAACATCAATACATGGGATTTTTTCCCTTCTGCTGAAAGCTTGAACTTAAGGGAAAAGGGGAAGTTTCAGAAGAAACAAAAGTTAGCCATGAAATTTTATTTTACGAAGTTCCAAATGAAATCCAACCTTGGTTTGGTTTCGTGGCTGTAATATTTGATTCAGTTGGACAGCAGTGGTCTCACTGGAGATACCTTTCATTATTTAATAATCCTGTCTTTGCTGCCATGCTTGGAAACGAGCACAAAGAAAATCCAAAAGCGTAGTCATACTTCTGTGTGCTTAATGTACACCTTCCAATTCAAAATTTGGAAAGCAAGAGTGGCATAGCTGGCCTTGCATGCAGAAGCATATTTCTGAATGATTCAAGCTGTAGGATGGAAACCAAATCACTGAGGCCAAAAGACAAAAATAACAACTTTCACTTAGAGCTGAGTCATTTGTATTTTCAATACAGCTCTGGCCATTTGGAGCTCTCTTGGTTCCCTCAACAGCTTTGCTTTGGGGGTGCAAATTAACACTATCAGTGCATGTGAAGCTGCTTAGGCCTGACACTCATACTCAGAGGAGGGAATAAAACCATCACTGTCACCAACAACTCCCAGTCCACGGTGCTGGACAATGGGGTGGCAGAGTTAGCAAAGGTCTCTGACCTCGTCGCCTTGCCATGGCTTTGTGTAGCCTCTTCGGTGCCTCAGCAAGGAATAACCAGCTCACTTTCATTTTAACTTCTTGGACAGTACAAATAATTCCCAGAGTCCCGGGGATCTGGGAGGTGCACGCACAACTGCAGGAGATCTGAGCCTGCTCGGATGTGGCAGAGCTTTTCAGCCCCAGCTCAGCGCTGGTGCTGGCAGGCGCCGATACTGCCCCTGATACTGCTGAGTCTGTGTTACCAGTATTTGAGGCTTTTCTGTCCCCTTGTCGCTCATTATCCTGGATGAGGGAAAAAGGATTGTGTAAGTGAGGAGCTGAAGGCTTTGGAGGCGTCTGTTTTTCATAAATCAGTTCTGGAGCCCAGTGAAAAGGCAGGAGTCCAGAGCATTTTTCCATCCGGGACTTAATATTTTCCTTTTAGGTTGGCCTTAGCAAATGCCTTTTTTTTCCTTGCAGGTTGAGCGTGTTTCTAAATAGAAAATTTCCAGTGATTCTGGTGATAATTCGTCACTTAGCACAGCTGTCCCTAAAATTGTCAGCGTGCCCTTTAGGAGCTCCCGTGTGCTTGCTGGAAAATGTTCAATGCAGATCAGCAAGTTGCGTGTGTGGTGCTGGCATGCAAACAATTTTAAAAATGACTTCCAGAATATGCATTAATAGTGAGAAGGAAAAAAAATAAATCCCTTCAGTGCTGAACTTGTGCCTTTATGGCATTCTTCTGTGTTTCATATCGAGCTTCTTTTAAGGGTTATAAGTTTCCTTCAGGGGCAGCGAGCACTGATTGTGAGCTGTGTTGTAGATGCGGGTGGCTTTTGTAGTCAGTGCATCATCTTTTCCACTGCCTTGGCAGGAGGTTCTTAGTGCAGAGCCACTCCTTTAATTAGCTGAAATAATGGATGTTTGGGGGAAATGGAACCGCAGAAAATGGGCAGAAAAAGTGTGGGAAGGGTTCCCACTGTCCTGGGAAGCTGGCACGTCTCACTTGTTGTGAGAGATATTAATCAGGGTCAGAGGGACGTGGCCCAGTTCTGGCACAGTTTCTCCAATGGGAGTACTGAACTTCCCAGATAAACCATCTTGTTCCCTCTCGGTTGGATTTACCGTAACTTTCCATCTTTATCTCCTCACAGGGGGATTTATAAGTAGTTCTGACCGTTTTTTTAATCCTTTCAGGGACATTTTATTGCAGAATTGGTTGAGCCGTGTGTGTTGTGCCCACATCTGAGAACAAGGTGTAGAAGATCACAGGCTTCTTGCTGCAGGACCCTCCTTTAAATGATTCTGGGCCAGGTCCTGTCTGTGGGGCCAAGTGGGCAAGTGGGGAGCACAATTACCCTTCTGGGGAGAGATTTTGGTCTGTGACTTGATCTTCTAAGAACTGAATGAATGAAACGAATGAACAAAACCTTTCAACTTTTTAAAAAGCAAATGAAACCTTGCTTTGAAGTGTCAGCTAATTAGAGAAGGAACACAAAAAGTATCTTTGTTTCTTGAAGCATTTTTACTGGCTCAGGCTGACTTAAAAATGTATTTCTTTATTTTTTATTAAAGAACCCAGGGGGTTTTTTCTTCCTGTGTTGGGATGGGATTTTTTCAGTATCTTAGAGATTTCTGGAGGACTGAGAAATTTTTCTTTCCCCATCTAAATGGAAAGTGCAATGTAGGGCAGATCCATCATCCTTAGAAATCCCTGGAGGCTTCCCGTGGGCTGCTGTTCAGTTTATTAGCCTGAAGTTTTTCAAAGCAGCAGAAGATACACGAGTCTGTTGCAGAGACTCAAGAAATAACATGGCTTTCCATTAATTTTTCCAAACCAGCTGGGCAAAGCTTCTGTAGGGTAGGATTGAAAAATGTTCAGCGACACTGGTGAGGTTTTAAGCGTTTGGGGGTGTTGACTTTGGATATTCAGAGCATCTTAAACCTCATCTCTGTCCCATTTTTTATTTGTGCTCTGGCAGTGCTCAGAAGTCAAAGTGGCAAAAGATTAAACTGGTAAAGGTTAGCTGTAGCCATCTGGTGCTGTTGAGGAATTAATGGCTGAGCTCAGCCCGGAGAGGCCCTGCCCACCCCCATCTCCACATCCTCCGAACCAGAGGCTTGGATTTCGCTGTAATGGGACATGGAGATGAAAATAACTGTCAGGGCTAAACTGGAGTAGTTAATTCAGACAAAGAAGCAGCCAGCCAGCTGAGAGCTGTTCCATCCAGTGGCTGCTGCAGGAGCTGCTCATGCTGGAGCAGGGGTGGGTGGTTATCAGTCCAAGGAATTAATAGCTTAATTACATTGCTGAATGGGAGGCTGTGTTAGAGCATCATCTGGATTTGTTCCCGTCTCTGGAAATACCTGCACACATTATGACAAGGTCAGTAGTGGTTTTAAGGTTTTATTATTACTGTAATTCTGTTTTGGAGTGAGCTTCCTGCCTTGTTATATCCTGGGTTAAGCATCTCATTTATATCTTTCTCTGCTAAAGAAGAATATCCTGCTTAGTTGCCAAAGAACTTATAAAAGGGCCTAATTGTAACATTTACAGATTCTGTGAGTCTGTGTCAGAGACAGAGATGCAGTGATTTGGGAAATAGAGGTAAGAATCATCTATACAGTGTTCTGCTTTGTTATGCAGCTGTTTGCTGATTCACAGCATTGACCTGCAAACCCTCCCCTTTTAATAATGCTGCCACACTGTCAATTTAGAAATTTTAGAGGGTTTTTTTTCACCTGCTGTAATACCAAGGCCCATGACAGTGTGTAACTACAGCTACCCCTGAAATTCTCATGGTACTCTTTATTGTTAATAAGATATTGTTATTTTGTTTCTCTGAGCAGTCTATGGCACTTTAGAAGTGATACCTTGTACCCTTTTAATGGCAATAAAATAACACTTTTTTTTTATTGATAACCTCTGACTTGGGATCTTTTCTTAAAGAAAATTAGTTTTGACCTTAGCTTTTATGAAAGGCTTTTACTGCAAAGCCAAACTTTAAAGGTGCTTCCAAAGTATAAAACATTGAAATCGAGAGCTGGCTATTTCGTTACAAGGTGTTAAGGGGGGCGAGGAATAGATGAGGGATGTGTTTTTAGTGTCAGCAAATGTCTCCCATTTTCCACCTACAAGCTGCCCTGGGTTTGCTTACAGCCATTAGTAGGAAGCAAGAAAAGAAAAGGATGGATCTGTGAAGAGGTAAAATAAATGCAAGGCAGAGATGCAGAGGCTGAATGATTTGGAGTAAACTCTGTGGCTTTATTTTCTCTGACATTCAAAGGTGTTAGAGAGAAGAACCCGCCTCAGTTCAAATAGGCTTCATTTATCACCTTTTTGGTGCTGTTTTTGGGGCGGTGGCTTTAGAGGAACCTCTGCCAGCACAGGAACTGTGTGTAGTAAAGCAAAACTAAAGGGAATGACAAGGGGTGTGTAAGAATTTCTGGAGTTTCTTGGATATTGCAGGAACATCCAAGAAGTGCTGCTAGAATACCGTCACTTGGTGTGCTGCTTTGCATATAACAGTGTGCACTGTGGTGTAGTAGTGCAGACCCCGTTGAGCAAAGTCCAGAAGCCAGTTCCTAAATCTGTACAATCTGAGAATTTAAAAGCACTTTGTTACACCTGGGCTTAACTGCCCAACGTGTTGGTGATCGAGCCCAAAGACAGAGGTTCAGTGTTATTCAGCTTCAGCATTGCTCTCATATCACGTTGTTCAAGGCTGTTTGTGAGTGAGGTGGCTCTGCCAGGAAAGCCTTGAAGAGCTCAAGTAAAGACCGTGAGACCTGTAGGGTTAAAATCAGAGGCAGAATTTCTTTGGATTTTGGCCCAGATTGTTGCAAAAAATGGCTGATGCACGTATTGGCAAAGCTTTATTCCCAGACTGCATGAATTGATGATAGTTCAGCCATGTATCTTGTAGAAATAAAACAGCCTTTAGTCACTAGATTGTAATTTTCCTCATTTTTTTTCCCTCTGATGGTGAGTATGAATTAGGATTATAAAACGTGCTGTTTCTTATTTTCCACTTGTATTTCAGAAGTCAATATATCATTTACTAAGCCACCAGGAAGTCTTCTGTGAATTGGGCAATTTATTTGCCGTGATGCAGTGGATGACTTCTGTGTTTTTTGGGAACTTGGGAATGGATGGCCAACCTTCCCTCATTTAACCTTTGAAAGCTCAGCTTAAACTTAGACCGGCTCCTGTGGGTACAGTTGTTGTTCAGGGCAAGCTTTTTTATCACTTTGTATCTCACCAGTTTTGCTCTTTTGAGGCTTGTAATTATTTCAGTCTCAAGGACTATTTTTTTCTGAAGACTTTTGGCAGCTTCTTTCCTCAGGTCTTAGGCAGGAGATCAATTTACTCTGCAGAATGGGATGATAGAAGGAAGTTTTGATGACAGCTACGTAAGAAACTTGAATGATGAGCAGCATTACCTTTTTGCCAGGAATATTTCATATAAATACATTGGTTTCAAACAGTAGAATAGCCAAAATTTCTTACACTCAATGAAACTTTTATTGACTTCTACTTGACGAATGTTCAGATACCCAAAACTGAGCAGTTTTGCTTAGGTCAGTAAAAATCTGACAAGACTAAAATCGAGTTCAAGAACTGAAATTAATATCCCCAAAACTCTTCTGGGAGCTCAGAAACTCCATGGAGCCAGCTGTTTGTGACCTTCCCATTCCTGGAGAACCCAGAAATCTGCACCTAACACACATGGACAGGCTGTGCTGGTGGATGTCCAGCCCACGTTCTCCAAGCAGTGGTGGTGGCACCAGTGGTTTTTACTGAGCTGTTACACTGCAAAGGACTTAAGAAATTTTGAGGGACCCAAAACTGTAAGAGGAAGCATGACACATTAGCCAAGTTGTTTCGTGAAGTAGTTGTTTGGTAAAACACAGAAGTAATCCTGGGATTAAAGTCTAGCTTGGAGAGTTCCTCCTTCCCTCAGCTACCATACGTGATCCTTCTGGTCCTCTCTGGGCAAGTGTTTTGGTAGTCCCCTGTGCAAAATGGGGCAATTCCAGTAGGAGGGGTGGAAAATGCTCCTTTAAGGAGAGTTCTGGTGTGCAGGATGCATGGGAGGTTGGCTGGAGACCTCTCTACTAGAGAAGGATGTGACACCAGTGTGAATAACGAATAATGAATCGTGAATCTCTGTGAGATGCTCGTACCTCCACCCTCCCTGGCCATGATGTGAAAAGAAAGAAAGAATGGCTCTGCAAAATTCTTTGGCAGAAAGGATGAGCCATTACATCTGGAATGGCTGGAGATGTGGGTCTTGAGTGATAGTCCCCAAAATCAGGACTGAGGCTGGAAAGAAGTAAATTCTGTCCCTCCTTTCAGCATTTTTGTAGGAACCCAGTTAGAGTTGCTGTGCTCTTGCAGCCCTGGTTTGCAGGGCTTCTTGAGCAGGAAGCTGAGCAGTTTTCCAGCTGTTTTGTATCTCCAGTGTGAGGCATTTTTTCCTCCAAGGGGAATTCCAGAGCTTCCCTCTAGGTTCAGGATTTCATCACAGGGCTCCAAGTGGGGAGGCTGCGTGTTCCAGTAACTGCAGTGTTTGCTTGGATTTGTACTTTTTGGTTTTACTTAGTCCAGTTTTGAGTTGTTTTGACCAGAGAACTGTTTTGCTTTGAAGTTCTCCCTTCTATCAACCTTTAAACAGTTACTTGCCTAAGAACCATTTGCATTTCCTACCTTTGGTGTCACTAAAATGAGAATTAAATCATGTGCAATATTCTTGGAGATGCCTTATACATGTGCGGTCTGAAAGACTGGACCGATTGCAGGATGAATTTCTTTTCCCATGTACTCCCTAAAACTATGGAATTATGAAGGCCCACATGAACATGAGGTGAACCCTGAGGTGCTGTTTATTGTGCTGTAATTTAATCCCACTTTCATCAGCCTTGATTTCTGCTCCTCGTCCTTCACACGTTCTGCATCATCTGAGAAAGGTTATTGATGTGGACACATTTTTAATGGCACGAATCTCTGGAGCCGTCTCCGATGTCTGAGTGATTTGAGCTTCGTTTAAATAATTGATGAGAAGTGTTAGTCAGAATCTGTTGGTGAATCAGACTGCATTATTCAAAGATATTTACTGACATGTATGGATTGCTCCAAATTTACTTCTTTTTCCAGGCTGCATTAAACTAAGCCCTGTGTGCCATGTGTGCCTGTTTAAAAAATAAAATCCTGATTAACATATGTGAAAATCTGTGGGCTTAAGGGCTTTATTTAACCTGTTGCAGATAAGCAATAATAATTCATATCAGGGAAAAATGTGAGCATGAAACAGTTTCTTTTCAAGTGAAAAATGTTTCTTTTTTCCTCTGTCTTGCTTGTTGTTCAGGAGCAGACCTGAGCATCTTGGAATTCAGTGACTTTCCTGCAGTTTTCCCTGTCCTGATCATTGGAGGGGTGGGTATGAGACTTCATGGCTACCTCATCTTTAGCCACCCACCACAAGCATCTCCTCTAATGGCTTCCAGCTTTTAATCTTTGACATGTAAAAGCTCTTCTGGCTCCTGATGGCATTTAGGAAAAAAAAAAGTCTAGTCTGGGAGGTTCTCCAGGATTGATTGGGGTGACACTGGGCATCTTGCACGATCTTCACAGTAAAAATGTTCCCAATTTCTTCTCTTCCACGCTCATTGAGGTGTATGAAGCTCTGGTTGAAAGCACTGGGGAAAGGACAGCAGGGCTTTATTAGGTTGTCAGGAGTGAAATACGACCAAAGCAAGGCCAGTGATACCAGAATTGCCTTACAGATTGTGCAGATTCCTTGACTGGAGGAGTTCTGCTGGTGCCAGTCCCATGGAAGCCCTTCCCTTCCCAGGTTCCTGCAGCAGGAGGGGGGCTGTGCCAGGCAGCTGCAGAGCTTACATGTCCGTGTGTGTGAGCTTTGGAAACCACCTCTGGGAACGTTTGGGGAACTCGCAGTCCCCTTTAGTTTCATGTCCCTCTGGGGAACTACTTTAACATATTATCACTTTCTTTTATCAGGCTCTTTTTTTTTTTAATTGTGCGCAGTAAATATTCAAGTGACAAGAATTCACCCTCTTTTTTTTTACTTTATTGCCAGGATTCACTGACGTTGCAGCTGTACGTGGGTAATGAGCAGGTACTTCTTCCTGACCTCTCTTTCCTATTTTCCCTGCAGGAACTGTGGACATGGGTGGCAAACAGTCCACAGTTGGAGAGGTCTCCGTAATTCAGACCCCCGTGACAGAAAGCATCCAGGATGCCTACAGAGCTGGGGACACCAGCAAGGCCCAAGAGCTGATTAGGTTGTCATGTGAGGAGACTGCACTGCAGGTGGAGAAGGTAGGGTCAGGTTACTGCTCTTCCTCAAGTTTAATTGGGAAAGAAACCCAAATGCCAAGCTGCTGTCGTTTTTCACGGAGAAAATCCATTCAGTATTTGAGTCCCCGATGTGGCTGGTTGTGTGAGGCGCTTCAGAAACATACTCAGGGACACTTTGCCCTTGGAAACACTGATCAGGGAGATGAGACAGACCACAGGGAACGCTGCGTGTAGGAACAGGAGGCTGTGTGAGGAGGGCTGCTGGTGCTGTGGTCACCAAAACGGGGAAATACATTTTTCCCCGTAAAAAGGAAGCAGTTTACAGACTTAGCAAAACAGGTATTCCCCCAGCAGTACAAAGATAGTTAATGGCCCGTTGGGCAGATATTGCTGCCTGTGTTTGGAACTACATCACAAGCTCCGTGCCAGCTTCTGCACTGCTCTGCCTTCAGAGCCCTCATTTTGAGCCTGCTCTTTGCACAGAGATGATCTTGGTGTTTTGGGAGAGAACCTGCATGGCGAGTCCAAGGCCACCTCCAAAATAGGAACTACTACACCTTGTAACTGAGCTGTGCAAATGCTTTTACTGTTGCTCCATGAAAAATGGATTTACACTCACTGTTCTGTGCCTCGGGCACTTCTGTGTCAAAGCCATACAAAAAAACTGTAATAAAAAACCCCAATACATCAATATAATTAATATATCACGCCAATGATTCTAAAGGCTGCGAGTGGTTTCGACATTCTCAATTAACCACGGTGACAGCGTGCATGCATTAGCATGGGCACAAATAAACGGCACAGCTCTGGAAATGCTCTTTCCCTGCCTTTACAGAAGAGTTTCTTTTGCTGTGTTTTCTTTACCAGTGTCAGCTTTTGGGTATTGCAGCAGCATACGGAGATCTGCAGGCGGTGAGGTACCTGCTGAAGGAGGCGTTGGTGGTGTTGCCAACAGAACCTAATGATGACAATGCAGCTGTGGTGGCAGCTTATTTTGGACATAAGGACATCGTGAAAGAGCTGCTGGATTCCCTGCGTGGTAAGGTTGCCTCTGCCTCTCCTCAAACATTTTGGGAGCCGTGTGCTGGAGCTTCAAGCAGGCATTTGTTTGGGTTTTTTCCACATTGCTTGAAAGGGGAGGGACTCAGTCATGGGAAAGCACGTGGAGGGATCTGATCCCTGCCGTGCTTGAGGAAAATTTCCCCCGTGGGGGAAGAAACACATACATAAAAATATTCCGTGTTTGCAAATTGGAAGTGGAGGAAGATGCTGTTTAGGCAGTTCATTCCCATCAGCCCTCACAGCTGGGTGACATTCCAGACCCTGCAGAGAAATCAGGGGATTTTTGAGAAAAAGCAAAATTGCGCTGCTGATCCAGCAGTCCCAGTGGTGCTGGGAGTGAGCAGCAGGACTGGTGAGGAACAGTTTGGGTGCACAGCTGGCACCCACTTTGTTCTCTTCTTGGCATTTTGTTTTGACTGGCAGGGGAACTCCTCCTTTAGAATCATCATTGTATTTTACTTCAGTTTTATTTCAGCAATTATTTTACAGCAGAACAGAGACATTTTTAGACTCAGACACGGCTCTTAAGGCAGCTGTGGGGGCAGGGGGGGGCAGAGCACTGTTCTGAGTCAGGACCAGGAGCTGTGTCTGGGTTCCCTGTTGCTCTCTCAGTGTTCTGTGGGCTTGGCAGCTCCCAACTTCTCACTGGGACCCACCCTGGGTTGGGGGTCCAGTGGTCTTGGAGAGCATCTGGGGCAGATCACTGCCAGACCCTCAGACACTGCAGCAACCACCAGAGCTGAGCTGGCTTCTGCAATGTTTGACCTGGATATAGCTCTAGCTCCTCACTAAATCCTTACCAGTGGCCTCACTGAGAACGGGAATAACCTGCTGGGAAACCTGCTTATTTGGTGTTCTGTTGGAGCACTGGTAAGCAAAAGAAACGTTCCAGTTTGGGGAATTGCAATTAAATGCAATATTTCCTTCAGCCAGAAAAGAAGCTGATTAGCCTAGTAGCAAAAATTAAATTATATTAGTATAATACACTGAGTAATGAAAAGTGACTTGAGCAGTTTCTGGAAACTTACCTCAGTTTAGAACTGACCAAATTCCCTCCAACACTTGCTTTCAGGCATTATTATGCAGAACTTTCCAATTGTTTTCTTGGGAAATTACACAGAAACCAATCACAGGGCTCAGGAATAAATTACATAAATTTGCAATTTGGCTGATCCACTGCAATGAGTCTCTCTGGAACAGTGAGAACTTCTTGTGGCTTACAGATTAAGTGGAGCCTGTTTTTTGTAGCAGGAGGGTGAGGGATTTAGTCCAGTTGTTAAGAATGCAAAGAGCCTTGTAATTTCCTCATGAGTAAGCTGCAAAAAAAAAAAGTTGACATGTAAACTTGGGCTTCTGGATGTTCCTGTAAGTGTTTTGAAGGGGATGTGAATTTGTAAAGTAAATAGAGGTGGTGCAGTGAGTCAGAGGAGATTTGAGGACTCCATTCTGTTGGCAGAAATAATCTTGTCGCAGGCATTTAGTTACATGCACAGAATTAGGCACACCTAGAGGACAGCTGTGTTCTACAGGTAAAACATTAATTCAGCCAAAAAAGCAGTTTGGAAATGAAGAAAACATCAGCAAATTCATGCAGAGATCAAAATGTGGTATTTTAGTTTTAGCCTTAAATGGCATTTGTCTGACTTTACTATGAATTGATAGTAAAGAGCTGACCTAAAATGAAATGGTTTAAGGGGAAATGAAATTTTTTGTGGCAGACTTCAGGCTGCAGTGAAAACAAACTAAACCAGTTATTTTTTTTGTTGAGTGAAGCATTTATTTTTGTTTTATTCACTCAATAGCATGAAAAGTTGCCTGGTTTTGTATCCCCTTTTTATCCCCTCATGAGCTTGGACGAAGTGGCCTACCTTGGATGTTCGGATCTAATGTCTGTTGGATCTGGATGCAAAGATAGTCCTGGGCTTCCCTTGCCACCTCTATTGGGGATCAGATTGTTGATTTATCTGCCTGTTTTCTAGCTGGCATCCTTAGAACCTTCTGGGTTAGACTGGGGACATGCAAAAAAAAAATTGCCCATGAGCTGGGTGGGTAAGGAAGAACAGTGAAGCAAAGCTGAAAACTTTGTGCTTAGAGCTCTTCTTTATCACACTTCTGCAGCGCACTCCGTTCCTTTGTCCTCAGGGGCTGCACCCCGTACCCCAAACCCTCCGCACAGCCATTGTTTGTGGGAGTCTCTTGCACATCACAGCCCCCGTGGCGTTAACCGAGTCCCGTGCCACGTCTTTTTTGGTAGGTCCCAACACTTGCCAGCAGCTGCTGAACTGGATGCTGGCCATAGCCTGCCAGCGGGGCCACCTGGACGTGGTGAAGCTCCTGATCCGCGCGTACAGCGCCGACCCGGAGAGCTGTGCCGTCAGGAGGAACGAGTTCCCCGTGCTCATCCGCTTGCCCCTCTATGCTGCTATAAAGGCAGGTGGGTATTTGCGCGCTCCCAGGTTTTGCCCCTCTCCCGCAATGCCTTTAAAGAGTGGCCCGGGTTGTTCGCGGCCTGGACCGGCTCGTCTGGCTCTCCAGCGGGGCGAGTTAAAATGAAATTGGCTCTGAATCTTCTGACTCGGCCAAATTCAAGTCAGCGCCTTCTGAAGTTAGATTGCTGTGAATGCTGAGAGGCTGAGCTTTCCTTTAGAAACTCCTAGGGAAAGGACCCTTAAAAACCTTGCAAGTAAAAGCATTATTGTCATGGGCATTCTGGCACACATGCTTGAATTAGGCTGAATAATTTACACTTCAAAGCACAGCTGTGTGTATAGTTTAATAAGACAGGGAAAAAAGAGAAAAAGGAGCCTGGGCCAGCACTTTTAAACAGTGCCTGTGCTGTCTCAGTTTGACCAAGCTGAGTCCTGTCACTGGAGGGAACAGTCTTTACACAGTTCAGTTTCCTTTTTGCACACCCCCATGGTTTGTTTTTTTCAGAAGTGGTTATTTCTCAGGATTTCTGTTCAGCTCCTTGTTGGCTCATTTACGTGAGACAAAGAGAACAAACAATCTGCTTTTCTTTCTCCGAAGGGAATGAAGATGTAGCTGTGTTTTTATTACGGAATGGAGCTTTCTTCTGTTCCTACATCCTGATGGACAGTCCTGAATCCAGCAAACACCTTCTGAGGAAGTATTTCATTGAGACGAGCCCACTCCCAGGTAGTGCTCCAGCAAAAACAGTAAGTAACCATTTATCTGTCTGAAGAGATGTTATTTTAAAGGAGAATCATGTTAATAGTTGGTGATTGTATTTGTGTGCCATGTGAGTGGTGATTCTTCTTCTCAACTAAGAGCTTTATGGTTTGCTACCCATTTAGAGATCAAGCTGTGAAAGTGACTCTGGTGGCAGAGCTGAATTACAGAGTGTAAAACATTAGGCCTTTAGATGGCCTTTAATGGCCTTGTGCAAGACGGGGCGTGTGACAACTTCCACGTGGCAACTCAAACACCATCCTGTGGACCAGGCGTGTGCTGGGGAAAGGAAACATCCACTTCGCTCTCCAAGTCTTCCGAAGGAGAAGCTGGGCTTCTTCTAGCACAGGTTTCCTCTGTGACCCCGGGGTAATCACTTCATCTGGGTTGTTGTTCCTTCTGGTTGGTGCCACAAGCTGTGAGCAGTCCCAGAGTGTCAGTGTGCCACACAGTAAACCCTCCCTTGTCTGATAGCTCAGGGACAGCTCGTGCAAATGGGCTCAAGAGGTTTTTAGTAACGTGGAGCATGAGCAGAGCAAACTCACACCGGTATCTTTCCTATTTGAGGTCCTCATCAGTAAAAGATGCCTGGTAGGCTTTGCTGTCACTTGCTCAGGACAGATGTGGCTTTCTGGAGCAGCTTGGTGTGCGATCAGATCATGTTACTTGAGCTGTACTTGTCCCACAGAAATGTTTTTTGGTGGGATACAGAGGCTGACAAAAAGCAATTGAAGACTGATATTGAAGACTAGTATTTAGCCACTTACCACCTGAGCTTTCAATAGTTACAGTTTTCATCAGGTCATAAAATTTTTTGCAGTGGAAAGTTGTCCCTAATCAATCCAGTGGAGTGTCTGTTTGCTTGGTTTGTAACATTGCAAGCTGTTGATTCTGCTTTGGTGTTAAATAAAAATAAGCAGAGAGGTTTTCAGAGTTTTACAAAGTTCTCCATTCTCTGTTTTCCTGCCAAAACTCTCTCACTGAGTTGCTGATGGTGTTCTGAGTGTTTGGGACTACAGACCATGTAAGTGAGAGCTTGACTTGGTTAGGTTCAATCAGCAGATTTAGAACCCTCCCCGTGCCATTCTTAATTCTGTTGACAAATAACAAAAGGAAGCTGAATCCTGGATGTGGGATAGGAGTTGATAAAACGACATGCCTTTTAGAAGGGAAAAAAAAATCCGACTGGATAATTAAGCTTGAATAAGCTTGGAATAAATGCTTGAATCAGAGGGAAGAGGTCTGTTTTCCATGTGAATTTGCTGGCAATATTTAACTTAGCTGCTGTAAAAATGACTCAGCTTTGCTGTTGTCACACCCTGAGCGAAGAAGAAGAAGAAGAGAGAAGTCTTAAAACATCAGCTAATTGCCAGAAGGGCCAGGTTTAGAAAGAAAGAAAAAAGCAAAGGGAAAAAAAAAACCCAGAAACTTGACCTTGTTTTTTCTAGTAGCTGTTTATTTTTAATATGTTTGCTTATTTAATGCCTTCTCTTTGAATTCACTTTGGCAGACTGGGACAAATTCGGGAAGATCTGTCCCAGTTTGCCTGCAGAGCTCAGGTCCCTGGGAAGGGATAGTCACACGCCCTGGTAATCTTTTAAAACACAACTTCACGGCAGCTGCAAACAAACAGCCCCAGTGCTTTCTGCTTGTCTCAGATGGTTCATGAATTCAAGGCTCCTCGTGTCAGCGCTGTGATGGGTTTTGCTCTGGGGGGAAGCAGGACTGGGTTGTGGTGTGTGGCAGGGAGCTGGATGTGAGGAAACCTTTCTTGGACAGGGCAGACCGAGCACTGACCGTTTCAGAGTGAGCCCAGAACTTCAAAAGGGATTGTCCCATCTGTGCTATCTGTGAGCGGGAACACTGCCCAGCTGACCTCCAATGGATTTCACAGCAGTGAGTGCTGCAGCTATGCATAAAATGTGCTTGGAGAGCTCCTTTTGGCCGCCACACCTTCCAGACAGACACTGCACCCAGCAGTGCTGCCCTTGCTGAGACAGGAGGAGTTACATCTCATTTTTCTAATATCTGTTTCTCCTTTTTTTTTCCCCCCTGGCATAAATTTACCCACACAGCAAACCACAGTCTTGCTAAAGAGAGGAAGTGGTCCATTTTTACAGGAACAGGTAACAAATGCCAAAAAGACCCTCTGCAGTAAAGTGGCTGGGCACAGATTCCAGACTTTGATAGGTGTAGTCAGCATGGAGATAAATGTAACTTTCCAGTGTGTGCAGTAATTTTTCCATTACAGACCAGGAAAGAGCTTGGGCTGCTGCATTTTCCCTAGGACACATTTTACCAATAATTTTTTTATACAAGCATACAAATGTTATGTGTATGTGTGGGATCCTCCTCTCATTTTTTTTTTTTTATCCCCTGCCTGGTACATCCTGGTTACATAACCATCAGTACAGAGATCTGAAGGAGTCCCACTCAAGATTCACAGCAGTGCTGTTGATGGAGGAAGCAGATCACCACCCTCAGAGTATCCCACGTATGGCAGGAGCGAGGTTCTGTTGGGACACGTCACGTCATTTAGGAGAAATGCACAACAGCCTTTTTTAATCACCTTACCAGACAGTCTCAGATTTAAGTAAATATTTTTCATATTTGTAGTTGATCCTTTGCCCAAGAGCAGCGGGGTGTCCTGCTTCTGCACAATTTCCAGTCTCTTGCCTTCTTCAGTGCATCCCCTGACGTTGGTGTTGTTGAGGATTTCAGTTTAGTCTTCAAGGCTTGTGTTGAGAAATCCTTCCTTTGGCAAGAGAGGGGAGTCTGCAGAGGTTTTCCTTGCCCTTCTGAGGAGCGGTGAGGTGCCTGGAGTCAGGCTGTGCCCAGAGCTGACATCCCCTGTCTCTCGTTTGAGCACAGAGCTCCTCAGCTGATTCCAAACGGAGAAGGATTGGGTTGATCACTGTGTTCTGCACGTTTGGCATCATAGACCTTTGTCATCAAAGAAATAGACTTTCCTAGGAAGATAATGGAGATTATTTGGCATTGCTGTCAGGGTTTCTTTCACTTAATTACATTTTCATTGCAGAGTCCTGAGCCAAGTAAACCCCTGAGGTAACTCCCCTGACATCAGGTCGGTAGTACCAGGATGTATTTGGTCCACTGTCCCCGAAGTCAGATGAAAGGGCTGACCCGCCAGTTTGCAGCACTCAGGTGGAAGAGACACTGTCAGTCCTTGAGTGGGAAGGAGTGGGAAGGATTGCTGAGATTCAAAAAGCTGCCCTGGAGGCAGGACACCAGTCCTGCAGCGTTCATGGCAGGTGCTGGATTTCACAATCTCGGCTGCGGTTTGGGGAGGCACTGTCTGAATTTTTCAGGTATCTTTTTTTAAATACCCTGAGGCCATGGCTCTGCATTTTTGAGGGAAAGGATACACAGCAATCTAGATGCAAAATAGAGATGGGTATCAGTCTGCAAAGAGAAGTAGAAGATACACATGGTCCTGCTTGCACCCCATAAAAACAGGCTGTAGGTCTTGTTATTACTGCCTTGGTTATGTACTCAAGGACAAGTACTTTTTTCCCAGGCCCAGGGATTTGTGGTATGTGTTGCAGGTGAGAGGAACTTGCAGAAAACCACATCCAGAATTTAAAACAAGAGTTTGTAAGCAGGAAGCTGTTAAGACTTGGAAAATGGGGGGTAAAGCCGTTTACTGTTTAGTGTCAGTGCGAAGCTTTGCAGTGTAACTCCCTTTGGATATTGTGTGTTTTGCAGTAACAGTGGGTACTCTGCTTAATTTGATGTCTTGTTGCTGCTGCCTTGTTATGTTTTACAGGGATGCCTCGTGGTGTGATGGGGAATGTAACTTTAAACAAACAGCTTGTGCTTTCTGCCTTGGTTTCCCCAGTTATACAGTGGGCATAATATTTCCATTCATATTTGCAGGGCTGTCCTGAGGCCTCACTAGGGAATATTTGAAGAGCACTGTGTCTACACTAAGTACAATTGCTGCCAATAAGTGCAACCGTTTGTGCTTACTCTTTGCTCCATTCTCCTACACATTGAAGTGCAGTCTGATCTGCACTACTTGGAGTCCTGAGTCTCAACTAACCAGCTGAGATAGACCTTTGGTTCCCTTTTATTTCTCTCCCTTCCTAAAATATATTCCTTTCCATTTTCAATCTGGGGTTTAAAGTTTTCAGAGCTAAATACTGGGCATTGCAAAGCAAATTAATTTGCTGTCGGGTCCTTGCTGCCGCCTGGTGGAGAATTAATGATCGTTCCATTGAGGCTGTTTTGGGGATGAGTTACATCAAAAATACCAAGTGTATGAAAACGTTTTGGGAAAAGCATTTTACAAATGTGTATTTTGGAACACAGATTGAAATGCAATGAGGTGATCTTGAAAATGAGGCCTTGGGTTGTTTCCTTGCATTGGTGACCACTGTGTGTTTATGCTTTCTTCTGTCCAAGCTCAAGTCTGAATAAGCAGTGATGCCTTTCACAACAGCTTCTGGTTTTCCTCAAAAGAAGAAAAAACAACTTCCTCGTCTTACTGTCAAAAGCAGCAGAATATTGTCTAGAAAGGAGGCAACTGCCAATATCATGTCTCTCAGAAAGTAAAATATCTTCCTGAACGATACTGAGCAAATTTCTAGTGTTTAGAAATGCCTTACAGGAGGTGTTTGCCTTCCCCTGCCTTTCCCAGGTGTTCCTTTGCAAAACCTAAACCTCCCCCAGAACAGTTTGGCTGCTTGTTGTTGGAAGGTTGAAGGTGGAAGAGCAGTGTCTGGGCATATGTTAATGGCTACAGCAACAGGCCTCTTTCTGAAAAGACATTTCCACACTCGGTGGATCTGTCCTTGTCCTCTCTCCAGATGCACAAGGAACGATCCATCAGCATGTCAGAGGCTGCCTGATCCACAGGGCTCCTCAGGGCTCTGTTGGAGCTTCTGTTGGTGTCCAGAGTCCCCTGGAGCCGTGGGCAGCAATGCAGCCCGTGTCTGAGAGGCACGGATGGTTTCTATGACCTGTCCATAACATGCTGATGGTGTAGGGTGGGACGTGTCCTGCGGGACATCCAGGCCCATGAAAACTCACCATTAGAGGCTGGGGCATGCTGGTCTCAGGCAGGGAGCTTGCTGGAGCTGGTGTATGGACTGGGGAAGAAGTCCAGGCCCCCTGCTTTGCACTTCCTCATGCTCTTTGGAGTGAGATCATGGAGCAGATACAGCAGGAGCTGCTGATATCCAGCCATGATTTCATCTCTGAGTCAGTTTAATTCCTAGAAGCAGATTGGAAAGTGAGCAAAATGTTTATGGTCTGTGCTCTGCTCTGCCAGATTCCCAGTGGTGAAACACAGGCTGAGAGCAACTGGGACTTCACTAATGTGGTTTTCTCTTCTTTCTTTGACATATGCAGGCTTTGTGTGTGAACTGGTCAAACCTCAAACTGCCCTGGGTGGATCTAGACTGGCTGATAGATATCTCCTGTCAGATAACTGAGCTTGATCTCTCTGCCAACTGCCTGATGTCCCTTCCATCCGTGATCCCATGGGGCCTGATAAACCTCAGGAAGCTCAGCCTGGCTGACAATCAGCTGACGGAGTTACCCAGCGTACAGTCATCTGATGAAATCATATGTACAAGGTGTGTGCACTGGCTGCCTGCAGCAAACTGAACACATATGGAGAGCAGGTTCAAATGAGTCCACGTGCTTGTGTGAAACTGTGTGAGTGAAGGGCGTATTGCAGGAGCTTCTTGGTGTATTTTCTGTCTGCTGCGAGGTTTAACTTAGGATTTGCCCTTTCGTTGTTCTCAGTATTTCCATGTTAGTTGTCATCAGGACAATTGTAGGGACTTTTATCCCTGTATTGCCTCATGTTGCCTCTGCTTTTCTCCAGCTCTGGTGAGCCCCATCCCTCTGAGACTAAGACCTGAGCTGCCTCAGACTGACATTTACTGGCTGATATCAGTGGTCTGGTCTGCTGTCTATCCAGACCGCTTCGCTCCCTGGAAGGGTTAATTTTCTAATTGGGGCTTTATGCTTTGCCTTGTGAGGCACATTTCAGCTGCTTTCATTCAGAACTAAAGCTGTCCTGGTTAAAAAAAAAAAAAAGATGTCTATGGCAACAGGATTCTTTGCTAGCATTTTACTGATGCCTGACTGAGTATGTTCTGTACTCGCAGGTTACTTGAGGTCGATGTATCCAGCAACAGGCTCTCTACTCTCCCTACTGGATTCCTACATCTTAAAAACCTTAAAAAACTCATCGCTTCCAAAAACTATATGGAGAAGTTATTTGACGAGGAGAACAGTACGTACAGTCCGCTATTTTCCTTACATTTCAAGGCTGAGTTGCAGAGGAGAACCCCAAACTCCTATAACAGTGGCTTAAAACCAGTATTAGATGGAGATGCTCAGTGTCTCTCAGTCCTTTGTCTGAAGTACATGAAAAGGCCTGGTTGTTCTTTAGCCCTCGTGAAATCCTTTGGCTTTTATGTAACGAGTAAATGTTGTTACTCTTGCTGGATCAGAGTGCCGTCACGCTTATACCAAGTCCCCAATGTTTCATGTTTTCCAGCAACTAATTGGATTGGTTTAAGGAAGCTGCAGGAGTTTGATGTCTCTGACAACAGGTTGGTGGAACTTCCAACGGTTTTTCTGTACTGCTTCAAGTCCCTAAACATACTGAATGTTTCCAGAAATCAGCTGAAAGTGTTTCCAGATCCCTGGGCCTGCCCCTTGGTAAGTTGAACTGCTCTGACAGAGTCAAAGGTTGAAAAAGCTGTTGCAACAATGCAGAAAATATAATGTGGTGCTTAAAAAGCTCTCAAGTGCTCAAAAGGGTGTTCTGTTTCTGTAGGAGTTCCCCTGCCTAATTTGGTTTATGGGCCCTAGATCAAGTCTTTCTGAGGTTCTGCCCTGTTCTTGCCATGTTGATGGCATTGGTGGAAAACTTTGAGAAACGCGTCTTATTATGTGGATGTATTAATTTTCTCTGTAGTCCGTATGGGCATAATTGTTGTTAGGATCATTTTTACACAACACTCAGCCTTTATTCAAAGTTAACTTAGCCCAAAGCCATGGCTAAGTAGGACATCTGTATCGACCCATCACTGTGATTTCACTCCTCATTACTGTAAGAGAACAGGATACGCTGGTGAAGTGTTTGTTTATGGTTGAAAAGCAAATGGGGATGACTTTCAAAATAACTTCTGAAATACTTTTTGCCCATCAAAGAATTTGCCCGTCGATTGAGTGCATCTCCTGACCAAATCCCATGTGCCTGCATGTAAAATAATTTATCTAGTTCAAAATATTTAAAGAGGTTGCCTAGAATTAATTTATTAATGCCTTTAACACGTGACAGCTTATCTACCTCACTATTTAAAGGGATTATTACTACTGTGTGTGTTTCTTTTATGTTTTCCAGAAATGTTGTAAGGCATCTAGAAACTCACTGGAATTCCTACCTGATGCGTTGACTGTTTTCTGGAAGAATCACCTGAGAGAAGTGGATTTTTCTGAGAATTCGCTAAAAGAAGTTCCACCGGGACTCTTCCAGCTTGAAGTAAGCGTCATTTCCTCGTACTTCACAGTATTTCTCCAAGTACTGGCTCAGACCCTGAGGTCACAGCAGTGGCTGCTGGTTGAGGTGGGGGACTATGGGCAGTTTTGCGTGGGTGCAATTGCAGAGCAATCTGAGCAGGCTGGAACCACCTGAATCAGTACATTCAGGCCCTCATCCAGTGCGATATGATGTCTAGCTCTTGACACAGATGTTCTGAGAACTCTTCGGATGTCTATGGTTTTCAGAAATTGGGAGCACAGTTTGGAACGGAACCACTGCATTGTAGCTTTGAGCTCCAACCACTGAAATATCGGTGTACTCAAAAATGCTCCCAAATGGTTGTGTTTTTTCTCCATCCGGCACACCAGTGTTGTGCAATTAAGAGTTAGTCTTTCTATGCTGAAATCAGCATGTTTGAATGCCCTAAACAATGCTGCTTGGGACTTCTGCAATCTTTAGGTTTGTAGATTAAATAATTCTTGCCAGTGGACAAGACAGAGATCCATAGTTTTACATCAAAATTCTTCAGAATTTGTGGTTTTGACATGAAAACAAGGCAGAACTTGAGGTTTTCCTCCAAGTTTCCCTTCCAGATTGTGAAACTGGGGGTCATAGAGAGAGGAACAGAGGTAAATCTTTGTGCTGAAGGTTCATGCTTTTCACTGCTGGCCTCTGTGGGAAGGTTACAGAAATGATGGATCAGTTTGGATCAGTTTGGATCTCAGGAGTCTTCTGTAAAGGTGCCTTTTGCTCCTGCTGGAGCAAGAGTACTGCGGGTTGAACTCCCTCCGTTCTCTTTAATGATTCCTGCAAGATTTGGCTTTGCTCTCTGGGAGCCATTTGTTTTCAACTGGCATTTCTCCTGAAACAGAATGAATCCTATGGACTATTGTCTCTGAAACTTGGTTTTTGTGGATGCATTAAGAATCATCCCGGTGGGTGGGAGCCACCATGGCGGGTATTAAACACTAGGTGGTGCTTCGAGGGCACAATTTTTGGGTGCTGCTGCTCAGAGGCGGCCGAGGGGTGCAAAGGCACCAGTAAAGAGGGTCAGAGACCTCAGTGCCATCCCTGCTGAGGGTCTGTTTTCAAAGTTAGCCAGCTTTGGCTGCCCTAAATTGTGTCAGTTTTTATCCATGCCTCTTCATAAAAGAAATAAACAGCAGATATTTCCAGTCCCCTGAGGGCTGGAGTGTGGTGAGCAAACAGAAGGTGAAAGCCCGTGCCTAGGTGAGCCCTGGCTTGGCTTGGTTGTAGAGTTTGTGCTGGTGAATTGGGCTGCACTCACACTCCAGCCCTCTCCAGAAGCAGATGTGGGAAGGGGAGGAAATGGGCAGTAACGTGTTCCTACATATAATGTATTACTGTTATTTAGAAACAACAGTGAACTGTCTTTTCCTTGGGAAAAGTGGAAAGCAGAGGAGGTCTGTGACTTGAAAGCATGTCTCTGACCTAGACTGGTGGAACTTGTAGTTTAGCACTGCCCTTTGCATGGTTTGTGGAGGAATATTAACGCTGGGACCAGCTCACAGTCACTAATATGATGTATATTCTAGAAATGTGGTGTTAAGGGAAGCAGAAACATCCTCAGCTTTCCTGGCTGTTGCCTTCTAAAGGAACCAGCCATCTGTTCTCCAAACTAGGTCTTAGCTCTCTAGACTAGTTTGTTTCCACCTAGTTTGCTTCTCTTGAGGACACCTGACCCTCCCTGGGTGGAATTATTCAAGTAAGACTCTGGACAGCTTTTCATGTCCTGAGCTGACTGAGGCACCGTAATCCTGGATGCTGCAGTTCCTTCCCTCGGGTATAATCTAACCCCCTTTTTGCAACTCTGGCAGCAGGTTTGAAGGAGGTGTGCCTGCCACTGCCATTGTGTCCCTTCTGGAGGCCCCCGTTCTCATCCTGTGAGGCAGCAAAAATGGAGAAGTTAGAGATGAGAGAGAAGAGGCAATGGCTAAACAAGGACTAGACATCTCCAGAATTACAGTCACGAAGAACCAGAGCCAGCTGAAAGTCACTAATTTTCCCTATGGAGACAGCACATAAGCATTGGATAGAATCTCACCAGGCTCCCAGCTCCCTGGAGAGTGGCCTTCGTCAGCGTTTTGGGGGGACAAGTAACACGGCTACAGCTGACTGAGAATGTAGCACCCCAGCTAGACCACACAGGGCCGAGTTTGTGCTAATTCTGGAACGTGTCGCCTGCCTTTCCTCCCACCCCCTGCTCAGGGATGTTCTGGGGAGAAGTCTGAGGCATTGTCACTGCACAGCCCCATGCTGGTACTTGGACAGAGCTCCACACCAGGCGCCAGGGCAGGCTGGGCCTTCCTTCCGAAGGGAGGTTGAGCCAGTGGAAGAAAAAAGATGGTAAAAGCATCAGGCTGTCAGGACTCAGTTTTCCAGCCCTTTCCTCCGCTCTGCCTGTCTGCAGTTCTTCATTTTGCTCCACCTTTCCCAAATCCCAGCAAGGCCCCTCTCCCATCACTAGAGGGAGCGTTTTGCATGATAATTCCCATTCCAGCAACTGCTGGTTGTCCATCGTCCCTGTCACGTGGATACCTCATATTTTTCCAATCTAAGAGAAGGGGAGCAAGGCCAACAAACTTTGTGGGGCATTGTTAATCCTGCTCGATGAAAAGGGGCATAAACCTTTATTATTATACGGAGCACATAAAACATACTTCAAGCTGAAGTCTCTGCTGGTAAAACATGATTTCCATGGGGTATAATTCATTATTAGTGCTGTACTTGTGGCACAAGATAATTCAGCTGACATTCTGCTTATCTCTGTTTTCGTGGGGGGAACTTGCAGAGTAAACTTAGTTGGAAACTCTACATAGAAGACTGTTTTTCAGTGGAAAATTGGATTTTCAACCAAATGAAAACAATCATTTGAGCCTCAGCATTATTAAGGACAGATGGAAGAGCATAAACTTCACCAATCTGAATGGGAACTGCATTTTTTTTTTCTTTTATATTTCGATTAAGTGTAAGGGAGACCTCATGTTTAACCTTATCCATGGTATTTCCAGCTGAATCCTGTCAGTATGGTGTTAACTCTACGGTGTCAGTCAGCTTCACTTGGCTTTAAAATTTCTGTCTCTGGTGGGAGGGGGGGTGGAAAACTAGGTGGGTAACTTGCATAGATCTTGGAAAGCTAATATAAATCCTTTCCACTTTAATAGAGATGCAATTAAAAAAACAATTAAAATCTTTCCTTGTGTGAAGCAGTTCATGTTTTGCATGATTTTATTCACGCACAACAGGTGTAAGCCCACTCTGAACACCAGTTTGCACACACACACACACATATATATATAATCCCGTCCATACGTGGCATGCTGTGTTGGTAAATCATGCTGTTCTTTTCCATTTGGAAAGGTTTCCTCGCTTAAAGTAAAATGTCCTCTTGCATGGGTTGTTTCCAAGTGCATCTGTCAGCAAGTAGACTAATAATCTCCCAGAGCTAAGAGTGGTGCAGCTCCGTGCAGAATATGCTTGCTGGGGACAAGGAGGAAATGTTTGCATGCTGGGCAGCACGGACAGGATGTTCTGATGAATAAGATGTACTTTCTTGGTGTTTCTGTTATTTAATAGCCACACTAAAAAAGCTCTTTCTGTGTGTTCGGTGCGCTCTGTGTTCTAACTCCAGGCTATTCCTCTCTTTAGGCTCTGGTGTCCCTGAAGCTGCCGGGAAATCAGTTAGTTACGTTGCCTTCGCAGGATAAGTGGAATTGCAAACAACTAAAATCACTGGATCTTTCCAAAAACCAACTTGGGAAGTAAGTGTTTCTTTCAAATTTTTTGGCCGAGAAAACAAAAGCTGAAGAAATAACAGCAAACCCGATCCCTCGCATAACACAAAGGGTGTCAGGAGAGAATTAATCACCTGCATAGAAGGCATTGATATCCACATACCATGTCCCTAAGTATATTGTGTGGCTGTGACAGTGATGAATTATCCTTTGCTGATTCTTTGGGCATTTAGCACACTATATCATTTATTAAGTGGATAGATTACTGATAATGGCACTTTAATTTCAGAGCATGTAGGAATTTCTTTAACCCAGTGTGTGGTTCCTCGCTACAGATACCAGTTTGTGGGGAGCAGATCTTAACCATAAACCATCTGGCTGGACTTCAGTTAGTGTGGGAGTATTGTTTTGGAAAAAATGAAAAGTCTTTGGTTTTTAAATGGAAGTGCAACCAGCTGCAAGTTCGTAGAGAAGGTTTCCAACCTGAAGGATTCTGTGATTCTAAGACTGATGTTAAAAAGGCCATCCAATAAAAGTGATGTTCTCCTGTTTAGGAATTCCAATAGGGATGTTTAACATAGAGAGTTAAAGGTCCCTAACCTTCTCCAAAACTGCACTGAGTTCTGTCATGCTGATATCTCCTCATTTGGGTGCCTGTCCCACACATCTTTTGGAGTCCTTAGGAGCTGCTGTGCCAGTTGCAAAAGGCAGACTGCCCCTTTCTGAATGTCTCAGTGCATTTCCAGAGTCATGTTGGTGGGTCATCTTGTCAGAGACCCTCTGGTGAGGGCAGGGAATGGCAGCAGCTCGGTTCTCCAGCGCTTCTCGTGGAGCTTCTTCGATCTGCTGTCTGACAGCCCACTTGACCTTGACACCCATAAAACTGGAGGTCAAGTGCTCTCGCCCTGGGAGCTGCAAGGGCTGCCTTGAGGAGCTCTGTTGATTTGCCAGGAGAAAACCCTTGGGCCTGGACAAGTGTGTTGGTGGAGTCTGGCTCTGTGACTGCACAGCAGGTTTCAATCCCACCTCTCCAGGGCTGTGCTGCGGACCAACAGCCTTAATGGGGCCAGACTGTGCATCGTGTAGCATCCTGGGCATGCAAGCTCGTTTTTCCACGTCTCCCTTTTTTTTTTTTTTTGGCCCACAGGAGTGACGAGGGATTTAAAACGAAGCGGATCCCTTTTTTCACCACGAAGAACAGGGTGCGTGGTGGCCCAGAGGCAGGTAAGGGGGGCGTGGGGAGGCAAGTGCTGAGAGTGCCAGGTGAGCTGGGGAGCAGCAGGAATCTGTGGACTTTGGTTGGAGGGAGATCAGTGTAAATCCATATATAATTTTAAATGCAACAGCATTTAACCGAGACAAAATATGTTTTTAGATAAAATGTTTCTAAAGAAATGGTGCAGCTGGTTGGTACCATCAGTATAGAAAGATGAAAAATGAGTGAAGCCTGTTTCTTTCACAGAGCTTTTGTTCTTTTCATGAAGCTTATGCTTTGTAACCAGGATTCTGACTGGTATGTTGAAGGGAAATTAACCCGTAAATACCTCTGGTACTCTTAGGGTTGTTTCTGTTCTTGGCTTTGTAAATGGCACGTTTTCCCCTGTCTCTGTGATTTGCACCCACAGTTTGGGGCAGAGCAGAAGAAATGCTCTGGATTAGTGCACGTGAAATCCCAGAGAGAACAAAGGGATATCTTCAGACATTGCACTGCTTCCTGATCTCTGTGGGATTTGTCTCCCTTTCTTTTGTTTATTTGTTTTATTTTAAAGCACTTAGAGGGCTTTCTCGCTCTGGCTGCCTGCAGAATGCCTGGCTCTAAAGCACTGCTTGCCAACTGCAGAGTGGGATAGAGCCAATGCCTCCCTGAACACATCCAAGCAGCCCTGAGCAGCTCGTGGGAGGGAGACCCTCCTGCAGCAAATGCTTTCCTCATTTCCCCTGAAAACTGTGTATGATCTCAATTAAAACTGGAAAATGCACCACAGTACAGCCATAGCTGTAGGTTAGGGCTCGAGATCCTCACCTCCAGTCTGCTCATCTGGGAGGCAGAGGCTCCACCCGGACCTCCAGGCAAAGCTAATCCTACTCTTTTTATTGTCCGTGGAAGTAGAGGCTGCTGTGCAGCAAAGTGCATGTGCACCCTAAGGAGGAGCAGAGGTTGGTCTGCTCTGGGTGACAAGTAGGAAATGCAAATAGAAATGCTGTGACATTGGTGAAATCCTGAACATGGAACAACTAGAGAAGGAGTCTGAACCTTGTGAGTCTGTGGAGTCTGACATATCCTCAGAGCTTCTCTGCGAAGTGCTACAGCAGCATTTAAAAGCGGGGAGAGAAGGACAGGAGCAGCAGGCAAAGGCAAACTAAAACCAGCTTTAAAAAGGGAATTGCTGTCCTAATGGAAACGTCTACATGCTGCAAACTCAGCACAACCCCCTGCATGAAGGAGGGGAGGATGGACTCTGCATTAGCAGCATTCGAAAGCCTTGGCACATCATACCCTGGTGCAACTTGGGGCTGCCTCAGGTGGCCTCAGGTTGCAGGAGGGCACAGAGTAGCCCACCTGGCTGGTGCCACGGTTGAATAGCCACAGAGACAGAGCAAAGCCAGCTCATCCTCTTTTCTCTGTTCCTCTGCCAAGAATAGCTTGGTGAGACTAGAGGATGTGGCCAAGAATTTAAAGAACATAAGAGAAAACAGAAGCTGGAGTACATCAGCTACTCACAGAAGTCTCCTGGTGAGGTAGTGTGTGGGGGGGTGGTTTTCATCTGATTTACCAACAAAGCCGTTTACTTAAGTCTAGATTATTTTAAGAGAATAATTTATGGATGCTCACTATACTTGATTGATAAATCTCAGAATAACTTCCTGCACACGCATGCGGCGTTGGTGGTGTTTACTCATCCAAAAATATATTTTCAAGATGGGATTTGTTTTAATTTTTCTGCAGTTCTTTAAAAGAAAATTTGAGCTCAAGCCAGAGAAATCATAAATAACTCATGAATAAATAATTACAATTCATAAACACCTCGAGCTTGCTTCCAATATAGTACACCCCTTCCCACCTGGGACTCCTTGGTGAATTCAGCCTCTAGCTGCTATTTTAGGTGGTTGCTCCTACGTGTCCAGCAGGGACTAAATCTGTCTGTGCCTAGGTGCACGCTGAAGAGGAACAATGAAAAGTTTAAGTCCAGCGATGAGCCAGAAAGGAAGTGAATTGCACCCATGAATAAGCCTGCTGTTCTCCTAAAATAATCCCAAAGATGATTTTTCATTTGAAAACTCAAAGGCGGACTGTGACACTCTGCCCACACCAGACAGTCCTGTCACGTATATGAAACACCCCTGCAGACAGTGGGACTCTATCTTACTCCTTTTCTGATCGTGGCCCAGGCTGGAAATGCTGTTAATATCAGAATTTTCTCCTGAGAAAACCTCTTCCATTTTCTTTTTTTTTTTTTTTTTTTTTTTCCCCTTTTTCTGCTAAGTCTAGTTGCAGTTCCTCAACTCTTCTCTGTAAGGGAAGGAGATCTTGGTGGAAGTGGAACCGTCCTGTCCTTGAGGAAGGCAGGCTCTCGTATCTCGGGGAGTTGCTTTGGTTGACCATGGAGGCAGCAGGTGGTGCTGGTTGTACTTTCCTAATCAGACTCAAAATTTACGTAGTTTTCCTTGGCAGATAAATGTGACACTCTTAATGCAGCAACACAAGTCATGGCAGCTTTTTATGCCACTATCCCAGGAGCAATTTGTGGAGCGAAATGATGCTCTTTGGAACCAGCTGAACTTCCCTTTGTTTGAACCCTTCCAGCAGCAGCAACTCAGCCATGCAGTTGTTGCTATTATTACTTGGGTTGCTCCCAAAATACGCAATCTGCTGCTCAGACATGGAGAGAGTCTGACGAGCCCTAAGTCCTCGCAGAGTCAAACAGAACGGAGGGGTAAACGCGAGTGTGTTTTAGAGACAGCATATATCAGTCTGCCAGCTGCAGTTTGGGTTTTCTTCTCTGTTGTTGCTGACTTTGATCCACCATAAATTACTCCAGGATGCAACGTGGGGGCCTGCCCGTAAATTCTGAGTGGCTTCTGGCTTTTCTCAGGCAATATGGAAAAAAGATGTCAAGAACCAGTTGTGCCACTGGTGGGCCCTTTCAGTGCCATGTTGAGAACCAGTTGTGCTCTCCATATGCCCTTTCACTGCCAGCTGTTGGGCTGGAACAGGGGCAGTTCACAAGATATTACCATCTATTCGACCGTGCCACTCGTCCCCTGATATATAGTCATTTTGGCAGTCTCAAACTTCCTCCCTCACACCCCAGAAGTCCTGGACACTGTCACCTTCAAACACATGATATTAAAACATTGGGATGTGAACACTGATGTTTGGTTGTCACTGAAGGCCGTTTGCTTTCCTGCTCTTACTTCATGGTGGTCCCTGCCAATGAACGTGACCTCCTGTCCCGCCTACAAAGTTCAGGTGAAGCTCTTGGTTCAGAGCCTTGATGCCTGTTTGTTGCTTTTTTTAAAGGTGCAATTCGTTTCCTGTCTTGTTGCAGGTCCTTTTTTGGAGTTTCCAGCGTTTCTGAGTGATTCTCTGGAGGTTCTTTATCTGAACGACAATCAGCTGGACTCAGTCCCACAGTCCGTTTGCCTTCTGAAAGGTTTAACAGAGCTTTATTTAGGAAAGTAAGTCTGTGTCCTGGAAAAGCTTTGCAGTGTTATTTCCATGTTGTTTTAGTGACCAGTCTTCTGTGGAGCCCCACCCCAGATGTCCAGTGCTTTTGAAATCAAAAAGCTGGAAATAGTCAGCCCCTTGTTAGAACTGGGCCCATCGTTTGCTTTAGATAAGGAGGAGGCTGGTCTTTTGAATTGGGGAAGATGATCTAATGCTTTGAACACAGGCCTGGGAATCTAATGTGCCTCTAGTTCATTCTGGCTTTTTGCTGTCTGTTTCTGTAGTGTTAGATTCAATAACTCATCATTTTTGCCTTTATTTCCTCAACTATCCAGTAAAGATGATTACATCTGTCCGCCTCAGACGATAGATTGAGGTTATACATCACTTTTAAGATGGAAATTGCTATTAAAGTGCTGAGTAGTCTTATTAAAATGTTAAGGGAAGATTTCAGTGAGGAGAGAATAGTGTAATGTGAGAGTCCGTGAGAGCAGCTACTTACACACAAAGCCTGGTTGTTGGTAGATTTATTTGTTTTTGTACAGTAACCCTGGTATCCGAGAGCTTCCTCCAGAACTTGGACAGCTGGCTAATCTCTGGCAGCTGGATATCGAGGAACTAAATATCAGTAACGTTCCTGCAGAGATCAGAAAGGAGGGTAAGGCTGATCCTGTGTGTTCTTTATTAAACTGACTGAACTCATAATGAAAATCTCTTCCTTTTAATGGCCAAGAACAGGAACAGGCAGTGTGTGCCCGAGCCCTTGTTTCAGGTATCTGGAATTGCACAGGGGAAACCTACTCATATTTGCAAGTTTGATAATCAGTGCTAAGCTCTGGCTGTATGATCAGTTTAAGATAGATCACATGTTAAAATGATGACTTATAAATGCAATATTTCTATTTGCAATATGCAAGCCAGATAAATTCCATGGCTTGCTTCCTCAGTGTGTATATTGTAGGGTATTTAGATGGTCGTTCTAAAGACTGAAATGTTTAGGATCAGCAGTCACAGTCCCATTGAAGGGGCTTTATTGTGAGCTGCTAGGCTTTTGGATCTATTACGATACTGTTTTGTTTTTTGTGCCCTTCAATCAGAAAATCCTGTGGGAACAAAGTTATTAGGAATTATTCCTTCTCCAGCAGTATACTGTTGAAGCCTAAATCTAATTTTAACTGGAAACATAAAAGTAGAAGGAAAAACTGAGTATTTTCCAATACTAAATTAGTATTTTATGTTTCCTTTCAGCTTCTGGAGCATGTGAGCCCCAGCATTTGTTTCTCCTTACAGTGCTCCATTGTGGAGCCTCAGAGCAGTGACCTTTCTCTGGGGTCTCTGTCTCAGGTTTGTCCGCTGGAGGTTTCTTTGTTTATTCTCCGGGTCGCCTCAGCCCACAGCGAAACTGCAGGGAAAATATTAACTCAGCTGATGTGTCTGCAGCAGCAGGTTTCGTGCAGTCCTGTTTGTGGCTGCAAACCCCAGATAAAGCCCGTTCCCTTCCCTTTCCCCCCCCTCTCCACAGGCCCCAAAACGGTGCTGGCGTATTTGCGAGCGCAGCTGCGCAAGGCAGAGAAGTGCAAGCTCATGAAGATGATCGTCATCGGCCCTCCACGGCAGGGAAAGTCCACACTGGTGGAGATCCTGCAGACAGGGAAGGTCCCCCAGATGATGCACAGCGATGCCACCATACGCACGACAAAATGGGAGCTCCCCAAGCCAGTGGGACACAAGGCAAAGGTGAAAACCAATCAAAGATCTCCATCCTTCAGGGAGATTGTTTGAGCCCTGCAGTGTCCATTTTTTGGGGCTGAAATTGTGAGCTCTTTTACAAAAAACAGTTTCCATTACCGGTTTTTAGAGTCGTGGCAGTTCCTGTTTCATTTCCATTTTTTTCTAGAGGACAGTCCTGTTTTCCTGAGCACTCAGCTTTGTATTCTAAAGAGAGAGAGTGTGTGTAGACCCTTGTGCCAAAATTCTGGCTCTCCCAGCTCGGGTGGCCCAAGAGCGTGTTTTAAATCAGCTTCTCTACACAGGTTGTCCTTTCATTTGGGGCCAGAAAAGGGGACATCAGTACCTAAAGCTGGAGTCCCATGATATCAGAACTATCCTAGGTGGGGAAGGTGGGTGGAAGGTGGGATGCCTGACCTCTGCTCTGATCCAGGAATGTCTAAGGCGTATCTTAAACACCCAGATCTCAGATGGCTCATTCAGGGAGGGAACTCATCTGGAGAGCCCTGAATTCATCCAAGCATTTTAAGTGGTCCTGTTCCACCACCTGCATGGTAGCCCAAGGATTAGAGCCTGCAGAATTGGTCTGAGATCTTGTCAGAGCTGAGGGGGTGCAATTGCATGGCTCTCCATTCCCAGATGAGAGCCATGACCACCAGACTGTTTTGGAATGGGGGAAGGACCCTGCTGAGTTCAGCTATTCTACAGCAAAGAGTGCCAGGCCAGAGACAGAAAGAAAAGAGCAAGCACAGGCTGGCTCCTTAAAGGGAAGGCTTTGGTGGGAGAAGAGATTTGTGTGTTTTGTGTTGAAGAGTAATTGAATAAAATAAAAACATAGACAGCATCAGAGACCTGGAGGGGGATCAAGATGCTGAACAGGCTTTTGTCCCTACCTCTGAGCCTCTGTCTCTCCACACACGCACTCACAGCTGAAGGTCTTTTGGATGAACAAAGCAGCCCTTGTGCTAGTTAGGGCTTGGTTTAAACAATATGGAAGTTCTTCCAGCTGTTTCTGCGAGACTTCACACTGGGACTCTGCTGGGAGATCAGAGCCCTGCTGAGACACTTGCTGAAACCTCGTAGGGTAACTTGTTGTGTGGGATCAGACAGTACTTGGACCCAGACCCCTAAACAGCCCACGCGGTGTTACGTGATGCTCTGAGGATGGTGGCTGAGTTTTCTGCTCAGTCACAGGCTTCTTGCCTCCCCAGGGCCAAGTGATTTAGGGACAGAGCTTCCGAGGCGTGTAGGTGCTTCCTACTGCATTTGGGAGCCTGAATGCCATTTAAGCAGAGAGCCCTTCTCCCTCTTATTGCTGTCACAGGGCTGCAAGGAGGAACGGATGCAGAGATACTTGGAAGAGAGCCAGAGCTGGGGAGGCTTCCATTTACATATTCCCCCCGAAATCAGTGAGTCTGGTTTACAGTAACTGTGATTCTGGCCCATCTCTGGCGTAGCACACACGTCAGAAGCCTCAGAGCAACATGTAGGAGGTGTTTATGAAAGGCCTGAGAAGTTTCCCATCTCCCGAGCATCCCTATTCTGCTTGGCTGGGTTCAGTCTGAGCTCAGTGGAAGTGATTTCAGCAGGGGTTTCCTGTTCCCCACGGCAGTGGCTGATAAGTAGCTTCACCAGTCCTGTCAAGCGTGGCACAGACAAGGATGAAACAGTTTCTATTCCAGATGCAGTGAAATACAGTGCTCAGAATGAGACCCTTGTTTGTACTGGAGAATCCCCAGCATTTAACTGGAGATTTACCAGCATCAAGGGCACCTCTATGGTTTTAGCAGCGAGTAATTAGTCTTGATTTCCTGTGGGGAAGTGGTAGCCATGCTTAACAATTGCTTGTTGATTTATCTTTCCTGGAGGCACAATTAGGACATTGAACCCCTTCTTGTGTCATACATTATGCAGGCGTAGGTTTATACTTCAGCTATTATCTCCCAGTGATTTACTGCCACCGTTGGATTTGAACACTTCTCTTTGTCTAAGTAGGTTGATTCAGTGGAGTTCAATGTCTGGGATATCGGAGGCCCAGCAAGCATGTCTACAGTCAATCAGTGTTTCTTCACAGACAAAGCATTGTACATAGTGGTCTGGAACTTGGCACTGGGGGAAGAAGCTGTGGCAAACTTACAGTTCTGGTTGCTGAACATTGAGGTAAGAAGTCACTGGTGGGCTCGGGGGGTATCGATTTATCAAGTAGTAGGAGCTCAGCGTGCAGATATGTGATATTACAGATTCTTTTTGGTCTGCTTTTAAAAAGTCCCCAGGCTATGAATTTTGCACAGCTTTTGGAATTCATTTGCCACCACGCTGTAGGCGTATCGCTATATTTAATGGTTTAAATTTATCATTTGCTTTGTTCTCCCTCACACACAGCAGAGAACGAAACAAAAGCTGATTTATAAACCCTTGCTAAGTAAGGCTAAACATACTTATTTTGGAATTAGTGTTTGACCACACTGTGCTCCGAGGGGGGTTTGAAGCATTTTCTTTCTTGTGTGGGTTAGGCGCACATTAGTCTTGAGGTTATATTTTTAACACTTTAGATTCAGGTAATCTAGAGAGTATTTCCCAGACAGGTCTCAGCTGAGACTCAGAGCTGCAGTGAATTCATTGGCATTGATGACTTTTTATAATAAAAGGTACATAATTTTTTGTAAATGTTTATTATTTGATAACTGCCTTAACGTCACACACACAAAAAAGGGCTGTAAGCTGACGCCTTTCAGAAAAGAAACATCTTGTCATTACAAAAATATTGTCATAATGGTCAGCAGCTATCAAAAACCCAAACTATGTAACAAATCTGAAAGTAAAATTATGATACTTCAAAAGTATGTGAGGTGCCTGTGTCCTTCATGCATCCCAGCAAGCACATAGTAGCACCAGGAAAAAATCCAGAGAAAAACAAGTGTGATGGGTAAAAGTATGGAAAAATGAGGAGGGCTGTGTGTAGACTTACTGGGGTAAGGAGAAAACCACAAGGGAGTCTTTGTTCATGGTCTTCTACAGTAGAATTGGGAGAGATTAAGTGAAATAATGAGATGGTAACTTTGAAACAAACAATGAGAAGTATCCTAAACACAACAGAACCTGTGGAATTTACTGGAAACTACAATGTGCTGTGGGTGTCAGAAGTTGGAAAAACAGACTGGTGGAAGAAAAATCCATCAAGTGCTATTAACTCAGAGTTACTGTCTCATGCTGAGGAAGTCGGTGAGCTGTGGGCTGCTGGACAGTGGGAGAACACACCAGGGAAAATCTCTGCATGTGACCCTGTGCCTGTACTCCTCATTAACCTCCAGGCAGCATATGGAGCTGAGGGGGCCCTTTGGTCTGGCTCGGTGCAGGCACCACTCCTGTCGACTTTGGTGTCATTCCGGTTGGGAGATTTCAGCAGGAATCATAAGAGAGAAGTGGATTGACTGCAAATAAACATATACTGCTGCATCTGAGTATTGGTCTGTGGTCAAAGCCATTTGGATTGGGAGCCTGATCCCTGCCTGAGCCTGTGCAATGCCGTTGCATTTGGCAGGATGTTCCCTGAGATCTGGATACATTCCATTGTTGTAATACAGTCATGGAAGGGTTGGAAGAAACCACGAGATCATCTAATCCATTCCTTTGCTCTGATTCAGTATTATGTAGATTTAGACTTTTCTAGCAGTTTATCTCACCTTTCCATGTGCCTCCGGTGAAAAAGTTTGTGTAACTTCCCCAGGTCTCCATTCCAGAGCGTAAGGAGCACTTTTACAGGGAGTCACAGTTAGATCTTCTGGCTCCAGGTTGGGTTAATTTTGTCTGGGCTGACGTGGTTCCCATCATCGAGCTGACTCGCAGCAACTTAATACCACAGGGCAACTCCCTTTATGTTAAACGCTGATGTAATAAACCCAAACTGACAGTTTCCTGTTCTGCAGTAGCAGCAGATGATTAAGTTGCGTTCTGCAGAACTTCTGTAATACCCAGATCGCTTGTTGCTGTTGTCAGGCTGCCACGACAGGTTGCCTCTATTTTATGTGTGTGTATATATATATATATAATATATAATCTGTTTTATTAATGCACGTGACTCCCTCCTCTTAAATATTATACTTTTCACATGTCCTCACTGCATTTACCACTGCGTAATCTGGATGAGATCATTGTCAGTGTTTTCCTGTACAGGCCAAAGCTCCAAATTCAGTGGTGCTGGTGGTAGGAACACACCTTGATTTAATTGAAACGAAATTCCGCGTTGAGAGGATTGCAACTCTGAGGGCATATGTCTTGGCTCTGTGTCGGTCTCCCTCTGGATCCAGAGCAACTGGCTTCCCAGATATCACCTTCAAGCACCTGCAGTAAGTACTTGTGCCTCTATGAAGATCAGTCACTATTATGTCACTTCAAACAATTTTGAAATACTTGATCTCCTTGGCAACGGGACCGATTTAAGGACTTGTCAGCGTTGCATTTCATCTATTTTTGACTGAGATAATGTAGCATAATGAGAGAGAAGGTCAGTGTTGCTCAGGGGTCTGATTACAGGATCTCAGAGCTGCAAGCTCCAAAGTCATGACCTTGACCAGCCTATTTACTGCTCCTGCTTCACTCAGGTTTGTCACCATTAAATGGTGATACAGTTTATTAGTCACAAGGAGAGAAGGTGCAGATTGACTAATTAATATTGCAAAGAGTGAGAGCGTGACTGTTACAGGGTGGGAGCCGCAGGGTTTGCTAAGGGGAGGCTGTGTGGGTGTTACCTGATGTGAGAACACAGCTCACGTGGCAGCGTTGGCTGGACCGGGAGTGGGTCAGCCCCCTGAGCTCGGCCCAAACCTGTGCCAGCCGAGCTCTCCAGTGTGATAATGAAGGGCTGGTGCTGCCTGGAAGGTGGGGTGTCAGTCAGGCCATGCAGTCTGACTCCTCTCCCTCCCTTTGGCTGACAGAGAATGCCCTTGGGGAGAGGAGCTGTCACCGGCGGGGAAAGAAGCAGGTCTGTCAGCCAGGGGGTGAACATGAATGCAGCAGGCTGGCACCACACAGGGCAGAATCACCACTGCCTGGGGCAAGAGCAGGTGGCAGCTGGCAAGTGAGGAAGGGCACTGCAATGTCCCCAGCACTTCCCATCTGCTGCCTGGCAAAGTCATCAGCCGCCTCCCACACTCTGCTCTGCAGATCCAAGCGCTGTGTCAGGCATCCCAGCTGGCTCTTCCCTTAGGAGGAGTACCAGGGACCCCGGGTGAGGATCAAAGACTCACAATGAGAAGGAGCAAGCTTTGTGTTTGGGTCACCTCAAGCCTCTTTTCCCATCACCACAGAGCATCCTAACGTGATCTCAGCCATTCTGTCTCAAGGGGACTTTCTAATACCCTTGCCACGCATCCTGCACATTCCTTTTCACCTTCCTTTCCCCCTGATTTTTTTCCCAGTTGGAGTCGTGCCTGATTTCATACCTCCTCCCTCCTGTGCACCATCTGGGTGGACCCCATTGCCCACCTTTATGGGGCTCCTCTGAGCAGCTCTCTGTGGGCAGAGAAGTGTGAGGAGTGTGAAAGCCTTGTCTGGGTGACCCAGGGTGCTCGTATCAGTGGTCAGGATGCTCTAGCATCCCAGTGAGAACACTCTTACCAGTGCCACTGAGGACTGAGGTTTGAGATAAAATCCTGCTTTTGAAAAGGATTTTCTGTTTGCCATGGGAACATGTGTAGGATCAGTTAGAAAGACTCTTTGTTGGGAAAAGTGGAAAAGAACTGTTCTTATTCAGTCCATAAAAGGACCAAAACTAGTAGGAGCTGGAGAGAGCAGGCTTTTAGCTGTTAGAGAGATAATGAAGGCCAGCTTTTAGGACCTAAGCATCAATTCCCAGATTACAGGACCCAGCTGAGCGAGGGCCGGAACGAGGGTGGGGAAAGGTGTCTGGTAGTCATCACTGTGCCTCTTTGATCTGAGGCGGGGAGAATTGGACTTGTCTCCAGGGATTGCTGGGGCACAGTGTTCTCCTCCTCCCTGCAATCCCTTCCAGGATGTGCGTGGCACTGAAGGGACAGAGGGGGATGGCTGTGGTCAGGCTGCCAGGGATGTCCCCAGGGATCCCTGAGCACAGGGAACAGAACAGCAGCGCACAGTGAATGGAGCAGGCAGAGCAGAGGTTGTCCTAATACAGATGTGGCCTAATATATCTTTTCCAGGCCACTTGGTATTTTCTCCAAAGCTAAAAATGCTCACTGACAGCCTTCCTCCCATTCAGCTGACACAGGAAATTTAAAGCCACTGATAAGAGAAAGTGAGCCTGGAAAGGAAGCCAGTGTGCTGATAAGGTTTGATAATCTTTGCCCTTGCATGACTTTTGCAGTGAGCTCTCGTGTAAGACTCTGGAAGGCCTCGAGGGACTCCGGCAGCTGATTTTTCATGTCACTTGCAACATGAAGGATGTCGGCAGCTCAATTTGCTCACAGAAACTTGCAGGGAGATTGGTGAGAACTGGGATTTCGTGGTGATAACTTACCGAGGTGGGCCTTTTGGGGGGCTTTGTCTTGGACTGGGAGGTGAACTTTAAGGGTTATGGTTGATGCAGGAGGCATGTGAAGTACAAAGATGGCAATCTGGCTTTGGGAAAAGACAGCACTGCGAGATCCCTGTGAAGGGGTGATGGCAGCCAGTTCCTCCCCAGCAGAGTGATGGCTGTCTGATACTGATCCTGCTGTTTTTCTCGTGTGGCTTGTAGATACCAAGAAGTTACCTCAGTCTTCAGGAAGCTGTCCTAGCAGAACAGCACAGGAGGAGTCAGAATGATGATGTCCAGTATTTAACAGACAGACAAATAGAACTGATGATTGAGCAAACACCTGGAAATGACATCAAAGACTATGAAGACTTGCAAACTGGTAGGTCAGATCAGACCAATAATTTCTTGGAAATTAATATGTGTCTCCAACTGAAATATTCCACAAATAGTAAATACGAAGTGCTCTACACCAGTGTAGAGGTCACTTTAGAAACTGGCAAGACAGCAAATTAGTAATGGGATTTTGGAGAGGGGACTGGAAAGTCTCTAGGATGGTCTGAATCTACTGATTTTTTTTCTTTTTTTTTTAAAAAAGCTTTGTCTCATTTCTGCTCTGTGAAGAATGAGGGTTGCCATAGTTTCAAGGCTGACTTCTCTGTAGGGCCCCAGTCTTGTGATCTTTACGGAGGCCTTGCTCCACGGGAGGCTGGGAGAGCCCTTCCCTGTGAGGATGGCAGGAGGAGGGTAAAGGGGAGGTGTCATGGGGACAGAAATACTGCCTGTGAAGCAGTGAGATGTGGGGTTTACAAGTGGAGTGTCAGATAGCAGCACTCCTCAGATAAATGTTACTCTCTTGGCTTGGCTACGTGCTGGATATATCTGGAATGCATAAAACTGCACAAACTGCCTCATAATCTCATTCTTCTGCACTGTGGTTTCCTCATGCTGCTCTGTTGCTGACCTCCAACTCTTTATTTTTTGCAGCAATTAATTTTCTCATAGAAACAGGTACACTACTGCACTTCCCAGACACGAGCCACGGCCTGAGGAACCTCTACTTCCTTGACCCTGTCTGGCTCTCGGAGTGCCTACAGAGGATTTTCAACATCAAGAGCTCCAAGTCTGTAGCTAAGAATGGAGTCATCAGAGCAGAGGATCTCAGGATGCTGCTGGTCGGGACGGGCTTCACTGAGCAGACCGAAGAGCAGTACTTCCAGTTCTTGGCCAAGTTTGAAATTGCACTGCCTGTGGCCAATAACAGGTAGGTTGATAATTAGAACGGCTTAATCAAACTGGAGAAAAATGCCCATTTACTCAGTGGATATTAACAGGCTTTGCCACTCTAAGTGGTTGTCTGGACAAGGATCTTGCTCTGAGAAAGTATTTGAGAGCCTTAGAGAGGGTAATGGAAGACGCCCACCCATTCGGGCTGTATTTCCTGGCTTGAGCATCCTTTGGTCCAAACCAGCTTTCAAGCTTTGCAGAGCAGGTCTTTGTCCCCTGGGTGCATTGAGGCTGGTGACAGGCTCAGCCACCAGCCCGGAGGGGCAGTGACAGCGCCGGGGATGTGGCGATGAGCAGGTGGAAGCTGTGAGCGCTCAGCCGGCGCAGCTGCAGCCCGGGGAGGATGTGAGGCCGTGGCTGCCAGGCCTGAAATGGAGATGGGCTGGAGTCATCTGTTTCCAGTGAAAGATCCTCCATTCAGAGCGTGGCAGAAAACTTTGGGTAATCAATAATTATGTCAGCCCTGAAAGTAGCAGTATTTTTATTTCCAGTGAAATCAGGAGAGCGCAGCTTCAGTGGCAACGTGATTCACTCGATTTTTAGCCTCAATGGGTGTTGATCAATAGTTTTCCTAGAAATAGTCTAAGAAACCCCATTCTCTTTAAATGTTAATGAGTCCTCCTCCCCTCTGCCCCCCGATCTCTTTTCCTCTGGGCAGAGTTCCCTGCGATTTTTCTCTCTCCCATCTGCTTGGCGACAGCCTGTTGTTGGGTTAGCGGTGGAACCAGAGTTGTATTGCACTCTTGATGTGGCATTTGCATTTCACTTCCTTGCCCTTCCAGGACAGCGCGGCTGCATCGCCCTGAGCCCCTCGGGAGCTCTGAATGCCAGCACAAGTGCAGCATTCTCTGTGCTGTCATTATGCCTGTCACTTATCCAGTCCCGGATGCCAACAAATTTTCTCAGGCTTAGCACAGATAAAGCAGCAATGTTTCTGCTCAGTCCGAAATGCCTTTTGGACTCCTTGTCACTATCTGCCATTTTTCTCCAAGGCAATTACATTGTCTGTGCCTCGGGAACAAGGAAACTGCTTTTTCATGGGCTGCCCAATGTTTTTTTGAGCGATCCAAGCCACATTTAGCAGAATATTCTTCCCACTGACGGACTGTAGCTAGAGCAGGTTGGATTAATTTAATGTACTAGCCAGACACAGAGCAGTTATTTGTTACTGTGCTGCTGCAATTATTGTCTAGATTGCCAGATAGAGTTTCTGTGCAGTCAGTAGAGAAAGCAGCTGCCAGTTTCTGTTCTGAAAGGGTGGATGGGGGCATGTTTCACATATTTTCAAAATTTGCATTGGCTGTTGCTCAAGAGCGTCGAATCACCATCTGTGTTATAATCCACTGTATAGTTGTAGTCCAGAAGGGCCTCACTGGCCCTTCTTATACTCCTAGTATACATCCCTTTCTTGGATGTGCTGAGGAAAATTTATTGGCTGTCTTATGATGCGTCCACTGCTTTCACAGAGCCAGAAGTTTTAGTTTGTTGCACTCCGCTTTCGTGCTTAAGGTGCACGTAATTAAGCTGTGTTCTTCTTGTTAAATTGGGGTTAAAAGTGGGCATTCTTACTGTAATTTATAAGTGAAATTTTGAATAGTTTTACATTCCAAAGTGTTTCATGGAACGGATAATTCGATGGTGGATGATGTCATCAGATGTTATGGACTGTGACATATGGAGAGAGCTGTTGTCTATTGATGGCTGCTTTTTCTGAGCTGATATTTCAGGTTTTACAGAATACTGCAGCTGCTAGGGAGAAACCATGAGAGGCTTTAAGCCTTGGATTCTGACCCAGCATTGGTTCTAGTTGCGTGTCTAGTTCCCACCACTGTTACTTCGGTCAGGTTCCTTGGCCATGTGCCTCACTGCTGTCATTGTGCCCGTCAGCGAGGAGCCCCAGATGCCAACACATTTTCTCAGGCTCAGCACTGATAAAACAGCAGTGTGTCTGCCTGTAAGCAAATAACATTTTAGATTGCACAGGCATCCTGGGATGTATTTGGTTTTGAAGAGAATTGCTGTCAAGAGATTTACTGGCAGGTATTGAAAGCCATAAGCTCATAATTTTCAAAACAGTTCTAGTGTTCCAAGGGGTTTTAGCTTCCCAAATACCAAAGATCACGACAAGTGAGTATTCTGGGCTTACTGGGAGATCTGAAAATAATTTGTTGTGGTCCCCTAACACCAGCATAACTCTGTTCCTGCTGACTGGTCAGGCACAGATAACACTGAGTCTCCCCCACACCTGGGCAAAGTACCTGATAATCTGATTGCAGGAGGAATCTGAGCAAGACAAGGGATTTCTCTGCTGGCATCAGCCCGGCAAAGTGAGCTCTTGCTTTGGGAGTTTGTCAGGGATGCGGCAGGGATCCATCAGCTGCAGTGTGGAACAGCAGCAAACCCTGCCGTGCCGACCCATGATGTTCTTGTTGGGTTCTTGATCCCCCCTTGTTCTGGGGCTGGGGGGACAGGCAGAGCAGCCCAATCCCTGCTGCCTGGAACGGCATCACTGCCACCTCCCAGGACACCTCCTCTCCCCACCTTCTGGGCTTATTGAACCTGAGCTGCCGTAGGTTGTTTTTTGCATTTATCTTCTGTTCCACAGCTGTAATCCCCTGCTTGCTACCAGGACAGAGTAGTACCGAAGAAACGAGTCCCAGCATCACAGCTGTTCTAATGACTCTTATATTTTAATGCATTTAATTTGTGAGTACACAAATGCTCACTACATCAATTTTAGCCCCGTCCAATAGCCCTGGCTGGATTATGTAATGTCTGTTTTGCCTCTGCTTGCTTCCATAGTGTAAATTAATTTCTCCATGTATTGCTGCAGTGCTTTAGTCTAAAAGCTTTTTTATATGCAGTGGGCTGTGCCATTAAAAATCTCTTCGGGGACTGAATCGCCTTATTATCCGGTAACAATGTACTCACTGTTACAAGCTGTAGCTAAAATCTGAGCTGTTGAACTTGATGTGTTTCAGCTACCTCCTCCCTCATCTGCTTCCTACCAAGCCAGCATTAGACATCCATGGGCTCTGCCACCAGACCACAAACACAGTTCAAAGGGTCTTCAAGATGAGTTTTGTCCCGGTTGGCTTTTGGCAGAGATTCATAGCCCGGATGTTAATCAGCCTGGCAGAGATGGACCTCCAGGTAGGTTGCTGTGCCTCTCTGCAAGCAAAGAAGGACAGCTGAAGCTGTTCAGTGTAAGTGGGATGTCTCTTCACATCCAGCTTGCTTCAGTCACAGACTTCAATAGCATTATTTGAGTAAATAGGGAGAGATGAGACTCTGCAATCAAACTCTGATTCTGTTTTTACAGTAGGTGTCATTGAGAACAACAATTGGCACTGGGGAAGAAAGCCTGAGTTCTCCACAGTCTCTTTATAACATGATCTCCTGGAAGGTCTCAGTACCTTCAGCATCTTCCGATTACAAGCAATTGGAGTTCTGCCCGCGGCTCCTGTCCATGACCATCCCACTAGGCCAGACTCTGCTCACAGCGTTTGCCAGAGGAGATCTGGAATAGCTCCACCAAAGTCAGCTATCTGAATGTCTGTGGTTGAAACGGGAACAAAACTACAGGACTGTTGCCTTAATGAGGCACCCTGTTAGTGCAAGTGCTATGAATGTCATTAAAGTAGTGTTTGAAAGTTCTGAGAGCTGAGTGGATTTTGATGTTGTTGCAGACATGTTTGCAGCAGCTTCTGTCTGAAGCCATAATGAATACCTGCAAAATATTTACAGTACTGCTCTGGTATCTTCTTAACAGCTCTCCATTAAACTGTGGTCTGTCAGTGATGTACAGAACATGGAAAACATGATACCTGGTTTTGGAAGGTCCTCTGTGTTCCAGGCTTCTCAAACCATGTAATAACTTTACCTCTTTTAATGGGCTGTCTTGGCAACCCCTTGCTCCCATCCTCATGGGCACCACATAATCCTAGCACACCTTTTCTAGGAACGTCACCCAGTCCTCATGAAGGGAATGGAAAGGTTCCCAGGCGTCAGACCCGTCTGCAGTCAAATAAATGTTGGAGCAATGAGCACAGAGGAGTTCTGCAGATTAACTTTTTGGTTTTAAAACAGAAATACATTTTGCTCTAAGTGCTGGTTTGAAGTGCCTTGGAGAAGAGCCATCTTCCTCCCACTGAAACAGGTGGAAAAGTTAACTCTCTGCATTGAAGGCAGACTTTATCACTCTTTAGAACATTTAGTTCTTTGGGTTTATAAGATTTCTGCAAATGCACAATAAATATGACAAATGTCACAGTCACAGAATTAACTCTGTTCACTGGTATGAAAGTGTTCTTTTTTTGAGTGGCATGAAAAACAGTTCCATTGCTGCAGAACCAATTTTACTACGTGTATTTCCATTCCATTGCAAAATTTTTTACGAGCACAAGTCGCTTTTAATGGAAAAGGTACGACAGTACCTGTGAAAGCCAAAAAAAGAAGCCACCTTATTGCTTGATTAAAACATCCTTGAGAGACATTTCAGCAACTTAACGATTTCTTCGTTTTCTGCCTGTTTCAGCTTTTTGAAAACAAGAAGAACACCAAGACAAGGAACAAAAAGGTGACCATCTACAGCTTCACAGGCACCCAAAGGAACCGCTGCAGCACATTCCGAGTCAAAAGGACTCACACTGTTTACTGGCAGGAAGGTCTGTTCGTTACCTTTGATGGAGGCTATCTTAGGTAATTTGTGTTCCTAATGCAGCATGTGTGACAGGGCACTAATAGAGTGTATGAAACGCATCAGCTCAGTGGAGATGAATGGGCCTGACTCATGCTGTGTGCTCGCTCATCGGGAGAAGAGGAGGCTCTTTAATGGACATAACTCTTCTGGTAACACCTGGTGACAAAAATGATCCATAACTGATTGTTTGGCAGTTCTGAACATATCAACCTTATCTGCTATTGCAGCCACCAGTTTAAAGGGGCCTGAAAACAGAAAGTGATACTCAGAGCAGGACTCTGCCAGTGTAAAATCATGCATTTTCACATTCCTTACCTCAAGGAGTTCTCCACTAAATCCTAAAACTTCACCACTGTGTGTCAGTAATCCAGGTCAATGGAGCTGCTTCTGTGCAACAGGGGACTGTGGTTGTATTTGCTCTTTCAGTCCCTGCCGGGATAGGGGGAGAACCACTGGTGCTGTTGCATGGTTGGAGATCAGAAGGAAACAGGGACTTTCCTGAGTTTCAAAGCTCAGTAGAGACTTGGACCCAGATACTGCAGATCACAGGCTGGAATCCCAAATTCTGGACCACGGTAGTGGCCATACTCTTATTTCTCCAAGTACTTCAGGGAGTTACAGTTTCATGGGAATTGTGCAAAAATTATGTCAATAAACTTTTCCTAATGGTTTTTGGAATCTTTCTTATTCATATTATTATTCCACTGGAATTCCATTACTGATTTTAAAACTCCCAACCTTCCATCATCCTATATGGGGCGTTTCTGTCAAAACTCTCCATCATACTCAGCTCACTTAGGCCAGAGTTTTCTCTAGGTCTGACCTTCTGTAGCGTTTACCCTCTGTGAGTAACTGGCATTTCTGTGCAAGAATTCTCTTCTGAAAGTCATTTGCAGAACAGACTGAATTGAAAGTCACTCTCAAAAGCTAGACTGCTTTTTGTTTTGATGGCTTATGAACTATGTGTTATTATGGAACTCAGTTTTCCTGCCAGACAGAAAGTTTGTTGACACTGATACTTCACAGAAGCTTCACAGGTCTGTCTTTTCGCTTTCTTACAGTGTCGAGTCTTCTGATGTGAACTGGAAAAAGAAAAAAAGTGGTGGAATTAAAATCATTTCCCAGTCAGAAGTGAGAGACTTTTCAGCCATGGCGTTCATCACGGACCACGTGAACTCTCTGATAGACCAGTGGTTTCCTGGTAAGAGAATCACTGATTTTCTGTGCAGTGTTAGGTCTTTTTTACAGAAGGCTCTTTAACAGAGCTCTCCTAGTGCACAATATGGTATGTTAATTGAAGACCCCTCAGGCTCTGACAGTCTCGACCCAGTAACATTTGATAAAAACTGATAAACTTGCAGACAGATTGAGGTTAGTTGCCAACACCCTTTGGTCTAGACATTGTGTCTTTCAGTCACTGCAGTGCAGGTGAAACACTACAGTTCAAACAGGACCTGTAGGAGTTTGAGAGACTCTTCCAGTGCTCAAAGCAGGGGCAGAATTTGGCCCAAGCAACATGGCACTGTCTCTTAATAGATAGATGTAATTTTGTTATCAGCTGGGATCAGAATTTGCCCACCGTTTCTAATGTCCTACTAGCTGTAAAATTGTGATCTGAGGGGCAGGAGTGAATGTGGTACCCAGGACTCTGTGCCAAGGTGACTTCCTTGACTCCTGCAGCTGTTTTTCCTTTGCTCAGCACAGATCCTGCTGTTACCCAGCGGGCTGTTTGCAGCCCCAAATCACTTAATTTAAAACCAAAACAAAATCTGAAGTGTTCTTTGTCGTCCCACACTGGTCTAGAAAACAGTGCCAAAGTCTCTTAATTGGAGGTTCTCTGGAGGAAACAGTGGTGCACTCTCACACATTCACGTTCTACGTGTTTTGAAGATAAAAGAACATTTTATTTGCCTTTGGATTAAAATAATGCTAATGTTAATCACTGAAGCTTGAGAAGAGTCATGACTTCAAAGGCTGCAGCCTGTGTTCACCCTGACTAATTGTGGGCATTTAACAGAGCCTGTCACCACAAAATCCCTCTGTACTTACAGAGAACAGAGGTGTGAACCTGCCAAAGGCTTAGCCTTGCTACAATCCACGTTTCTCTCATGTCGCCCATGAGGGAGCCCACAGTAACTCTGCTCCCAACCTGGGTGCAGCAGGCAAGTGTTTGCCCTGAACCTGCACCTGCAGTGCTCGGTCTGAGCTCAGCGTGCTGTGCCTCTCAGTCTGCTCCCATCCCCATTCCCATTCCCATTCCCATGCCTGCTCCCCACCTGAAGCCATCTGGCAGCTTGCAGTCTGGGAAGACAGATACACCCAGCAGCCAAGAGGGTGCCTCCAGTGCTTTATTCACACACTTCTAATTTTTGCTCGTCCTGACCATATTTTCCTCGCCAGCCTGTGCGTTACCTGTGCCCAAAGCAGGGGAGGTGTGAGGTTACGTCCCCAGTCCTGTCTCCCCACTGCTGTCCCTGCCATCTCTGCCTACTTTGCAAAAAGCTGTTTTCTATTCCAGTCAATGCACTGCCGCTTTCATGAGCGTGACCGTTTTCAGCCAGTGGATCCAGGCAGGGCCTGCAGACATTCGGATGCACTTGGAGCTGTTGTTCCCCCCTCAGTTCGGGTGAATGATGTTGTTTTCTGTTTGCTTGCTCGCTCCGAAGCCCTCACAGCCACGGAGAGCGATGGCACGTTGCTGATGGAGCAGTATGTGCCCTGCCACATCTGTGCGGCTGCCAAGGCAGAGGAGAACGAGTGTGGTGAGAAGGTGGAAGACGCCCAGTACTTTAACATGGAGGACTGTGTCCTGACTGCCATTGAACTGGACTACATCCTGTGTCCCAACCACCCTGACATCCCTGTTTCTCTCCAAGAGCTGGTCCCAGAGCTTTTCATGACCGATTTTCCTGCCAGGTAATGTTATTTGAGGGCCTTGGATTAAGTTTCAGTGCACCGATGTCATTCAGTTGGACTCTTTTCCTAAATTATCTCTGCTAGAGGAACATACTGACCACAAGAAACAAATCCATCTGCTCTGGCAATTCATCCTAAACTGCACTCCTGGTGTTTAGTGCACTTGCCTGGACAATAGCTGTGTGCTGACCGAGTCATCACATCGGGGGTCCTTTGAGATCACTGTGGTGCAATGTGGAAGTCCCTTTTTAAAGCCACAGCTGTCCTGCATTGCCCAGTTCTCTGGCCGGAGCTTTCTGTAGCTGGAGTCTTTCTGGGACCCCGCAAAGGAGATTTTAATGTGGCAAAAGCAAAAGGAAGTGCTGCTGCATCACAAGGTTGGCCCTGAAATTGCCTGACTTTTTTAAGGGGCTGTAGGTGAGTGAATTTATAGGCTCCACAAGACAATTCACACTGAGTCAAGGCTCCTGCTCGGCTGAGAGCTGTTGGATGTGTTGAATGTGTGGCAGTCCTGAGCAGCTGAAACAGCTCTTCCCTACCCAGAGCAGCCCTGCCAAATCTTTAAGCTGCTTAACTGCTTTCCCAGATGGGTTTGGTCTTATACCCCTTATTACTTAGTGTGTAGAACAAGAGACCTGACAGCAGGCAGGACAGGACACCGGGGTCTCTTTTGGTTCATGCTCTCTCAGAACTTTCAGTGCCCGATGCAGAACCTCTAGACCAAACTGCCCTGTGGGCTGCTGTCAGAGCTGTCTGTGCTCCCACTGGCCCCTGTTGCTTTCTTGGGGTCATTTTTCTAGGCAAGCACCCCATCAGCTTGTCAGACAGCCCTCCTCTCACTGCTATCTCCTATAGATTTATTTGACGGGTGCGGGGCGAGTGGAGATGTTTGAAGTGTGAACAGCTGTAAAAGTAGTCTCTGGGAGAGTGGGGAAATGATGAATTACAGCCTGGGAACACTAAGCTGATTTGAATAATCAGGTTTCAGAGTGTGGGGCTGTTCATAAACATCCTGTCCTGCCTCAGTGGAGAGAAGACGAATGGGAGGTAAATGAAGCAAAAAAAATCGTTAATACAGATAAATGGTACAAGTATTGGTACTTGTGTCATCTGGTTGGAAAAGAAGCTTATGTGCTTTCCAGATCTGTTTGATTCTTGTGGGATAAATTAGTAAAAACCCCTTTTTGCTTCTTTGGTCAAGTTTTTCTGTGGCAAATCCGTTGCACAACATGAGCCAGCATAGAGCACACTGAGACGACCAAGGTAGTTTAGGTTATCCAGTCCTCTTGGTAGATAAGACAAGAACCTATCAGGCCTTTGTGAAAATGGAAATCACATTAAAAACATGAATTTACAATGTCTTTGAAACTTTAATTAAAAAGCCCAAATTTCTCCTTGGCAGACTGTTCCTGGAAAATAGCAAACTGGAATGCAGTGAAAATGAAAACAACGTTCTTGGCCAGGGTGGAAGTGGAACTGTTATATATCGGGCACGATACCAAGGGAAGCCAGTGGCTCTGAAGAGATTTCAGATTAAAAAATTCAAGGGTTCTCCCACTTCAGCTGCAGGTACAGTGCACAGAATCGGTGTCGGGAATCAGCTCCTGCAATCTGTGATCCCAAGCCAAGACCAAAGAGCCTTTGCTCTCCAGAGTGCTGGCAGCACCTGTTTAAATGCAGCTTTGAAATAAATAGCAAAACTGATGTGTTTCAATGGAGCAGGAGGAGGCATCTTAGAGTTCTTCACTTGTAGCCTTGAAGGTAACTGGCACAGGAGCTTCTCTCCTGCAGATCAGTGGGTAGATTTGTAGGGTGCCAAGGCAGAGCCCTGGATTGGGCTGGAAGGTGAGATTTCATCTCGTCTTCCCAACCTATCTGACCATGGGAAGTGTGGATTTGCACTAAGGACTTGTAAGTCTCCACCTCTGAATTAGTCTTTTGTCCCATCTGTGCCAGCAGCTGCAGAGGGCAAACTGGGAATCCTTCTGAGCCTGCCAGCTCCTCCAGGCAGGGATGGGCTATCATGTCAAGTCCAGGATTCCAGTAGAGCCTCAGTCTGTGGACAGAGGAAAGGGGAAAGTGGCTCATATTCTTCATTTTTGTCAGGGGAGGATGTGGGGAACTCCTGAGCTGTGGAGGAGGCCAGCTGCTGTCCCAGTGACAAATAGCCTGTGGGAAGACCCAACCTTCCTGAGCAGCCTGTGGCAGAAGGACCATTATTGTGATGGGTCTCTCATCCGGCAGGAAAGCCAGGAAAGGGTAGGGAAAGACCCCTTCCAGCAAAGGGTGTGCAGTGTGACATCCACACAGAGTCCCTGCTTGGAGAAGCACAGCAGGAGTTTTCCAAAGTCATCCAGGTGATATATGAGATCAGCATGTGCCAGACCCACCAGAGCCTGGTGATAAAGGGCCAAGGGAGGTTTTGCTTCCTGAGCTACCATATATATCCTGCTTATAGCCAGTGTCTGTTAGTGGCTCATGCATCAACACAAGCACTCAACTTAAAGCCTTGCTGTTGGTATCATCCCACCAGCTGCCTCCCTCCTGCAGCCCTTGCTCGGTGATTGGCACCTTCCAAAGAGTTTGTGACTTGGTTTCTGAGCCGGGCAGTGAGAAGGGGGTTGTGTCTTGCCAGATACCATGCTGAAGCACCTGAGAGCCATGGATGCCATGAAGAACTTCTCGGAGTTCCGCCAGGAGGCCAGCATGCTCCACTCGCTGCAGCACCCCTGCATCGTGTCCCTCATTGGCATCAGCATCCACCCGCTCTGCTTCGCCCTCGAGCTGGCCCCCCTGGGCAGCCTCACCACCGTGCTGTCTGAAAACTCCAAAGGTAAAGCCAGGGCCTCCCCACCGAGAGAGATCACTCTCCAGGTGACAAACGGTCAGCAATATTTAGATTACTGCTTGATTTACCGGAGGGGATTTTTTTCCAGACTAGGGGAAGTGGGAGGGGTGGAATTGTTCTCAAACTGTGCTTTTGGGAACCTAGTAAAAATTGATGCTCACGATTTTCAAAACTACTTTGGAGACCTGGATTTTCAATTTTTCCGCAAATTAATATGAAGTGCATCTCACTTCAGGGCTGCATGGATGGTGCTGTGTTCCTCTCCCTGCAGATGGGTGTCTGGCACTCTAAATTATCTCATAAGTATCTTTATTTCTGTTGCTGTCAAATGAACGACGCTAATTCCAAGATAAGTGGAGGCCATCTGACCCTCTTGGCACCTTGGCTTTGTGTCAACTTTCAGTCAAACACTAATTTTCACCAGAAGATTTAGGAGCCTAGAAGTGAAAGGGTTTAAAAAAAGAATCTAATGGGACTGTCAGACACATATAGTAACACAAACAGTGTCATTTTAAACGGTGGCATTGAGTGATGTTTTAAAAGGTTGTCAGTTATTGCTCTGGAGTTAAAAAGGGAAAGAGAAAGGGGGAGAAAAAGGCAGTTATGGCAATTACAAGAGCTGAAGACAGGCTGTTCCTTTGTGCCAGGGTCTTCCTTCGTGCCGCTGGGACACATGCTGACACACAAAATAGCGTATCAGATTGTGACAGGCCTGGCCTACCTGCACAAGAAGAACATCATCTTCTGCGACCTGAAGTCGGACAATATTTTGGTGTGGTCCCTGGATGTCAAGGAGCACATCAACATCAAACTCTCCGACTACGGGATCTCCCGGCAGTCGTTCCACGAGGGCGCGCTGGGCGTGGAGGGCACGCCGGGATACCAGGCCCCTGAGATCAGGCCTCGCATCGTCTACGATGAGAAGGTGACCGGGGGTATCTGCGGGCAGTGGTGGGGGGCTGGTGTCACGCCCTGGGGCTGCATTCCCTTATCCATGGCGGTGGGCTGCACTGCTTTCCCGCTCTGGCTTTCCTTGCTCTCCTCTCCGCCCACCAAGGGAGCTTTGCCCCGATTTTCCTCTCTGTTTCCGGCTCTAGGTCGATATGTTCTCCTATGGGATGGTCCTGTACGAGCTGCTGTCTGGCCAGCGGCCTGTGCTGGGACACCACCAGCTCCAGATTGCAAAGAAGCTGTCCAAAGGGATCCGCCCTGTCCTGGGGCAGCCGGAGGAGGTGCAGCTCTACAGGATGCAGGCACTCATGATGGAGTGTTGGGACACTAAGCCAGAAAAGGTACCAGACAACCTTCCTGACCCGGGTTTTCTGATCTGGCTGCCCTTTTCGAGCAGGAGGGCTGAGCTTGCTCTTGGTACAGCAGAGCACCTCGATTGCCCATTTACCCCTCCTGCTGATTTAGCCCAGGACTTCTGTTGACTTAAATGAGTTTTCTGAATGAAATGATGACAGATCTGTGGCCTTAGGCTTCCGTGGTGACTGAAGGCCCCTTGATGTCAATGGCAGTTAGGCTGTTGATTTCACCAGGGCAAGACGTTGCCCATAATTTCTAGAAACAGCTCCAGTATCATGCTGTGAGAGTAACTACAGAGACTTCAAACCCCCTGAGATTATAAAAAGAGGTATGAGGAAGCAAAAGGTTCAAAGTATGAGAAAAGGATTATGCTGCATTGCATTTCTCATTAATTACAGCTCGGTGTTTTAGAGCTGCTGTCCTTCAGACAAAGGTGAGCTTGTCTCTCAAAACAGCTACACCCTGTCAAGACAGCTTCCAAAAACCATAAACCTGAAGAAATTAATCAGCAAAATGTGTAAGAGAATGACAGACCAAGCTTTAATAAAAAATCAGGGAATGGTTTGGGTCAGAAGGAACCTTAAAGACCATCCAGTTCCCTGTACTTGTGCTTGGGATTGCCCTGACCCAGGTGCAGGACTTTGTACTTGGCCTTGTTGAACCTCCTGTTTATTAGGGTTCTTCTATTTCATTTTATTTGACATAAATCTTTCTCTTTTCCTTTCCCCTCAGCGTCCACTGGCCATTTCTGTGGTAGGACAGATGAAAGATCCTACCTTTGCAACATTCATGTACCTGCTGCCCTGTGGGAAGCAGTCTTCCTTCTTCTGCTCCCAGGGACAGGAGTACACTGTGGTGTTCTGGGATGGGAAGGAAGACACCAGGTGAGATGGCTCATATCGGTAATTTCCTTTTTTTCCGTTTCCTTTTTAAGTGAAAATCCTTCAGCATCTTCACTGCTGCCTCTGGGAGGGAGGTAAAGAAGGTGAAAGTGAATTTGGGTGCATGCCAGGGGTATGGTGAACACTGTTTTCCCAAACTCTTTTAATTGGGAACAGTGGTTCCTTTAAAAAGGATATTTAATGAGCTTAACTCTGCTTCAGTTAATATGAGGAGAAGATTAGGGCAATGTAATGATTCACACACACAGGATGAAGCATTTGCACATGAGAACAGACGTGTTCTGCCTTTCCTAATGAGGCCATTTAACACTAAACCTTTCCTAATTGAGGCTGCAGTTCCATCTCTCTTCTGCAAAGCAATTAAGCACATGCTTAAATCCTATTGCAATCATCGGGAGTTAACCACATGCCTGGAGCTGTGTGTGCATCCAAGTGTGCACTGCCAGTAAAATGTATTCCATACTGAAGGCATGTGCTTAAAATGCTACTAAATTGTGACTGAGATGATGGCATTTTGCTCAGCCACATGTGACCCGTGGCTGGTTAGGTTCATTTTTATGGATGCTACTGATTTTTATAGCCCCAGTCTTATTTGGAAACATTCACAAACTGATCCGAATTTTATAATAATGAGTTCATTATTTGAAACCATTAAGCTAATGGGATAGGTACGTGATTTGCTCATGAATTATTTGCCTTGCTATTTGTGGTGCCTGGTCAGTCGTTCAGTGCAGACAGTGTAACTCTTCCTGCTAAACTGGTGGAACACATGGCACTCACAGATGTATTTTGAATACCTGGATGATGTCCAAATATTCACAGCAATATATCTCAGTGAATCAGCTTCCTGACTGGACAATCCACTTAGGAGACTGCTGAATAGCAAATTACTTATATGTGACAGATTTCAGGATGTGTAATTGCTTGTGCCACAGTTGGTAAAACATCTGGGGCTCACAGATGTGGCCGTGAATATCCAGTTATTTGTTCAAGTACTCAAACTCAATAAACTTCCCCAAGCAAATAAAATCCTTTTTGTTACCAAAAAAAATTAATTAGTCATATTTATAAGTTATTTGATGAGGTTACAGATCTTGGCTCTTATTGGGAGGAATCGTGCTCTTCTGTTTATGCGCTGGATTAATAATGAAGCCAGATAATAGCGAGGCAGTGAACTTGGAAATGGAGTGGATGTTCTCTTGAGAACCTAATGGGCAAGATGGGCTGAGACTTCCCAGCTATTAATTACTGCTGTTGGGCTGGAGCTGTTTGTCTCACAGCTGAATTATAGTAACAGGCCACGTACACTGTCCTGATCCTTTCCATGCAAAGTCAGAGAGCTGAGTGTAAATCTTCGCAGAAGCAATTGCACACCTGCCCCCCGAGGAAGGGCCGTGGCCCATCTGTATTTCTCTTCCTTTACAAGGACCATTTGGAGGGGTGTAGGTCCTTGCAGCATCATCCACATCTGGACAGCTGTGTTATGGCTTGGCTACAGGTGCCACGTACCGTCCCGTAGCCTGTGCAGGCTGAATGTTGGCTACAGGAGATCGTCATTTGCTCCTTTTTCAGGAACTACACGGTGGTGAATCTGGAGAAAGGAGTCATGGAAGTGCAGAGGATGAGCTGCCCTGGAATGAAGCTATGCTGCCAGCTAAAATTTCAGAATGCCCTGTGGGCAGCCACGGAGGTGAGCGTTGCCTGTGCCTCAGAGCCCCCCCTCGAGAGGGGCCTCGTTAGGAGAGGCACAAGCCAAGAGAAAGAGCCTGTTAAATTAGTAAAGCCAAGGGTGGGTGAGACAATGGGCTTCTCAGATGAGCAGCGTGACTTTGCTGTCTCCGGGTTTCTTGTTCCTCCCTGCCACGTAGCTGATACCTGGACCCAAATCCTGCCTCCTGCTGCTCAGAGTGATCGTGGGAACCTCGGCTTTCCGAGGGAAAGCTCTCCGCGTTGGAGCAATCCCTACCCGGGGGTTCATCTGGGAAATGTCCTTATCTGCGAGCGATAAAGGGAAGCCGTGACAGAAACCATGCATTTAAGGGTGGGGTTCTGAAAGAGGCCTGGGGGACTTCAAAGTCGGTGGGAAACCGGTACCCAAGTTTTGTGTTCACCGTGGAAAATTGCAGCTAAAAAGATAAGAGCGAGAGAGCAGGGCTGGTTTATACCCCAGAGACCCCGTCCACCCATCAAAAAGGGCTGTGTTAAGTGTCAGCCAGTTCTGACACGATCATTTGATACAAACCGGATGAAAAACAGCCAAAAAAAAAAAGAAACATACCTGAAGTTCAGTGTTTCACAGTGGGGAAAAAAAGGACACACTTACTGAATAAATAATTTGTGTTGGTTAATTCACTCCACCCTGGCACGGATGCTGTAACTGGGTAAGAATAGAGATCTTTTTTTACCACATAGAAAAATAAGTTATTTTGAGTTTTTCTCTTCCTAAATAGAGATAAATTTCAAATATTCATGTTTTTTCGAACAGTGAGTATAGAAAAATTAAAATTCAAAAATCTTAAAGTATTGTATTTCCACCTTTTGGATCAAAATGGAATGTGTTGCTATTCTACAAACTGGGTGCTCTTGGTCAGTCTAGTAGATTCATGAGGTGTGGAGCAGATGTAATTCCATATAAAATGTAATACCAGCTTTCCCTGAATTGACAGAATAATGCAAAATAATACACAACACGCTTCAGTTGTTGCTTGGGGTTTTTGCAGTCAGGATTGTCAAATGCTGCATTTAGATGTGGTGATAAAACCCCTTTAGTGGTGATTTTTGATGGTTTTAGATACTGCATGTATTGCCCACAGCTCATTCTTGGGAAGGCAGCACCTGCTTTTTACCCACAGACAGGGCAAACAAAGGCTCTCCGTGGAAAAGAGATAGCCAGGCTTTGGGCACCGAAAAACATAAAAGTAAAAGCTGGTTTTGGAACCAATTAAATCCTGTTCAGGTATCAAAATACGTAAAGCGTGGAAGGTGACTGGCACTCACAGAATTCCCTGTGCTCTTTCACAGGACCAGAAGATTTCTGTGTACGCATTGCAGGGCATGTGTCCCTTAAAGACTCCACTGAAGGGTTTAGACACTCCTGCTACTGTGAGCTGCTTCCTAGTGATGCCTGTTGTCAAAAAGGTAAGGAGCAACCTAAAGGAAAAGGGGCATTAGTAAGACTCAGCTGTCTGCTCCTGGGCCAAGCTGCCAGACGTAGCTGGTGCTGAAGGACTTTGCAAAGCCCAGGAACATTTTGGCACCGGGAGGAGAAGGTTCCCTGGTCTTCGTGCCTCTGCCAGAAAACAGAGGTGTGGGCAAGAACCTGAGTCAGGGGACCAAAGCTGGCACTTCCGAGCCTGCTGGGAAAATAGTCAAAATAGATCAAATTTCTCTGCAAGGAAATTTTGCAGCTGTGTTTCCACATCGCTGGAAGACAAGGTTTAGGCTGATCAAGCAAAGTAGAGAGGGCATGAAACAATAATTAGAATAGAGATTTGTTAAGTGCGAATTCAGGATGTGGGTATATCCTGCCTCTTGTAACCTCTGTTTTCCTGGGATGTGTGCTGTTATTTGTGTGCACAGTCATCTATAATATTATCTAGGCTCAGCCACGTTTCTGTTTTGGTTTTGAATGAGAACACTTAGATAATACAGCTGTTTTGGGTAATACTCTTAGGGATAACATGTATAATTACTCTTATGGGTAATAACACAAGTTATATACTATCTATCTAGTTCTGGAATGGCCAGCATCCAGTTTTTGGCAAGAGAAATCTGACATGGGTGCCTATTGCGGGCAAGTCTTGGGAGATGTATAAAAACTGTTTTTGAGCTAAATTACCTCCGGTTTGCTTACAGCCACCTCAAGTGAAAACATATAATTATGTTCCAACATTACTGGTAGCTGTGTAGTCTTTGCAAATGCCAGCAGACTGGTATGTGTCTGCAAGCTCGAAGTGGAGCAGCTTGTCTGGGAGCGACAGTGGGGCTGGTTTATACCACGGGCCCGTCCTGAGCTATTGCCCATTTCTGGCTCGTTTGCTCGGGTTGCTGCATCCCTGCAAACTGAACCCGAGGCAGATGGTTAGTGTCAGGTGTGCTGCCTCACTTCCAAACATGGTGTAAGTAGGACTAAAGTAGGGCATCGATGTGAAGTTGGCACAGGGGTGGGTTTCTCCTGCCGGGAGGCTGCATCTGTCGGCTTTCTTTGGCTCCCGGACCTGCAGCATTTCTCTGCCGTGGAGTTTCATTTCTGATGTGTAGGGCGAATTTCTTTTTCGTGCTGCCTGAGGTTTTGTCCAGGACAGTCGAATGAGTCTTCCACTTTCAGCTTTTCCACTGTCACACAGCTTGCAAAGCCATTCCTCAGGGGTTACGAGTGGCTTTATGTCTCCTGGTTTCTATTTCCAGTTTGTGGCTTGCCTAGAAAATGTCATAAATAATGCCAGGCCTTACAATAGCAATATTGAGTCTAGACACCTCCCTTCCTCCCCCGACCCTACCCAACCTTCCAGAAATCCACATCCCTTCGGCACACTCCTTCTTAGTTTATTGGACCTACTTTTTCCTCTCTCCTTTCTATGAATGAGTTTGGCAGTGAAACGGCCAGAGCAGCAGCCACGGGGATGTGCAGACCAGGTTGGCAAGAACTAAACCAGCCTCTTCTTCCAAAAATTCTGAGTGGAAAGCTTACACTTGTCACACTCACTGTGTGACCAGTGAGCTCTGTCAGAGTTATCAGAGTCGTTGTTGTCCAGCGGAGAAGGGAATTGCATTTTCCTGGGAAGGAAGCCTTTAGCTGATGAGATGTGAGGTAACTTTTAGTCAGAGAATTGCCGAGGGATGTTGCTGGGAAGGGGAATTCTTTACGACTGCCTTGGGAAGGCTGATCCAAAAGAAATAGTTTCCAAAACTTGGTTTCTCATCCAAAGGAAGCATCATGGAAATTTAAAAGCAACAGAGAGGGGCCCAGAATCCGAAACTCACCCAGCAGGGAAAAGTCTTGTATAATTTAAGCTTTTTGTTGCGTGCTTTTTGTCACCAGTATTATTCTTTTTGGTAAACAATACAATTTTCAGTATATTCCCTTTCAGAAAAAAATCCCAAATAAGCGCACAAACAGGTTAAAAACAGCAAACCAAGATGACTTCTGACTTGGTTTGCAGCATTCTTACGAAGACATGAGGAGGGGGGAGAGAGAGAGAGAGAGACCTGAATGGGTGCAAGGCTCTGGCCTCTTGCAGAAACCTGGAACGCATGGAAACAAAAGCTGCATTTAAAGGCTGCAGCCTGCCCTGCGTGTGCTGCCAGCAGTGCCAGACCCCGCAGGGATCAGAGGAGGAGGAGGAGGAGGAGATGACCAGGCGCTGGTGTCAGGGGCTGTATCGTGTTTTTCAGCCCTCTCGGAGCGGCCGTGCCGATGGCCCCGAGCCTTGCGCCGTGCCCGGCCGGAGGACAGGACGTCTGGAGCCGGCTCATCCCTGCACATCCCACACCGCCACGGGGCCTTCCTCCTGGCACGGCGGGGCTGCTGGCACGGCCCAGCCTTCAAATGCAGTTTTGTTGCTGCGTGTTTTTGTTGGCTCTTCGCGGAGCCCAAGCGTTGAAAAATGAGTTCTGAGAAAGTTACTTAAGGTTTCTGGAGGCTGCGGCCCTGCCTGCCTTGGGTCGCTGTTGGAACACCCGCATCAGCAGGGCTTTGCCTCCCCGCCCGGCTGCACCAGCACCAAATGAACCCTGGCAAGTCGGTGGCACCTGTGGGGAGGTGACCTTTGCCGCGGTCTTCCGCGAAATCACTCGCTCCCTTGGCTCAAGGCGCCTGAGGGGTGGCAGGTCGAGGGCATTTCTTAGATATTAAGCTATTAGGGAGCATCCAAAGGAGGACACTGAGGGCACTTGGTGTGTTCAGCTGGAGGAGACTGAGGGGAGACCTCACTGCTGTTCCAGCTTTCTGGGGAGGGGAAGAGGGAGGGCAGGTACCGATTTCTGCTCTGTGGGGACCAGGGACAGGAGCTGAGGGAAGGTCCTGGAACTGTGTCAGGGGAGGTTTAGGTTGGATATTAGAAAAAGGTTCTTCCCCCAGGGGGTGGTTGGGCACTGAACAGGCTCCCCAGGGCAGTGGGCACAGCACCAAGGCTGACAGAGTTGAGGAAGTGTTTGGATGATACTCTCAGGTACATGGTGTGACCCTTGGGGTTCTGTGCAGGGCCAGGAGCTGGACTGGATGAGCCTTGTTAGTCCCTTCCGACTCGGCAGATTCTGTGATTTGAGTTCCCACTCCACATTTCTTCTCTCTCTCTCTGAGAGAGAACGACAGTAGCTGGATAGAAACAGGACCCAAGAGCCCTCAAAGCCAAGGCAGAGAGTAATAAATGCCCCAAAGCAAAAAGTGTCTTCCCAATTTGCTTCCACCATTCTGCTATCCCAGGCAGGATAGGATTTGGCATCGGTATTACCAGTAACACCAGGTGGGGGTCACTGACCCAGCTCTGCCTGCTTATGGTGCCAACTGCTCAGAGCCAGGGAAACTTGGCTTGTGGAACCCAAAAGGGAATATGGATTCTGTCCTGCAGTAGCCGACACACTAATCAAAGAAATCAAAATATTTTTTATGAAGACTATGCTTGGATAATTCAGCATTTTTAAATCAAATCAGACAAAATTATAATCTCTGAAGACTTTAATAGTGTCCTGTGTCATGCTGGGAGCAGTTCAGGTTGACAAACCCACATTACAGTTAATATCGGATGTTCCCATTTCAATTTAAATTTTCCATTTTCAGTAAGAAATGCCCCTTGTGCGGGGTCCTTCGGACTGAAAAAGTTGGATCATTTTCACCAGAGCAATGTGGGCTATTCTGCTTTGCTTTATTTAGTTTTAAATCACTGAATTCCTTTCCAGAGAAAAAGTAACCCAAGACCCAGCTTGTGCAAAGCATCGTGCCGTGTTCCAACCTATTGATGCAACTCCCTGGCAAAGCCATATCCAGGAGCCTTTGCACCAGATGCACATGGCAGCAGGGACACGGCACCGAGCACTGCAGGTCATTGGGGTTTCTTTTAATTAGAAGTTAGAGAATTGGGACTGCACTAAGTTAAAGTCCAAGCCCCATTTCACAACTTTCCACTTGCTTCCCTAGTTTTTCCCATTACAGTAAAATTCTGCTGTGATTTGGATTAGTCATCCAGGGCTCAGTGCTCTCGTGGTCTTACTCATACTTGGTGTGCAGAGAGTGTCTCTTTGTCCAGGACTCTTCATCAGCCTTGCAAACAGAGCTGTCAATTAAATAACATTTACCCTGCACTATCTGCCCCTCGATAGCTGGAGCAAGTCAACATACTGATTTCAGCCTCTGTGGCTTTAAACAGCCTGTGAGCTTTCTTCCAGGGCTGGCAGAGCCAAGATCCCTGGAAGGGCACAGAGATCCCTGAATTTATGAGCAGCAAGGGGTGACTCTGAGCCCTCAGCCCATCGCACTGTCCTCCCAGGTTTCCCACCACGGTGAGGCTGTGGAGGGGTGAGGTTGTGTCGGATCAGCTGACGGTGCTCTGTCTGGTTCTGTTTGGTTTGCTGTGCTTAGTCCAGGCAGATTGGAACAACAGCAAAAAAGTCCTGGGTAAAAGGGTCTTTTTTTAGAGTATATTGCTCTCCAGGGAGGAAATAGAAAGGCCTTTGAGGTAGGCATTGTTTTATCTGCTTCACAGATTGGGGAGTTTCTAGTACAGACCCAAGGTCACAGGGACTTTTTTTTCCCAAGAGGTCCATTTCCCAGTCTGTTTAACAGCATTTTGCACCGCTGTGATGAGCTGGAGGAGTCGGTGAGCCGTGGCCTCCTCAGCAGCTCCTGCCCATGGGCCGTGAGGGCATCCATCGCCGCAGTGCCACGGCCAGCACATCTGTGCGCTGAGGGGCAGGTTCTTACCAATGTGCAGAATTGTTCATAGCGCTTGGCAGGGGCTTTGCTGAACTGCTGCCGCTGTGCCCTTCGCTGGGATGCCTCTGAGCTGCCAGGGATCCCAGACCCAGAGGACATTCCTGAGAGGTGCAGTGGTCTCAGAGCAGCAGCCATCGGATGTGGAGTGATCACTGGATGCTTTTGTTTGTGAGGTTGTTGGCTCCCTCTTTCCATTTTTGCTGCCTCTCTTCCATTCCTCTCCTACCTACACTGATAGCAATAGCTTTATTCCTTTTTGGAAGTGAGCTGGGTTTCTACAGCTGGATTCCAAGGATCATGATGGCTGTCTCTGAACATACTCCAGCTTGAATTTGTTAACCTTCAGGGCAGGCTGCCAGGTCCGTCTGTCTGCCCTTGCCAGTAAAAGAGAGGTAATACTGGGTGAGAGGAGTATGGCTCTGCAGCAGCTTCTTGGTAATGCCTTCTTTTTATGTTGCTGTTATCACTGTTCTGGGATAAGTTACCCGTGCTCTTGCAGCATATGAGAAGCAGCCAGAGCCTCTGGGATTGAAAGGTCTTGTACTGCAGAGACATAAAGAAATAGGGAAAAAATCTTTACTTTAGGGGTGATGAGGCACTGGCACAGAGAGGTTGAGGACTCCCCATCTCTGAAAGTGTTCAGGGCCAGGTTGGACGAGACTTGGAGTGACCTGGTTGAGTGGAAGGTGTCCTGTCCCCATAGCAGGAGGGTTGGACCTTTAAGGTCCCTTCCAGGCCCAAACCATTTTGTGATTCTATGATTCTATGAGATCCTTCTGTCTCTTTCTTGCAGAACTCATATATGGTGCTGGCCGGCTTGTCAGATGGACTTGTAGCCGTGTTTTCAGTGTCCCAGGGCATGCCAGGGGACAGCTGCTCCTACCTGTGCTCCCACACCGCAAACAGGTCCAAATTCAACATTTCGGATGACGACCCCCGGCAGACGCCGTACCCCGTGAGGGCCATGGAGGTCACCAACAGCGGGGCAGAGGTGTGGTACAGCAACGGCCCCGGCATCCTCATCATCGACTGCGCCTCCATGGAGATCAGCAGGAGGCTGGAGCCCTTCAACCCGCCCTCGGTCATCACGTCCATCGCCTGCAACTCCGAGTGCCACGGGGAGGAGGTGGTGTGGTGTCTGGACAAGAAAAGCAACTTCCTGGTGATGTACCACGCTGCCACCTACCAGCTCTGTGCGCGCTACTTCTGCGGAGACTGCAGCCCCCTCAGAGACATGTTTACAATCCAGCAGCCCTCGGCAGCCATCCCGGCTACAGCCCCCATCAGCCACGGAGCGATGGAGAGCAGCCCGGTGGGGGACATGAGCATTATGTACAGCCCAGAGGTGGGCACCCAGATCCTGAACCACCAGGACTCGCTCACAGATTACTGCTCTGTGTCTTCCTACTCCTCCTCGCCTCCCAGCAGGGTAACCCGCTGCCCCTCCAGCCTACCCAGCTCGCCCATGAGCTCTTCCAGTGCCCCGTTCTCCACAGACTTTGAGGAGTCAGAGAAATTTAATGAGCTGAAGGCTCCCCTGGATCATGATGCTGTGCCTGGGGGTGACAACACAGAGCATCTCCAAGCCATCAAGATTCTTCCAGTGAAAGACCTCATATGGATCCCCAGGTAAGAGGGTCCCTTATCAAAGCAACTTCATCAAAATCTCTTGTGGGCTGAACATGAAATTAACTCAGGCTAATTCAAGATATTTTGCATTCCCAGTGTGATTCACCTCACCAGAAAGTTGTTATCATTAAGAAACTTTGTTCCCAGTACAAGGGTACATCCATTTTCTACCCCTTTTTAAAGTATCTGGTGTTAAGCAGAATGGCCACTGGTCTTGCTGGATTGATTTCAGCGGAATGAGAAGGGGGTAGTCAGACTCAAAGCCCTGTTTCCCCAGCTACTGAGGAAACAAAGAGCAGCAGGCAGCTTCCTTGCTCGGACACAACCCTGGCAAGTCCTGTTGCCTCCTGTGGAGCTGCTGGAAACCACTGGGAAACTTATTTTGCCTGTCACGGGATCTCTCACTGCAGCGGATTCATCAGGATGCCCCTGTGGCATTGCAGTGTCCCTCCCCTGCAGGCGGGTTTGCAGCAGAGGGTGGTTATCCAACGTGGATTTTCCTCAGCTGTCGGCATCCCTGTTGCTGAGCATGTGTGACATCTCCCTTGTTTCTCTTCTAGGAGAGGAGGGGATATCATCGTCATCGGGCTGGAGAAGGAGTCGGGCACCCAGCGGGGCAGAGTGATCGCTGTGCTGAAGGCTGGGGAGCTGGCTCCCCACGGGTGAGGCTGACTGGGTCACGCCAGTCTCCAGGGGCACAAGGGGACTGGGGGGGGCAGGAGGGGGCTCTGAAGGCTCCGAGGGCTCTTGGGAGCTTCCTCTTGGCTTCCAGTGGCCTCTGAGAAGGTCCCAGCTGGAGGAGACACGTTTGCCGGTTGCACATCGAGGCACGTGCGTTGCTCTTCAGCGTGACAGACGGTGAGGGGAAGGTACTGGGGGTCTCCCAAAAGCCGCAGAGATCAAGTACCCCCATAATGAAACAGGCAGGACCGTGCACAATGAGATAAAGTCGGCTTGATCCTGCCTGGTGCTGGCTCCCGGTGCTCCGAGGGCACCTGGCAGAAGGTCGGTGGGGCTTGGCAGACTCAGGCCCCGCACTCAGAACAAGAGGTGTATTTATGCAGAGCACGGCGCTTGTCTGTGGCTGCATTCACGGGGGTCAGGCTGATGTTCTGGCTCTAAATGAGCACCTTTGTGCTGTGGGCAGTGACGGGCCCGGGGACGGCCCCTGGAGCACAGGGGGGGAGCAGCTATATACATTAATTTAAAATGTTTCATACAGCGAAGAGAGTCCAAGTAAATAAATAACTGCTGGAGAGGTGGGGGTGTTCCTGCTGATCACTTAAATACCGGTCTGGGATTGTACTATTTATGTCCAAACAAATGCAGGTTAAGCAGTGCTAAGGATTATAAATGGTCATTTATTACCACCAGGCAAAAACAACAGGAGATCAAAGGGCTCCTGCCATTCCCTCTACTCTCTAGAAATGGGAGTCTTTATCAGTTAGCTGGGAGGAAAGTATTCTCTTTATTGGTCACAGATACTCTCAGGTTTGTTTTGCTTCACCCAAACTGAGTGTGGAGTTAAGGTGAGGTGACACAGCATCTCACGCTTGTCCTGTCTGGTCCAGGCATGATGGCCATTGACTCTCCCTGTTTTATCAGCAGGATAAAGAGCAGCACAGTGCCTGACTGCTCCAAGGGCAGAGCTCAGCAGGGAGGGGAGGGGGCTTTGTAGGGGCAGATTGTGATGAAAATCAGCTGCCAGGGACAGCCCTTGTGGGCAATGTTCCCATCCAGGGGTCTTTACTGGGAGACAGTTTGGGGGTGGCCTTCCCCATCTGTAATTGGAGCAGTAGAAAGAGCCCAGCAGGGTTGCACTTGTGTATCCCTTGGACTCTGCAAGGGCCACCTCCCGCAGGGGTATCTGCAGGACCAGCTTCAGTGAAGACCATGAAGGGAAGCACACACAACATGATGCTGTCATGCAGGGTGACTCCTGCATGGACCTCACTGATCCCTGGCTGCTACCACAGCCGTGCCTGCTGCTCTGGGCTCAGCCTCTGGGCTCAGGGCTCCAACTCTGAGCTGGCAGAGCTGGGCTCCATCCCACTCCCACGCTGTATTCCAGGCTGCGGAAGCTCTAAGCAGCCTGTTAGCTGTGGCATGAGGGAGCTGTTCTGAAAATGCCCAGCTGGCAGCAGGCACAAGAGCGTGTGGGTTTAGCAAACTGGGAGATTAACAGCAACTTCAAAATGCCATGGCAGACTTGAGCCCCCACCTGAATGTTTAGGCACCTGAATCCCTTTGAAAACCTTTTCCCCTGCCACTGAGCCGCTTGGTTTTGCCTGACACAGTTTCTGATCCCCCTCTTTGTTATGTTCTCCTTGCTCAAGGATTTGCAGCTCATGAAAAGATTGCGTAGCTGGAAGGGAAGCTCGTGAGCCGGTGCTGCACTTGCAGAGCTGCTTTTTGTCCTGATGCCCTTCCCTGCTCTCTTCTCCTTTCCCCAGGACGCTGGTGGATGCGGCTCTCGTAGCAAAGGACACGGTTGTGTGCTGCTTTGAGAACGAAAACATGGAGCGGTGCCTGGCTGTCTGGAGGGGCTGGAGCTCCAGAGACTTTGACATTTTCTACCAGGCCTACGAGGAGCTGGGAAGGCTTGAAACCTGCATGCGCAAGAGGAGGTAGTGCCGGTGGAGCTGGGACCCGAGGCTCGATGGGAGACGGAGGTGTCCTCAGCCAAGGTGTCCTGGACTCAGACACACGGCCCAGAGAGGCAGGGGATGAGGAGTGATGGGGGGAGCGTGCATCTGGTTTGCTGCTAGTGAGCACCGCGGGGTTCCCGGGGCTGGAGCCCCGTCAGGGCTTTTGGGGAATGAAGAAACGGGTGTGAGGAGGGCAGGGATGAGCTGAGCCAGCTCTCTGCTCTCCTGCTCTGTCACACACTCCCCTGCACTAGTCGAGAGCAGAAGGCTGAGGTGGCTGCAGTTCTGCTCATGCCTCTGTTTCCGGTTCGTTCTTCCCCATTTTTAAATTCCTTCCTCACCTTCAGCATGCCCTGGCTGCTGCTGCTGCTTTGATCATGTGTATGTCAGGAGCCAGGAGAGCTCCGTTAGCTCTTCCCTGGGAGAGTCTGAGCACGTTCCAATCCCGGCTGCCCGCTGGTCGGCAGCGCGGGGCACTGTGGGCTGACCCACCCTGTTCCCAGGGGAATGCACCTGCTGGAAGCCCTGCATCCCAGGGCTGCTTCCCACCTCCCTGCAACTCCGTTAGAGGCTACTTCAGGTGTACTCCCTGTGTACAGACACCCAGGTGTAGGAACCAGCAATAAGCTGTGGCTGGCCGCTGTGTTTCTGGTCCCTCAAAGCTGTTGTGGTGCAGTGTTCCTGTGAGGGAGCCCGGAACAACCTGCCAGGAATGCTGCACCCCGAGTGAGTGAGCTGGTTCACTGCACTGCTGCGAGGTCAGCTGTCAGTGGAGCTGATGGAAGGCAAAGCCACTGGGTGTGACAGATACTCCTGGTGGAAGAGTAGGGAGCCCCGTGACTGGCAAGGTTCATAAGCTGTCTCTGCTCCACTCCTCCTTCTCTTGGGAAATGCACTCTGGAGCAGTGGGAACACAATAAGCTCAGTTTGCCTCTGTGTATCTGTGCAGCTTCTGCCCACCACAGCTTGTATTTTATCTTCATTAGTGGCCTGGGATGCTGTTTTGGCTCTGAATCCAATTGCACTTAGTTATCCCAAGCATGTACAGCAGTGTAAAAAGTGAGCCTGGCTATGCACCCTGTATAAAGGTGTACAGTTTGAATTTTGGACCTTTTATTTTTTCCTTTTCTATCCCAAGGAACTTGTGTGAGCATCGGCAAGGCTGGCCAAGGCCGAACGGGCAGGTTAACCCTCTGGTTCACATTTCTGTTGCAGGCTGCTAAAATATCCTTCTTCAGAAACAGAATGTACCGTAAAATAAACAGATTCCTCCAAAAATGACACTGCACTGGTGGCATTTTTTTTATTGGCAGCCCATCCCTGCTCCAAACCCCGCTGCCCCCCTTGTGAGCCAGGTCAGGGTGGTCACATTGGCGGGGTTGGGGGACAGTGGGATGGCAGCTGGGATTCATGGGACCTGTGAAGAAGCCTGAGAGATGCTGCAGTGATGGGGGTGAGTATGTCCCAAAACCTCCTGGGATCCTGAATGCTCCCACCCTGGAATCAGGATAAAATCCCCCCTTCAGCAAACCTGTAACCTCATTAGCACAAGGCTCCATTAAGCGAGCACCGCACGTGCTGGGGGAATGAATCTCCGGGGGCAGAAATGAACAGAAATTAAGAACAAAATTAGAAAACTCCCACCAGTTCAAACAGTTCGAGATTTCAGTGCTTATTCCCAGCTCTCCTACCAGCAAGGCCGGTTCTCCTGATGGCTGGAACAGGTGGGGACCATCAGGCATCCCGGGGAAAGGGGTGGGGTCACGGCCAAAGGCAGGAAAAGGCCCCAGAGCCAGGGAAGAAGGGGCTGCCCAAGCCCCAGGTGTGGGTCTGGGGGACCTCTGCTTAAAAACAGTCCTCACTGTTTTATTTCAGCTGCTAAAAATAAGCCGGAGCAGGGGCCTGGTGGGGGTTTATTCCTTCAGCTGACCGAGGAGAGGCAAGAAAACAGCTTGGGTTTACCTTGTCAACGTGAGGTTTCCCCCAGCCGTGTCTGGGAGCAGCGGGAGCACGTGGAAGGGGCTTGGTGCTGGGAGGGAAGCAGATGCTCTCAAATGGGATTAACCCCCCGTACCAACCCTGCAGTGGGAGGGTAGCAGTGCCAGGGCAGTTAATTACTCATGGGGGAAGATGAGGGAGATGAACAACAGGACCTGCTGGCACAGGGATTAATTGAGCCATCAGTGCTGGAGCCCCAGCCCCCCCGGCTTCGCCCCCTCTCCCAACCTGCCTCCTGCGAGCAGGAGCCCCACGCTCCAGCCTGGGCTTTTTCCTGGAGTGCTTAGTAGTCCTCTACCTGCTTTGAAAGAAATAGACCCGATTCCCATCTGGATACTGATTGCTGTTTCTGGTTTGGGCTGTTTCTTTGCTGGCATCAGCGTGGCGAGAGGGATGCAGGGTCAGGGTTGTGGAAGGAGGACGATTGCTGTGCCCAATACCCACATCCCAGCTTGGAGCACAGCCTCAAAGTTTTTGGGGGGAGGTGTGGATGCAAACTGCTGGTTGTACCCCATCTCTGAGGCCCCACATCCTCGTGCTTTCTCAGGGCATTTTGGGGCCCCAGCACAAGCTCCCAGCACTGTGGGTGCACTGGCCTCACCAGCCTGAGGTTATCCAAACCCAACCAACCCTTCTGTGTGCAGGAAAACAGGGAACATTACAGCTAATTCCACTAGGAAAGGGAAGAAGGGCTGGCTCTGCCCCATTGCTCACATTGTCCTGGGCAATGGGGCAGGAAATACCATAATTTAATTTATTACAGCAAAACCCATCTCTTATGCCCCCATGGCAAATGTGGGGGCAGGTGGGCATTCATTTGGATTCTCCCTCATCCTGAGCTGCACTAAAATCTCTTGGCTTTGCATAAGGAAAAAAATGATTTCTAAGGGAGGTTGGGAAAGGGGCAGCGCTGACTGCTTTGTATTCTGCTACCAAAGGGACAGAGGAAATTGGTTTTCTTTAAGCAAACTTTAAAAGGACAGGAAATATTGTGACTATTTCAGGCTGCTGGCCTGTCCTCGGCTTACCCCGTCTGGCAGTGGTGGGATGGGAGCTCCGTCGGGATTTGGAGGCTTAACTGAGGTGGAAGAGGATGAGGATGGGGCTGGGGATGGAGATGGGGATGAGGATGGGGATTGTGATGAAGATGATGATGGGGATGGGGATGGAGATGGGGATGAGGATGGGGCCAGGGATGGGGTCGGGGATAAGGACGGGGATTGGAATGAGGATGGTGCCAGGGACTGCGCTGGGGTTGAGCTCACCTGTGGCAGGTGAGTTCACCTGGGGGAACCACTGCCAAGTGATGTTGGCAGTGGGCAGAAGGCTGGGACATGTACCCAACCCATGACATGGAACATCCAGCAATTCAGGCTCCTCAGGGCCATTACAGTCCTACCCCAGCAGGCAGAACCATCCTGGCAAAGGCAACACTGGCAAACAGCCTTTATCTGCCCTTATCACAGCCCGTTTGCTTTGGAAGTTTGTTTTATTGTGGAATTATTTTAAACAGTGCCCTCTGTGTGAGCTCTGTCGGTGAAAAGCCACCAAAGCGCAAGGGTGTTGTTATTTGTTTGTTTTCCTGTTCTAAAACAGTCAGTGAGAGGTGAAGCAGGACCCCAGCAAGGTCCTCCCAGCACCCTCAGCCATGCAGGGGGGACCCCTGATTTCCAAGACACTCCAGTCCAGCATGCTGGAAATGTTGGAGCCGATTCAGGTCAATTAAAGTTGAGGTTTTTATTGAATTAAAGTGTGAAAGTAAACACAGCCAGCCTGGTATTTCGGCTGGTATTTTTTTGATGTTAATTCAATTTTTTTCACCTGGCTCATAGATGTGATTTAGAAGGTGACAGAGATTCCTGGGCTGGAGGAGAGTTGGGAGACGGGTTTTGGATCTTGGAAAGGACACGGACACATTTCTTGTGCCTGGGAAACCGTCGGCAGCAGGTCTGACATGAGGAATAGAAGTGCTCCTGGCAGCAGCAGACAGGTAAAATTGCTGGAGAAGGATTCCTTATGGGATGTGGCTGCACTGCCTTGGCTGGGGAGCCCAGGATGACTCCAAACTGCCCATGCCCAGGGAGGAGGCGGCTTTTTCTGGAGCTCCAATTGAGATCAAACCCCCTGAATTTGCTCCAGTCACTGCAATAACTCACGTTGGCAGAGGGAAGACCTGGGCACAAAAACACTGATTTAAAGCAGGTCCCACAGGGCCACTGTCCCACCAGTCCAGGGATCACCATGGCCAGAGCAGAGGAGGAGCCTGGGGGGGCCTGGAAGCATCTGCCCCGGGCAGGGCACTGACCTGCTCCTCATTTTTAATGCCTCTGCAGGATTTTCTTTCCAAAGAGCTCCCAAGTGCGGCTGGCCGTGCGAGCAGCGTGTTTTTAGCAGGTATTCATGCGAAACAGCTCAGGCCAACAAGTTGGAGCTTCCACGAAAACTCAGAGTAAGCAGGTTTGGGTCAGCGGGGCTTTCTGCTGATTCTGGTGAAAGGAACCAGCCAGGCAGGCAGGTCCAGGTCTGGAGCTGGTCACTGAGTCTACCAGGTAATAAAACCCCACGGTGAGTAAAAAGACCTAAACTCGAAATCCTTCCATAGTCTGTGACTCTGCAAAGTTACAGACAAATGTTTCACCTCTTCTCAATGTGTCACATCGAGCACGACGGTCACTGAAACCCCAAGGCCCTCCAGGGCCACCAACATGCCAAGCACAAACCAACGTGAGTGAGAAACTCCCGTGTGGCCCCGTGAGCACCAGGAAAGTGGGAATGGCGAAGTTTTTCTGAGCTCTGAGGGGCAAGTTCATCCCTGGCACGGGGATGTGGGACAGTGTTCGCTCTCATGGGTGTCCAGAGGAGGGGAAGGGTTTAAATGAAGTGCTGAGGGGCTGCAAAGCTCTGCTTGGGTGGGAGTTTTATTGCTGTGAGGACGCCCGTGGCCAGCACGGCATCACACCCGGGTTACCCACACCAGAAGAACGAGGGAAAGAAGTGTCTCACATTTTTAATTGTTCGTTTAATGAAGAAGAGAAGCATCTCGATAGACAGCAATGCTCAGCACGTGGCTGGTCGCCACATCCTTCAGGATTTCAGGATGGCACCATCTCATTTCCTCCTACCTAGAGCAAACCCTCTGGGGTTTTCCAGCACCTTCTCAGCGTGAAGGAAACTTCTCCCTAAACCAAATAACCAGAGTAAACTGGGATGAAATGTTCCAGCCCCACAAGGGATTTTTGTGAAGGCTGGGTTAGCACCTGCCCACCGATGGCTTCCACCTGGTCCAGCTCCTTACAACTGGGGCAGCAAATACCACTTATTTTAGTACAAAATGGGTTTTATACTGTTAGACTTCATCATAGGGGGCTACAATTAGAGATTTAACTTTAAAATCGATTACTTTTAATCCGTGAGTCCACAAAATGCATGATCAATGTGAACAATGTGGGGCCTCAAGAGCTGCCTGCAAGTTGGTGGAAAAGTCACTTTTAATACAGATTTGGTAACAGAATTAGAACTGCAGCAACTGAGCAAAAAAAACCCCAACCCAATACCAGATGGGTGCTGGTTATTAAATGGCTTTTTCCAGTTACATACATTCTGCTTTTACCAGCTGTTATGGGCTAAAAAAAGTCCTACAAAATCATAAATGTTAATAAATACAGTACGAATGCAGGGCTTTTTTCCCCCCTCTCATTTGGTGCAGTTCTTTAGGGTTCCTATTCTTCAAGCTCTTTTCTGCAGCCACAAATACAAGTTTTGGTTTTTTTTTCCCTTTCCCTTGTGTGAAGAAACACTTCTGCAATCCCTAAGGTTCCTGCTTTGGGACTTAATTTTTACATTAAAAAGCCTCACACCAACAGTGAACAACTGGCAGAGCTATTAAAAAATAAATGCTCAACCCACTTCAAAATTATTTTTACTGTGCTTTGAACACACAAAACATTTATGACATCATTCAGCCTCATCACTGTTTGCAGTTTGAATCTATGGCTGTAGATATTTTCAGACAGCAAAAGTACTTGGAATCTCTTCAGGAGGAAAATCTCAAAACCAGGGAATGGCAGAGCTCATCAGCGCCGATGAACAGGTTTGTTCTCCCTTTCCCCACAGCCACGGGATGTGGCATTAAGTTTATTCCAAAACACAACATGAGAGTTCAAAACCCTTGGAAAGATGGGAGATCCTTTTACCTGGACTTCCCAGAAGTTTGTTACCTCTGCGCTGTGCCTACGCTGGATGAAACGGTACGGACTGACGACGTGAGCAGCTCCAATTGCAAATAAAAAAAAAAATCTTTATTGCATCTTAGAAGCAGGTCTCAAAAAAAAAAAAAAAGGAGGAAAAAAAAATAATCCATGCACTGAATTCATTCAAGTACCTGCATCCTTGGGACTGTCACCAGAAACCGATGGACACCGTAAGACACCGACTCTACACTAATTGCAAATTGTACTCCGCACACGTGTGAACAACGGTTATTTCTTCTACTGGAATAGCAATTGCTAACTAAGATCCCTTCAAACATGGCAACAACCACCTAAGCATCGGCTTTTTTCCGTTCCTTCTCTCGTCTCCACTTCCCAAAGAGGAGGCAAAGTGGAACGGAGGGCAATGAGATGAAATGGTGCTGGAGGACATGACAGGAAAATATATTGTTCGCTGGTTTTTATTTTTTGTTTCTGCTGAGCAGGATATTTACAGGCAGGTAGGTCCCAGGACATCATCTGCTCGATGACAATTTCCATACACTAAGTGTCAATGTACAGGGTTCCCTTTCTGGCTTTAAGGCACTTTATCTTGTGTATTTTCTCTTACCTTGCTAGGTGTTAATTCATAGGGATCGCACTTTCCTTGTACTCGGCCTCCCCATCCCCAGTTCCTCTTAGAATACCGAATAAATTCATAAGCTCACTGAAGTCATTCCAAAAATGTTTAAGAAATTCAGGGCAGGGGGAAAAAAAAAGATTTGTGAAAAATATTTTAGAAAGTAATCTTTGGAGATCATTTACTATAAGTATGATGTACACTACCTTATCAGTGAGAAGATGCAATACATTCCTAATATATATATATATATTTACACACACATATATATATATATAAAATATTAAAATGACTAACAGATATTCAAGGAAAGGTCAAGAATCTAAAACAATGGATATTAAATAAATTAACGGTCTAGAAGATACAGAAAAAAAAATAATCCCAAAACAAAACTAGTAATCAAATGTAATAATTGTTCCCATTAACATCATGTAATCGACTGAACAAAATCGATGCGATCGGGCGCAGGACATTCGGTGCAGAGGAGTTTTCCAAGTTCTTTTCAGGAATCTTGGACTGTTCGCTGTGCGCTGCCGTTTGGCTGCAACAGATCCCAATTTCCCAGCCTCTTCCCCTCCCACATCACACTTCAGCATTTCTTGGTCGCATCGCTCAGCTCTGGGACAGCGGCTGAGGACAACACACAGAACCCACCACGGATTCCTAAAACATTCCGTCCTTACATACGGACCAAACATAAACCACAACAACTTCTACAGGGACTAACTGGATCACGGGTTGTGCTTACTTCCTTCCCTCCCTTGGAGCTGCCTGCCCATAATTTAAACTGAAATAATCAGGAATAATTAGGAAACCCCCACCCCGCTGCGATTACCACCCTTCTCATTGCCACAGCGGTTTGGTTTGGTCTGACACAATTTCAGAATTCATGGCTACGCTGAACCAAAGGAGCAGGATCTTTGCAGGGCAGCAGCCACACCAAAACATTTAGACACAGCATTTTGCCGCTTGGCTTTGCACGCTCAGGTCCCAATTTACAGAATCCCAGCAATGAAGACGGTAACGGAAACGGCAGGAAAAAATCTTTTGTTCAGAAGGAAATTCTAATTCAAGTCAGATTTCCGCTGATTGGTCAGATAACTCTTAAACAATTATTTTGTTTCGTCTGAAGGCAAATATTGATCACAGTTTTTGTTCAAGACCAAAAACACAACAACATCAACAACAAAAAAAAAACAAACCCCAAGGGCCTTGTTCTTCTCCAAACGAGCGCTTTGTAAGAAAACAACGATGATTTCTAAAATATATCCTGTGTGGTCTTTTAAAAGTGAATTATCAAAAAACATTTTCCCAAAAATAAATTAGATAATTAAAAAAAAAGTCTTTTCCAGCATAGCTGGACATTAGGCTGTCCTCACTGAGCCATTAGTATTGCTGCTTTTCCCAAAGCTGGGGTCATTTTTTTCAAACCATATTTCAGCCAGCTGTTGTGTGGACCCATAAGTTGAAGCTTTGGACCCCAAGCACATTTTATATTGTTTTGGATCAAGATTAGGGTCACAAAAAACAGGGTGATGCACGTGGACTACTCCAATTTCTTGGCTTCGGAAAATTTTTAAGCCAGCTTGAATGACTTTGTTAAATAGATCTACGTCTTCAAGGCCCCAACCTTGGATGGAGACATCAAAGCCACCTGCTTGAAGAAGATCACCTTTGTAAATACAGGTGATACCAAAGCCATAGTTCCTCCAGAAACCTGTTTTCTGGGTGAAGGCAAAATGATTGTCACTAGGAACTTTTCCACTATAAACAATCTTTGGATCATACTGGCTAAAAATGATGGGAAAATATACTTGTTGACCCAAAACTGTATTGGCTCTACACCGCTGGAGGAATTCTGCGGTGAACACTAAGTCAACATCACAGAAGAAAAGTAAAGACTCGTTCTGGAACTGAGAAGATCCGACTTCCAGAGCCAGTGCCCTCGAGAACTCCCCTGACACCGGCAGAACCTGCATGTCAGCCTTGGGGTACTTGGAGCGGTACTCCCTCATCAGATCGATCTGCTTCGCTTTGTCAGGGTTGGAGTTGGAGTTGAAAATCAGGACAACCAGCTTGACATTCTGGTTTGGAATGAGGCACGTCTTTTCAAAATTCCCCATGAACCTTGCGAACATGTCAAAACGCCCGGAGAGAGGAATCAGGATGTTGATCTTCTTGTCTTTGAGCTCCTTCCTTTCTGCTCTGGATCTGCTGAGCTGGAAGGGGACGAACATCTTCAGCGAGTTGGAGAGGAAAGACAAGGATCCGGAATCCTGGTTGATTTTGCTGGCCAGCTCTCTGGCGTCCATCTCTTCGTGCTCCATGAACTGGATCTTGCTGAACGTCTGCTGCAGGTACGCGTGTCTCCGGACGGGGACCGTCATCTTCTTCCCCTTGTGCTTCTTGTACAGGAGCAACAAGTCCAGAACGTACTCTGCTCCGTACATGGGGTTCACCCTGCGATAGCCATACTGTATCTCCTTGAAATCTATGATCCTCCCCCGGGTCTTAGCGTTGGCGTTGATCATTTCCATGACCTGCATAACGATGTCATCCAACGCTTCACGCTGAGATGAGTCCATTCCTCTCCGCGGGGGCTGCCCGTCGGCACCCGAATACAAATATTTTCCTGTGAGAAACTCCCACTCCAAGATCTCTTCCCGGTGGCGGGGCTGGAATCGCATGAAGGAGGGCGGCATCCCCAGCTGCAGGTCCTCTTTGTGGATTTCAGTGTTGCTGTATTTGCTCATGAGGACGATCTCCCGGTGCAGCTGCACGGTCCGGTGGCGCAGCTCCGCTATCTTGCGGCTCAGCATGTAGCTGTGAAGCCTGTACTGGTACGGGGGGTTCTTATTGGGGTGCAGCGTTATAGCTCGGTGTATTTTGCTGTTCCTCAGGTCTCGGATGTAGCCCTTTTTGTTCTTCTCATAATTCTCATAGAACAGCTGCTGCATCTAGAAGAGAGAGAGGAAAAGTTACAGTCTCAGCAGCGTGGTCCCTGCGAAAGTCAGCCCACGCAACCCCGCTGGGAGAGAATTCCTCCTCGCTCGCAGGGCCAGAAGGCTTTCTGAATAAGCTGTTCTTGGGTTTAGGCACAGGTTGTAGCAATACCAGCTGCTAGTCAAGGAAATTAAGAGGATTATTCATTGTAAACTGGTGAAAGAAACATCTATCATGGATTTGGGATTAGCACAGCCCATTCTAGAGATATCACCGTCGGGCAAACAACTGAGCAGTAAGTCGACTGTAAGCTCATTTTTTCACAACAACACACCATAACCAAGAAAAAACACCATGAAGTGTTCACTACAAAACTCTTAACTATTTGTCTGCCTCCCACTGTTTTAATAATAATAATAAAGAACAATAAAAAACATTCCAGGTTTAGGCATTCAAAATCCGGGTTGCTGAATGTTTTAGTCAAGATGCCAAATACATTATTTCAAGTGCTGCAATGCAAAGCTACAGCTGGCATTTTAAAATGTCAATAAAGCGCACCTGAGATTCCTAGAGTTCCAGGAGGCAGGTAATACAGGATGCATGTGTACACTACAATAAAAACATCTTTATGGCAGCTGCTATTTCAAAACAAGAAGACAGAGAGCTGAGATTATATTTACAAGCCTTAAGAAAGCAGACAAACCAGCTTTCCTGTTTCCAGTAGCGCAGGCAGTAGCTGATATCATGAAAGAGAAATCACGATGATAACGTGGAAAATAAGCAGGGGAGAAAAAAAAAAAAAAGAAAAACAAGAGAAAAAACCCCCTCGAGGCCAAAGGCATATATCAGCTTAGGTAATGGAAATTTAAAAGGATCACAGCCTGATTCTCTGTCACAGCACAAACATCATCAACCTGCTGGAGGGGCTGGCACGGCACCTTCGTTCGATATGGGGCCCGATCAATGTTGCTGGCAGTAGAATTTGCTACAGGTAACACAGTCAATAAACCACAAAGGGCTGTAAAGGGCTGTAAAGATTAGCAAAGAGCTAAACCGAAAACAAGAACCAGCGAGAACAGCTCCAATATGATGGCAATTAAACTGAGCACTAAAGGGAAAATCACCGGAACAGAAACCCTCCCTTTACCAGCTGCTCAGAGGCAGCACAAGCCCTGTTTTATTAGGCCTTGGGTTGCATTTTTCCCATTATTGTGGACAGGCACTGAAGCTAGGAATAAACATACACCTGGATTTAATTGCTGCTATCTGAACACACCAGCTGTGTGCACGCTGAAAGCTGCCACTCGGCGCATCGCTGCCGACAGCTCGGGAGCAAAGCTGCTCCTACTGGAAGCGTGGATTTTAATCTGAACAAATGTAATTCATCGCAAAGGAGGGAGGGAGGAATTTCAGCCAGATTGAGAAAGAAAGGACATTTATTTCATGGGTCACCCCCAGCCCCCCACCCCTCCTTTCCTGCTCAAGTTCACCTTCTTCCCGCTCTCCCCCGAGTGATCCCTGCTGCGTGCCTGCTGTCTGGGAGCAATCCAGGCCAGAGGATAGATGGATCTGTACAGCAATGCAGCCAAAGGAGAACATCTTGGCCATGGCCTCTTGGCAGGCCTCAGATGAGCTGCCTGTCGAGATGTATAATATCCCTTTAGAAGTCATGCAAGATTTAAAAGCGCACTACGGGCAGAGGTTGGCCGGTCTAATCCTACGTTCAGCAGTCATCCAAACGAAGCATGTTTTTCCACTCACCCAAAGATGTTCTTCATTTCTATCCCCGTATTGTTTCCTCTACTAATAACACTTTATTTTTCGGTCACTTTGAACCTCGCTGTGGCTGTGAAGGGCTCTAGGAGACCTCAAATCACACCCACTTAGGGTCAGTCCTGTGAGCACAATTTATTACAGTGGAGAGCTCACACGGGAAGAACAAGATCAGCCCAACACTGCAGGACCCACATGGATATTTTACTGACTCCACAGATTCATCCTCTCTCAAGCTACATATATAGAGAACTAGAAGCACTAAATGCATATGGCAATAATTTTACTGACCTTTTAACTACAACTAAAGGCAGAGGCTTTCCCAGGAGTATTGTGACACTAGCTAATAAGTTCTTACATCATGTCACTATGTGATTTCCATTATTTAGAGGAAAACTGACCAATAGGACTCAATTTCAAATCTTGTTTTGAATGCATAAGACAACAAAATCAAGACCATGCAGCCTGAATGCATTTACTCCAAAATTGCTACCTAGGGCATTCTGAATTAGCTACAAGAGGAAACCATGAGCAGCAGAAAGACTTTTAGATTACACAACGAAGCTTTAATAGAATACCGATGGGTAGGAAAATGTTATGAAACTTCCCAGTGGAAGTAAAGATAGGAACCCCTAGCAAATGGCCCTAAATAAAGTTAAGAAGCATATTTTAAAACTCTGGCTTGCCCCTCAGGAGTCACTTTTTAGGTACACTGATTAACTTTGGAACTTCTAATACTACGTCTTGCCTCTTCCAAAAACAAGACGGCTTCAAAAACTGAACTGAAAATAAAACATATCCCAGCAAGACTTTACTGATCCTTCAACACAAAGCAATTTACAACTGAAACACCCATCAACAGCCACCTTGCCCCAGCCAAAAAGGTGACAACTGCCCAAATCCCATGCTCCAGCCAACCCTGCGGTGCAGCTAATGAGAAGCACCGCAGTAACCAGGCTTCTATATAATCCTATTTTTCAGAAGAATGCCTTGAAAGGCTGGCACGTTCAGTATTTTTCCTGTGAGGTCTCCCCCTCTCCTACTCCGGTGTCCCTCTTGTCTCCTTGCATTCCGCAAGCTGCAGCGGGCACGGGACGTGCCAGCTTCCCGCAGCTCCAATCACCCACCTGGGAGCCAAGGTACACCAGTAGGGAACACAAAGGGTATTGGGAAGGGGTTAATAAATTCCCTGTGGGGAGTACAAGGACTCACAGACTATTTTTTCACAGTGGCATCAAGTGTTCGACACAAAGTCCAAGTGGTCAGAGGCCAGTGGGGCAATTTAACCCTTCCTGGGCCCAGGCGCCGGTGGACACTGACTCAGGGCCACAGAAGCCCTGGGATGCTCATGGGCTTTTCTGCACAATAAGAAGCGGTTCTATTTTCTCGCCCACATCTACAAACCTGGAGGAAATGGGCAGTTCCCTCCATGCTGTTTGACAGCTCCACCAAAATCAACTTGCTCAAATCACTAAGGCAGCGCTACCGCTGGGTTCAATCACTAACAAGGGCAATGCCCAACTATCCCCAATCACTGCTAACGTAATTTCTACCTTATTTGGGTCCAAAACACTGTGCTAAATGTTACTTATTAGCACACACCAACTTTCAACTCCACGTAATACCAGAAAGCCATAAGGAAGGCAAAAAAAAATAAATCATAATTAACTGTTGTGTACATCATTAATAGCAGGCTGCAGGAAGGCCACAGAGAAAGTAATACCTATAATTTATTTGCTCCTCCCACATAGCAGCCATTAAGCACACACGTGGGGAGCGACACAAGCCCAGCACTCGCACGTCTCCAACAGACACTACGTGCAAACCTCCCCATGCCTGTTACCAAGAGTCCTGCGAGCTGAACTCCTGCAGACTCTTCTTTTAGTGAGACAGGTTCCTCTGTGATTCTTTTCAGAAAAAGAACCTTTCATGGATATTAATTTTGCAATGATTATATTCTAAGCATGCTTTATTCTAGCGCGGAGCACTGAGAGAGTAGGGATACAAAGAAGAGCTACTCTTTATTGACCACTATTTACTCTAGACCTGTTGAAGCCTTAAAAACCCTAATGTTCCCCAAACCATTAGAGACTGAATGTTTAAACTGTGGTACAGCTGTTGTGGGCACTGCTGGCTCGTGTCCAAAAGACCAACTGAAAGGAGAGAGTGTTATGTTCTTCGTTTTAAATGAAGAAGTCTTTTGCAGGCCAAAAAAAAGTGTACTGGAGAAAATGGACTTTAAAAATAAGCCCAGTTTATGCAGAAACTGGCCTGCAGCCACGGATTAGCCCCCGAGGGCTTTCTCTCACAGCTCCAGATTGTGCTACCAAAGCCCAGAGAACGCAGCCCCACAAGCCTCATAAAAAGCAATCACGGACAAGACATGTTGTATGGCAGGTTTTGAAATGCCCAAGATGGGCTTTAAATAACAAAGGCAAGCTAATTAAAAGATGGCTAATGTCACCTAGTGCCGAGCACCTCTGTCTGGAGGGGATGAGCATGTGGTCCCTCTCCACAGCCAGTGTGGTTAGCTGTCCTCCTGCAGGAGAAACGTGGGTGCTGGGACAGCCCTGCCCCACAGCTCTGCAGCCAAAACTAGGCAGGATGCTCACCCCCATCTTCTCCTTGCTCCTCCTTCCAGAGGTGCAGCAGAGGTGGTGCACTGTTGGCTGGTTGAAGTGAAATGAAGACTTTCTGCACCCACGTCCCAAGGAACTGCATGAAATAACTGCAGCTGCACTCACACAGCTTTGCCACTTGGCAGTGATTAACCGCAACAGATCATTAGTTTTCTGGTTCTAATGTCACCAATACAGCTTAATTGATCAAGTATTTTGCCAAGGGAAGGAACAGTGGAGCTTTGTTTACTGCTGACATCCCTGTGGTGGAGGGGGAGACTGCAGGGACCCCCTGGACACAGCTCTGGGTATTCAAGGTTCTTTCTGTTTAAACCCCGATGCGTTTGGTGCAATCCCACAGCTAAACACTGGCATGACTGAAGCCACTCCTTCAGAGAGTTATTATGGTGGAGACAAACACAGGGAAGTAATGGATAAACACTCATTTCCACTGAACTTGGCCACTCGTTCATGCCTGTAACCTCCCCAGTTGCCACTACAGGAAAGGATGCAGGAAACGCCACTCGGCGCTGGGAGATGAGACTTCCCTCTCAGCTGGCAAGTGAAGCCCTGAACCCTGGAACGCGATTAAATGATGTGATTCCTCAGACAAGTTACTTCTCACACAACATCCATCATGTGCTGCTGGTCCACGTTTGCTTTGTTTCATAAAGAGGGGCAAGAAAATCATCCCGAGCAGCCAGTACTCAAAATTTCCATGGCAGATTACGAGGGAAGCAGAGGCAGATCCAGCTGTGACCTCTGGGTGCAATAACTCCAGGCATGCTCCGAAGCAAGAAGTTTATTTTGCACAGCACAAATGCCTCTTCTTATATGATCCTAAGTGAAGCAGCTCAAGAGCCTTGCAGTGCCTTCTGCACAGCTCTCCTCTCCTAAGTATTCCAGAAAGGAAGCCAACTACTAAGGCAAGTTTCGAGCACAGCAAACTCAAGGTCATTGAATTCCCAAGGAATCAGTGAATCAAGAGAGTTACTGCTGGAGTTCAAGCTTTTGTGAACCATACCAAGTAGCTGTTTAATTAAACAACCGTTCTTCTCCCAATCCTTTCTTGTTTAAGCAAGTAGAAGAGCTTAAAAATTACTTATTCATTTACAGTTTCTCAAACCAAGTCGCCTTTAAAGTATTTCCAGCTTGGCAACAGAAAGAAGAAAACCTGCAAAAATGAATGGGTTTTCAAAAACTGGCATCGTGCACTTCACCTCTGACCCTGAGCTTGACGATCTCATTACCCAAAACCTACACGTGGGAGCAGTCCAAGGCACTTGGGAACTGAGATCCTCCAGCTAGGAAGCAGAGAACTTCCCTCCTCCTGGCCCTGCATTAAACCGAGCTTCATCCTCCTGGTCTAAATGAAGATACAGAAACCAGATAAAACAGAATGTGCCAGTTCAGGATATTTGGATTTAACTGTGCAAACCTTAGGAACGCTGGACGTGATCGCGAGGTTTCCTTCCAAAAGGTTCTGATTTTGTAAGAAGCAAAAACAAATAAAACAGCGCTAAATATTAACAAATGTTCTGTGCTACGGCTATTAAGGAATCAGAACATCATAGGTGCTAATGACTAATTGTCATTGTGATTGCCTGAGAAAGTATTCTCAAAAGCTGTTTCTAGCATAATTTCCAAATTACGAGTTCTGGTACAAGCTGCTGCGCTGCACAAGGCTCACCCCTTGCTCAAGGCTTCGACCCATGGGGCAAATGATTCAGCTTTCCCTCTCCAGCCTCTGTCCCAGATCCAAACAAAACCAGGGATACAGTGACTCGCTGATGATTTTGTTCATTTAAGGGCCAGACTCACGGATGATGGCAAATTACTTGCCCACCAAAAATACTGTCTCAGGATTTCTTTTCCTTGTTGTCAGCTCCACACTTCTACTCTGCAGTACAGGCAGAGCACAAGAAAACTTGGTTTTCATTATGAATTTCAACAGGCCTATGAAAGACAGAGCCACAGCCCTGGAAGTCTGTATCTGCTCTTTCTCATGCAAAGTGTTAAGATTCCAGAGGAGCAGCAGATGACTCCTGGAGGGTAGTTTCTTGGAGATGGTGAGCAGAAAGCTTCTGGCACCCTAGCCAATATTTTTTTGGATGCTAAAAGCAGAGTTAGAGGGACGCAGTCTCCTCTGAGCAGGGACTACAGAAGAGAAGACCCCTCCTGGACTGCTGTGTGATTTTCCACCATGTGTTTTCAAGAAGCAGTAATGCAATCATTTAGAAATACTTCTGTTCATGGAATTCAAAGATTCCTATTTGGGAGCTACTTTCCACATCCAGTGGTTTTGCAGGAGTTGAGAGCCATGATGGATGATGAGCCTCTCTGGTCCACTTGGCAAGGCCACCACAAGCTGCTGCTTTACATGGGGGTGGAGAAGAAACCCTCTGGCTTGGAGAAACTTCAGCTACAGCCCAGGCATCCACTCACCACCTCAACATCAGAAATCAAGCCAGAGCAGTGCAGCCTCTCTGCCAGAGTGGATGGGGACAGCAGCGATCCTGCATCACACACCAGGTCTCCAGGTGTCTGCCAACACTGGGTTCTGCAGGAAGCCTGGGGGAAGGACTGGCTCCAGTGGGTCTGTCTGCAGGATCCATCCCTTTCAGCCTTGCCCACATGTGCCCACCAGCACAGCTTCCTTTGGCTGCAGGACGTCTCAGGAACCCCCATCCCTGAGGAGGAACACGGAGCCCTACATGGAGACAATGTCACCACAACGGAACTGAAGGACAGGACTGGAACAGTCACATCAGCGCAAAGCTCCGAACCTCTCCTGAGCCTTCACAGGAGATTACTGTGAATTTAATTAGGCAAAGATTCAGCCTCACAGTAGCAACTGCTTGCAGTTCTTCCCTGCGTGTAAAAAGGTGGGGGTGTATTTCAAAAACCAGACTCATTTTCAAGACGTTCATCACTTCCGGCTTAAGTAGAACCGTTTTAGATGAGGAGGGACACAGCCCCCTTTTTCATGGCAACACGCCATGCTTGCTGCTTCTGATTCCTTGAAAAGACTCGTGTCAGGAATATACCTTTTGGAAAGGGGCAAGAGGGGAGCTGAGAATGCTGAATGATGTCCCCACGACAAGGCCAACTGCTGAAGTGCCTGTGTCAAAGCTGCAGCCCTTCAAACCTGTAGTGCCACGGCAGCCTTGAAGTGACAGAGCCTCTTCCACAACGGCACTTATAAATCCACTGGCTTTGTGCTTTCCCAAGAACTGATGGTAAAAGGGCTTTTTTTTTTGGCCAGTTGTATCAGTATCAGCTAATGAAAATTGACAGAACATTGGAAATATTTAAGATTTCTAATTTCTCTGCCAGTGAACCCTCCTCCCAGCTGCCACAACAGGCGCTCCGTGGGGGCTGCTGTGTTGTGCCTCTGCCAGGCGAGCAGCTGGAAGAAGGGATGTTGTTTAGGATGCACTCTTGAAACCTCAGCCCTTTCCGAACTGGTGGTGGCCTGTCCCTAGGAGGTGGCAGCTGCACGCCACTTCATGCTGGCGAGGGTATCTGAAAAGCAGAGCAAGCCACCACTTAAATAAACTCTGAGAGTGGGCTCATTCCACCCATCTGGCCTCGCTGGATCAACACTCAGCTCTGTTTGTGTCTCACTGGTGTCACCTGGTTTGGCACAGCACAAGGGACAAGGTGATGATGAATTGCTGCAGTGTCAGCCGTATGGCACAGCCATCTCTCCCCCAGGCTTGGATTTCAATGAGCGCTCCAACGTGGTGCTCCCTAACTGCTTTTTCCAGGGTCATGCTGAAGACATCCTTTGTTGGCCACTGCTGACGGCTGCCCTGCTCCCAGCAGGAGGGGATCCGGCAGCACGAGGCAAGGCTGGGTTTCCTGCCCAGGTCCAGTGTCAGCAGGACAACCCCCCAAGGCACCCAGCAATGAAATGGGAACTTACTCCATGATCCTCTGGCTGGTTCTCCTAAATCAAGCTGGATTTAAAAGAATATCTCCTTTTATTCCCGTTGGTGGGAAGTCAGAACAAGCTATGGCGTTCCTTACGAACTCCCACAGAGCTGGTGCCCCATAGTTTGTGACGCAGGCAGATGGTTTCCCGCCTCCTCTCTCACCAGCCCGCGAGCTCAGAGCGGTTCTTCATCTTCCAAACGGTTTTTCAGCCAGAGCCACCCTTTCTGGGGCCGGTTTGAAGACCGTCTCCGAGGGCCTGGACTCAATCACCAGCTTGTTTCACACGGTCAGCAGCGCAGGATGACAGCTTCCAGGGCTCACCAAAGCTGCACAGCATTGTTCTCAAGTGTGGGGATTAAACGCGCGCACTTCTTTCTCCCCCCCCTCGGAAAATAATTGTTCAGCAATTGCGCAGAGGAGGGAAGGGGAATAAAATCGCAAACCCTTGTTTTATGCGGAGAAGTCGCATATTCCAGTCAGCCCACGAGGATCCACAGCTGAGCCCTGGCCCGGGGACAGCAGAGCTTTAGAAGGCAGGGATGGTAACGAGCACCGTGCGGCAACGCCGCTGCTGCAGACGGAATTTCCACAGAGAGATGCCACGATTGCGAAAGCGTTCCTCCAGTGCTTGTGTCACTACCACGCAGCACTTAAAGCCTGCCTGCTATCCTGAGGTTAAAAGCAAAACCTGCCCTTTGTCTCATCACTGGAAAACATATGTACATCATCCCAGCGTAGACGTGGCACTGCCAAAACCATTCCACGACAAGGTCTCTGCCTCAGGGAGTTCTGCCATCTAAATGACGAGCAATACAGAGTAATTTGGTGATAAAAGATCCAGCTCCTTGATCAATGGAGGATCAGCTGAGGAGGTTTGCCCTCTGCTGATTATCAGAGGGCTGATAATCTCTCAAGAATCTGACTTCCACGCCCTGTCAGCCAAAATTCCTATAAATTGTGCATGAAAAGCTGAAGCACAAGGGATAATATATTTAAAATTAGGTGCTTTTTAGGAGAAAGCAGTGATTTACTAATTCAAACTAGGGCCTCACTTGGACAGGGTTGGCAAGGTGGGTGCAGATTCAACACCACAGAAAGAAGACAAAAGTGGTGAAAGAAGGAAAAAGGGATGAAAGAAGGGAAAAGGCTGCAAGAAAGGAAAAGCGCGGCTGCACGTGCACAGGACCAACCCTTTTCCTCTGCAGTTTCACATATGCTCTGAACTAGAGGAAAGGCAACAACTTTCTAGGCAGCCACAGTTTTTATTGTCCTCCTGTCAGTGGAACAACTTTCTCATTATTAAAACGAGCTGTCAGGCAGACTGGCATTTCCCTCCTTGCCGTGTCCAAGTCAGCCCGTTCGTTCAAATATGGTTAAAGATTTCACATAGTGTTGCTGGCTAACTGTATATGGTCTGAGGTTTTCTGGAAGTTTGCTGTCTGGCACAGTTTGGAAAAGTAACAAGCAGAGCTGCTCTGCAGTGCTCTGTAACCAAGTGCCTCTTGCATTACACACAGTCTGTCAGAGCGAGGGGTTCACCTCCACACGGGTGTTTAAGCCTTGCTGGTGTTCACCATCCATCATCCAGCTCTGACAAAAAGAACATTTAGCTGCTGCTTTTGTAACGCTCTAAATTAAAACAGGAGATGTGGATCCTGATAAATGCAGTTATGCTGAATGTAAATGCATTGGCCACTAGAAATGGAAAGGAAAAAAAAAAACCCACTGCCTCAAACATTCCCCAGCCTGGGGAAGGATTTGCTACTCACACAACACACTGAACTCTCTTCTGAACATTAGCCGTACATCCAAGGGGTCCTTTTGCAGGGTTTCCTTTGTTCCTCTGCTTCCAACCTGGAAGACAGTTCATTCTGCTGACTGCAATCAAGCTGCTGCAAGTGCAGTTTTGGGAGAGTGGACCTGGCTCCAAAACTTGTGCCCATTACCTGCAGCTTGGTCCCTTCCATCCCTCCGCTGCCAGACTGCAGGCTGCAAGTCTCAGCTTGCACTTAACTGGTGTTTCCTTTCCCTCTCCCTTGACCGTTGCAGCCCTTCCAGATTTGGAAACCAGGCATCTTGAAGGAATTTATCATTTTCATTAGTGGCTTTCCCATATCCCATCGACACTTTTCACTCATCTGGGAGATCTTCTGGGTGGTTTGCCTGCTGGGTCAAGGTCTCGTTGCTTCAGGAAACCTTGTTGGTGCTCAGTGCTGCTGAGCACAATGGAAAAGGCCAGGCAGGGAGGAAAAACCATTGCTGAGAAAGCAGAAGTGCTTTAGCCAACAGATGGAGAAGGCCAGTGGAGTTTGCAGCTTCCTTCACCAGACAGCAATGCCTTGTCTTCTTATGACCCATTTTTAGTTGCTGATCAGGAACATTTCAGGGATTTGACTCATGAATAGCAAATGACTTGTGCTGGGTTTGCCAAAAAAGCCTTCTCCTTGCTGCAGGAAGGCTGGGCTGCTTTGAAGTAGCTCCTGAACCAAGACAATTTACAGCCTGACAGCTTAAAGCTGCATTGAAACGGGCACTCGTGTCCTCGGGGGGTTATAAATCGCCGCGGTTCAGAGGCAGGCGGGCACCGGCCCGGCAGGGCAGGGTGCATGGATGGGGACTGTGTTTTTCTGCTGTCCCACAAAGGCACATCCACGAGGGAGCCAGAGCCGTTCAATGGGGCTTTCAGAGGGACACACAGGACTACTTTCTGCTGCATTTTCCTCAGTACCCTTCTGAGATATACTTGTGTCATCTGAACTGCAGGTTGTTCCCGAGCTCAGTGCGGTTTTGAGCCGGAGCTAATACGGGTTCTGACGTGCACCCCATGAGCAAATAGGTGCTCCCAACTCACAGGGAGTCGACGGCAGGCTTGGAAACCACTACTGAGAGCAAGTTTTGGGAACAGGCCCAGCTGGAGGCAGAGGGATCCACTGATGACTCAGCCCTGGGGGCTGCACCTTGTGTCAGAAACAAAGTGGGCACTGACACTCTATTTGAGTCTTAAAATAGCAGCTCTGTTCAACACAGCTCATCTAGCAGGAAGGTACCCCGAGAACTCAGCGTGGGAGGAAGGCTCTCGCTTCACTCAAGGACGTGTGTCAAGGACATCTGTCAGTCATCACCCTACAGCAACAACCTGATTTGGGATGCCCAACCCAGCGCTAACAGGACTTTTCTCTACAGCCCCCAGAAAGCCCTGCATGGACCCCAGGATTCTCACTCTCACTTCATGGCTGTTGGGGGTTTTTCCCATCAAAGGTCCAGCAGGACAGTGTGCAGGTTGCTGAACTGTGCTTTTCATTAAGCCCTGCCTCCGCTGCCTTTGCCTCGTCTAGAGGTGAACGCCAAAGTCAAGTACAATCCACCCACCCAAAACAGATGTTAGAAACCTGTCTGTCTCTCTTCAGCTGTCCTCTGAGGTCTGGCCTCCTGTCAAATGCCCGAGGGGACAGTTTTCTTTTTTATTTTTAAGGCAATGATAATATGTTCAAAGGCACTTTTTTCTTCTGTTTGGAGAAGGCAAATCTACACCTGGTCCAGAAGTGCTTCAACACACACCACCAAATAACAAATCTCTGTCTCTGAGACAGCTTTGACTTCCTGACTTGCAAAATAATTGTTTCCTCCCTTCACAGAAATTTTAACAGCTAATTCGGTAGTGCCACAGGAACACAGGCGACAAATTGAGCCAAATCTGTTCAGCCTGCCATCTTTTTACTCAGCACGCTGTCAGAAGAGAACTTTTATTTTCCCCTCTGGGATGACATTTGTTTCTACAGGTCTTTAAGCCAGAATAATACAGAGCTGATCTCCTGTTCTCCATGGAAACAGTGCATCGTTGGATATTTCCCACAGATAAAAAAAGCGAGAGGAGCAAAGACAGAGGGAGAGTAGAAGGGAGAAGGCACAAGGACGGATCAGAACAGAAGAGGAGAACTTACAGCAGTGCTGTGTTGTCTTTTTTGTGTGCTGTCTGAGTACTTCTAAGTAAGCAGCTCTTTTTGGGTCCTTCGTGTCCTAAAAAAACCCCAACACGTAACAGCAGCCCGCGTTGCGCAAAGATGAAAGATGGAAAGCATTATGCTAACCTGAAAACGTGGCTCGGGGGCCTGGTGCATCACTGGCTGTTTAGTATTAGAATTACCCAGGAAAGCACCGAAAAATGCATTGCAGGATATTGAAGAAATCTATATCCGGATATTAAAACTGGCATTCAGTGAAAACCGCGAGGAGCGACGGTCACAACACGGGCAGACCACGGGCTTAATGAAGCCTAGGAAATAAAGCACCGCGACTGATTGGAAGCACGTTAAATCACACACAAACCCCACTAAATCCATCAACTCTCACAAGGGTTACTTCTTCGCCTCGGCTTCGGAGGGGTGAGGAGACAAACACACGTGATTTACACAGCACGTTGCACTGCTCACTGCTTTGTGGCGATTTTCAACAGAAGCACTGCCTGCTTTCGAGGGCTGGGATTTCACACTTGTGAGGATTTCTGAGGAAAAGGCTTCACGGCTGGGACTGAAGTGACGTGGCCAGGACCTGAAGGCCCAGCACACCCAGGGCCTGCCCGTTGCTGCCCTCCCGTTATGCAAAGCCCCATCCTCTGGCACAGGATGGGTGTCCCGTGGGTTCTGTGACCCACTGGTGGGGTAACAGCCTCACCTCAGCAGATGTAGAATGTTATTTGCAATGAGTTAAGAAGTAGGTCAAAGCCTTCCTTATCGTGGTAGTCCAGCTCCCTGGGCTCTTTCAGGTTGGATTTTTTTCGTGGTGTAGCCCCTCTGTCCACTTTGAATGGGAGAGAAACCACCCAACCCATTACATGTCAGTCTCTGCAGTTTGTCAAAGGGCTGAAGTAAAGTAACCCAACTCCACAACATCAAAAAACACACAACAAAACCCAACCCTATCCACAACACCCTTCTCCTCTTCACCCTTCAGACAACTCCTACTGGTACTGAGGCTGGAAACTGTCTTGAAGGGACATTTACCTGAGCTGGTCTGCCCTGCTCTGGTTTTGCTTTGTGTGCCACAGGAGAGCAAGCAGACAGGGGATCAGGTGGCTCACGGGCATGAGAAGGTGTGTGGTAACAAGAGCTGATGGCTCGCTCGAGGTGGCAGCTGGAGCTTTCTGAGCCGCAGGGGATCATACAGTTGTGCCACGTTAGATTGGAAGTGGTGCGATCAATTCCAGACCGGAAATTTCCTTACAGGAAAGGAGATATACTGAAGGCTGGAAAAGAGCAGAAGACGGTATGGGGTCGTAGTTTATGGGAGTGGCTGAGAGTACTGCTAATAATTTGTGCCCTGAGTGTTGCAAAATGCCAGAAAGAGCGAACTGTGTGAACTCACCACGATGCAGGCTTGTAAGACATGCACTAATTCATGTCACTGCTGAATCACACCAACCCCTAATGTCAAATACGCTCAAAATCCACTGGTAAGCTAGCCAGCTCTAGATTCAGTTTCTTTCTTCACTTCCAAGTTACAGAAACCATTACCCTGACATAATGATTTGGGTTTCAATAGCATGAATCTTTTGGCCATAACCATGAAGAAAAAACAAAATAATAATAATAATATTCTGTAAGCCTCAGTGGCAAACACAAGAATGCAATCTTGATTCTCTTGCCCACTAAATAATTATGCTTACATCAGGCTAAAATAAAAGCCTAAGTTTTGCTTTCTGTTATTAAAAATACAAGGGAGAGATCAAACTATCCATATAAATGGAATTATAAAACCAAGCCACATATAACCCAGACCAAAGTATGTAATCAGAACATAACAAATGGAGTTTAATACTGAGAGGAAACCACAGATCTGGAAGACATTTAAAGGAATATTTCCATTTTCCTAGGTACTATATCAGGTTCTTGGCCAGACATTTCTGATTGCACCGTACTAAAAATATAGCCCCAGTTTCAGAAGACGAAAATTTTCGAAGCATGACGAAATGTGAAAGGTAATTGCAATGCACCGCTGAGCTATTTTATTACATTATCTAACATCTTTAAAGAGCAGATTAGCTCACAGTGCAAACATTCTGGTTTCCCTGATGTTTGAGTGCTGGCATCGACACAAGCAGCAGGAACAGCCGTGCCTGAGGACGGGGGAGTGGTGCTAGTGAGCTTCTGGAGCAGCTTTCCTCGGCACAACGGGCAACGCTTTCCATCCAAGAACTACGTGGAACAGCCACAGCCCCTGTGCAAAGGCAGTCCGGGAAGATGCTGGGAGAGGTGTGTGATGCCTTGCCAAGGCCTCCCTAGCAAAACTGAAATAGCCAAACGTTTATCAGCATCGTGTGGGTCTCACTGCTGACATAAAACCGGGGGGGAGCTGGGATGAAAAGCTGCCGAGGGCCTGCAGGAGCCCACAGAGCACTCGCTGGTGGTCGGGAGCTGCCTCCTCCCTCAGCTTCCTTCATCTAACCGTGACTTCTTAGCTTCCCAGACAGACAGGGCACAGTTCTAATCTGGCAATATCTTAAGAAACTAATGCCGACGCAAATTAGAGATACTCAGGTCTTAAGAAAAGTGAAAAAAAGCACAGTTAGAAACAGCAGCTGTGGGGAGAACAGAAGGGACTCGCTACACCTGCAACAAATAACTCACTCCAGTGGATTTGTGCTACACAAATCCCTGTTTACCTAGGAAATCCGTATTTACAGTGGCTGCAATTGCATTTTCCTTCTGCTCCCTTTGCCCTCCCACCTGTTCCAACAAGGAGAGGAGGGGGAGCCCTCCTGCAGCCGCTTCGCTATTCCCAGCGACTTTCCCTTCCTCCTCTTTCTCCGGCTGATCAGTCCAAGAAACAGTTCCAGTCAGGGGTCAAAAAGCAGTGAGAAAGAATAATCACTAACCAAACTTTGCCTCCTTCGTGCAGCCAGGCTCAAAAATTAACTGCTCCCCTCCTTCAGCACAAGGAAAACCTCTAAGAAAACAGCACGCAGGGGGACCCAGCATGGCGTGGGACGCAGGGAATAAGCAAACGTCTCTCAAGGAAGGAGAACAGAGGAGAAACATCAAGGCCTTTAGCTAAAAGTAGACAGTAGCTGTATGTTGCCACCATCTAGTATATGACATTGCATTTTATTGCTCCATAAAAATCGGTTTTAAGTTCATTTTGAATCCTGAAGGCTGTCTGCAAGCAGCAATTTAAATGCCGGGTTTCAAACGTGACGTTACAAAACTGAAGACTCATTTTAGACAAGATTGAATGAATTGTATTTTGAATGTTGTTTTTCTAAAACATGTACAGTCTGCCATAAAAACTAGTGAGAGAAACTACAGCCAGAATACGAGGTGTCAATGGTCAAGCATATCCTCATTAGAGGGTGGCCAAGTGATATTTATTTAAAGTGTTACGCACTATGAATTAAACATTTATTTTGTATTACCCAGTAAAATATCTGAACCTCATTTTGGCAGCTGTGCAAATTCTACCCCGACTGAATTGACGACTGACTGTGCTTCCTTTGACTTTCATGCAGCCTCTCTTCTCGTTTTAAGAGAAAAACCTAAAAATCAAGAATGCCAAAAATGCAAACATTCGTGTTTCGGCCCACAGTATGCAAAAGGAGGACGAAAGTAGATCACCCCTCAAGACATCATGTTTATTAAGGTTGCAGATGGAATTACAGCATGATAATTGAAGTCCTTGAAGACGTGGCAAACCTCATCCTGTGACTCCTCTAAAAGATCTGGGAACACAGACCTTCCGCTCCTGGGTCAGTGGCCTAAACAGGGACCGTATTAAACAAAATCCTGGAGATCTGACCATCAGTTCCTTTCCCCTCTAAGGAGAGAATGAGCCTCACAGATTTTGGCTCAATCACCCCTGCAGATCCTCCTGCCCAAGGTAGCTAAAGCTGGAGATGACAGTCCTCAAGAAACTCGTGTCAGCCTCCTATTAATATTTCCCCAGTCTGAAAAGTGTTTTGGCACAGTCTTAACAGGATTGCAAGATTTATTCCATTCCAAATGCTCTCTGGACCACACGGCAGAGCAGTGCTGCTGTGTGTCACTGTTCCATTGACTCAGCACTTGAAACGTGCCACTTTTTCTACCTCGGAACAGGCCAGAGGAGCAGAATCAGCCTCTGCAACCGAGGGACCTCAAAGGCTCATGGAAAAATACAAGAACTCTAACAACAACTGAGACAGGAGCTGTTGACACCTACTTCTCTTGGGCAAAGCACATTCAGAAGGCACATTTTTACAGACCAACATTTACTTCAGTGCCTGGTGCACAAAGGAATTGTCACCACACGTACAGCCCATTGGAGGGTTTACTATGAAGCAGGAGTGGGAGAGCCATTTACAAAGTCCCAATCTGAACCCTAGGTGTGGGCAGTTACTATTTGACAGTATGGAAATAGGCCTCCGTTACTGATTTAAAGGTGCAACGAGACCCAAGAGCTGAAAGGGGGGCACCACCCTGTCAGAGTGGCTGAACTTTTGAACAGCTTCGCCCAAAATGGAGAAAGTGGGCAAGATAATACACTACTGCCCATCTACTCTGACTTAAAAATTAGGTTTAAAACTTTTTTTTTTTTTGAGAAAATATACTTTCAATACAGTTTCTGGGAGTTGCCGCACAGAGCATCCCCCCTGCATAGATGTGACCATCTTGTCTGGACCAGAAACACTGAATTCTCTTCATAAGTCATTACTTTACAATTGCCTTTATCTTGCTCCACTTGTTCCCACCACTCAGAGCCCTGTGTTAATGAACTTTTATTTGAGAGCTTCAGAAGGATCCTGTCCACCAGAATCAGGGAAGATTTGGTGTTGTTAAATGTATCTGCGGTAGCAAAAGATTTAGGAGGAGGAGATCAGAGGGGGCACATGGGGGCTTTGCTCTGAGAAGCTGCTGAGCCTCTCTCACCAGATCAAGTCCCATGCAAGATACAGACTGGTTTTTTTAAGAGGTTTGGCTAGTTACTATGCTGAAGGTCACTGCTGGTCAGCAGAGCTGGGGTCAGGAATAATTCCCATGCAAGACAGATGGGAGACTAAATCCTTCCCCCAGAGGCTCTCTTGCTGCAATGTGGGATATGCCTGTCTTTTAGGACCACTGAAGTCTCTCTCACCTAATCAATCATTTGTCTGTGGAGACGATCGGGAATTAACCTCTCTGTCTCTCCAGAGCAAAACTGGATTAGGCTGAAATTCTTGAGTTAATACAGACATACCTGGGTGAAACTTAACAGCCCGTGATGCACATGAGATCAAACGAGCAAAGTCCGGGAGGGGGCACGAACTAAGTGCTCTACACGCTACAACTCTCAACGAAAACATCAACCTGCTTTTCCAATCGCCTACGCTCTGCCTCCCTGCCGGCCGTGGGGAACACGGCACAGCGGTGCCAACTGCAAGCATCCAACTTCCTAACGAGGACTGGCGCGGCAGCCGCGCCTCGCGGAAAAGCCACTGCCAAACGCTGCGCCGAGCCAGGCGCCAAACCCTGCCAGGAATTGGCCACTGCCGTCGCAGCCTCCCCATCAACGTGGACAGGAGGCTCCCGTGAACCTACCGGGACACAACACCCCTCCAGACACCCGCAAATCCGGCGGCGCATTTTATGCCGCTTCGGTAATGACACTGGTTTGGGGCGAGCCAAGCCTCGGCCCTGGAGGATTAGTATTGGAGAGCAGGAACTCCCAAGTTAAACTGTGGGCACAAGAAGTGACTTGGGATTAAGCAGCGTTTTGCTTTGCTTAGACTATTATCCTGGGTGGAGCACACACAGCAGCTGGGCCAGATATCCTTGAAAGGCACTTTGCCGTGCAGTACAGCTGGATACTCCAAGTTTTTTGTCGGCGCTGGAGACCAAAAAACTCCTGCTTTAATTCTAAGAGAGCAGTGGAGAGGGAATGCTGACTCAGGATTTTAGCTTTTTCTCCCTGTGCCCCACCACATCCCAGCAGTGCTAGAAAGGTGCTGTGCTCCCACACCCACAGCAAGAGGAGAAGGCATTTTTTTGGGCTCAGTCAGACATTCAATGAGAACCTGTACCAGTGCAACGCCCCAAACCTCCGCAAATTGTCACTAAAACGCAGCCTGCTTCGTGTCCAGAGAAAACCAGCGTTCCCTACCAACTTCTTCCCCTCTTGGAAGACCTGCCAGGAGCGCACGACGCCTGAGCTGTGCTGAGATGTGGGGAAGCTCAGCAGACAGCGGGATGAGCCTCACTAAATGAGAAGCAGCAGGTTCGGAACCGGGGGGAAGGGAAAGGAAGGGATGAGAGAAGGAAGCAGATTACTGGCCCTGGCCGAGGCTATACTCATTACACAGAAAGGACATGAAAGGCTTTACTTAAAGTGCCAACGTCAGTTCAATGTATTTATAAGGATTCAAACAGGTCCCACCGGTGCAGAACAGCCCGACGGAGCTCTGCGTTCGTGCAATTTAATGGCTCTTTGTTCACTGAAGTCAAAAAGCAGCAGCAGCAGCGGATTTTGGAGAGTCCCTGGCCAGGCCCTGCACAGTTTCCAGGAGGAAAACAGCCATCGCTGCAGAGGGCACTGAACTATGGTGGGGCAGCTTGAATTAAAGGCCGTTGTAAAATAAATCCTCTGATAAGGGCAATTAATGCTATCCTAATTATGTCTTTTCCCATACTCCCCGCTATTCGTGCTGGCTGCCACGAAGGCAACTCCTCCTCCCAGGCAAAAATAAGAAGCTACAGGAGAGGTGGGGACTTTAAAAACACACTTTTGCCAATTTCTTTTCAATCCAGCATACTGAATACAAGATATAAAAAACCACTCTGCAGCCTTTTGTTCTGGGATGTATTTCTATTACTGGCAAACCCATTAGGCTTGAGGTTTTCTTATTTTATCTTTGCTTTCAGTTTTTTGGGGTGGGATTTTTTTTTTTTTTTTTGGTAATCAAAATGGCAGTAGTTTATTATATGCTTTGAGGTTTCCTGCACACAAAAAGAAAAAAAGGCTGTGCTACTATTCCTGTCTCTAATTCATCCCTTTTGCTTGCTCTGCTGTGGGCAAGACTTCAAATCATAACCAGCAATTTTGTCTGCCTCCTACTTACCAAAAATTACTGCTGCACCCACTGGTGATTCACAGACACACATGCACACACGTTTGGTACCAGGACATCCATCTGAACCAGCAGATGCCTGGCAGCTCTAACTTTTGTTCATTAAAAAATGAAAGCAAGCCAGGCTAAAAAGTCTCCCTGACAAACTAGTGGAAAACACACACATGTTTTCAAAGGGGTTTTAGGCTGATTTGTTGGAAGAATATTTCCAACCAAGAGGATGATACTGGAGCATTACACCTCCTTGAGATACGTTATCTGAAATGTACCATTCTTTGTCAAAATGGATGTTTTCAAAGGCAATATCTGGTTATTTCTAAGAAAGACATGGAAAGGGAGAGAAACCCCTCCTGCATCAGCGTATTTAAACAGAACTCCAGCTCCAGTCACCAGGATGTCCCTCCCTCAAGCTCTCTGGAAGATCACCCTCCAGTAAGGCACAGCTCAGCATCGCCCTCAAACACGCTGAGGCGCTGCCCAACACCGAGCTGTACCTCCATCTTCCACACAGTATCTGCAGAAGAACGCGCTCATTTGCATCCCCTGAACAATAGAGAAATTAATGAAGATGACTGCAATTCACAGAGCCTTGTGTCTGCAGCAGTGGAAAGGTCAAACAAATTAAGGCTCTCAATTCTGGGCAGAGATCTCAAGCTGGCTCTCTAACATTTGCAACACAAGGGAATAATTAGAAAACATCCATCAGCTCCATTTCCGTTGGAAAGCCCGTTACTGTTAACATGGTGATGAGCTGTCCTCTGCATAGCGAGATCTGCTGTCAGATTATGGTCAATTACTTCTCCTCAAGTATTTCAACTCCCAAACACAGATTTTACTTCCTTCAGCTCTCAGATCTCAGACCCGGCCGACCACACACAATACCCCTCCCAGAAAGAGCACCGAAACCCCGCCGAGCCAGTGGACGGGCTGAGCCCCTGCAGGAAACCACTGCAGCTCCCAGGGACAGCAAGGAGGGGGAAAATGGTCCCTGCATTAAAAAAAAAAAAACCAAAAAAACCCCAAAACCTCTGGGTACTTTAAAAAATAGTAAAAGGCTCACAGGTTTTCCACGCTGAACACACAAAACCCACATCACCTCCCTCCTCCTCTAGCTGCGAAGTCATATTCCAGCACTTAGTCCTCTTTTACAAGGAAGCATCCAGCTGAGCCCAGAGGATGTTTTTGGACTGGGGCATAGGAGAAATGCAGGACACTGCAGTTTTAAAAGCACATTTTATACGAGCTGTTCCATGTGAGAGAGTTTGCACACCCAAACGTTTCACTCCCCTCAGAGCTGGCACAAACTTATTTTTAGCAGACCAAACCAACCTGTCCCTGCTGGGATGCAGAAGGCTGCTCAGAAGAGGTCTGCTGGTTTGGCTCTGCCTTGGAACTCCAGGCTTTTTTACCTCACAGCTGAGGAGGAGACTGCCAGTTTCTGGAAATCTGGGTAGGGATCCATAAACCTGTGCAATGTCCCCAGCTACCCTGTGAGAACAGTGCCAGGAAAGATTTCATGCAGGAGCCTCAGAAAAGGAGACAAAATCCCCTGCCTGCCACTCTGTTGTGCTGTTTCGGGCTGGATAGAGTTAGGAGGCCGTACTTTGGATCTGTGCTGAGCACAGTGTCGGTAACACAGGGATGTTCCCGTTACTGACGAGCAGCGCTCAGAGAGTCAAGGACTGTTCTGCTCCTCATCCCACCATCGAGGAGGCTGGGAGCAGTTGGGAAGGGACACAGCTGGGACAGATGACCCCAGCTGACCCAAGGCATATTCCAGACCATATGGCATCATGCTTGAGCACACAGAGCTGGGGGAAGGAGGAGGATGAGGGGACGTTTGGAGTGATGGCATTTGTCTGCCCGAGCCACCATTAGGCACGATGGAGCCCGGTTTTCCTGGGGATGGCTGAACACCTGCCTGTGATGGGAAGTGGGGAATGAATTCCTTGTGCTGCTTTGTTTGCATGTGTGGCTTTGTTTTACCCATTAAACTGTCAGCACAGGGGCAAACAGGGAGGAGGGGCCCACACGAAGGATTTCCCCACAGTTCTGCTGCCGAGCAGGCAGTGACAGGACAGGTGAACCTGTTCATTACATGGCTCAGCTCTCTGCTTTCTGTGGGTTCTCTGTGTCAATCATGAGCTTGCACTGAACCAGTATCTCCAGTGACGCCCTTTATTCCCCCATTTGAGCAACCTGGTCCAGTGGAAGGTCCAGGTCCTCTGCCCACAGCAGAGGGGTTGGAACTAGACAGTCATTAGAGCCCCTTCCAGCCCAAAACATTCTATGTCCTAAACTTGCTTTCCAGCTCTTCACAGACACAGGGATCAGCAGCAGAGTCCCCCCTGGAGTACCGAGCAGCAGAGAGGTCCAGATCTACTTGGATTCCCCTGAATGGTCACCTCCATTTGGCATCATCCCTACGCTGAAATGGTCACTCCTCAGCCCACTTCACTCACTCCCTGGCCCAGGAAAGCTCACAACCAACACACATTTTTTTACCGTAGCGTGGCTGCCAAGGCTAATGTTGATATCTGGCTATAATCCTTCCTAACCCCACAGAGGGCTCTGGCAGATCGGTGTGTTGCAGCAACAAGGTTTAGGGGTTAATGGGTGCTCCGTAAAAAGCTTGCCCTTGGAAGCTTTAAAATGTGTTTCCTTCTCAAACGTTATGACAACAACCCCCCCACCATGACGTGCCCTTTCCATGCTGTCCATCCCAGCAGGCAGCTATTGCACTGCCCTTGCCCCACTTCCCTGGTTTGCATTTGTGTCCCTTTTCCCCCAGTTTTTCTTTTTATTTTAATTCAAAATGTTTGTAAGTCCTGGGTTTGCTGAAGCCCCGTTACCTAGAAATGGCACCAAAAGAAAAAAAAAAACACCCAGACTTTTCTGGTTTTGGAAATAAAAATGTTTTGGCTGCCAAAGAAAAGAAAGAGTTACACCCATGTAAAGCTTTCACTTAGGAAGAATTAATACAGCCAACTGTTTTTGGATGGACTGCTGGATAACTACAGTACAAAAAACAAAACAAAAAAAAAAGGCAAAAAGAGTCCCAAGCCCTGTCCTATCCCATTAGACTCACTCCAGCTTCCAGCTTCTACTGGGTTCCTGTTTGGAGGGAAATCCTCCGTCACCTCTGTCTAGACTCCTCACCTGAGTTTTTACTGGAAGAAGTGCTGAGATGCACCTCTCAGGACCATAAACCTCTCCAACCACACGTGCTAGAGCACACACACACACGCTGTATTTTATGCACTTGCAATGTTTTATAGACATGTCTCCAGCATCAACCCCAGTGAAATTCCCTGCTGTGCTATTTCCTTGCTGACCACCAATTCAAACATTCCCATCCACAAAACCCTTCAAAAAATGCCCCTTTAAAATAGAAGTTGCATGTGCAGTTCCTAGCCTGACTTGCTCTACGTACTATAGGATTTTGGCTTGATCCCTGTCACCTCCCACAGAGCCAGTTAAGCTAAAGATCTGTCCAGAAGGACACGTAATCTTGCCCATAACACTGCTGAATACACAGCCAAACTATCCCAGCTAAACTCCCAGCCTGGGTAATTAGCGATTTCATTCCTCTATTGTCTGACTGCTGATTTCATTACAGACTTCATGAAATCTCTCCTTTAAATTCCCTGATACTCATTAGCAATAATTAAACAATGATGATACAAAAGACAGAAATAAAAGGTTAAGCAGAAGGGAGTGGCTTTTTTTTTTCCCTTTTAGTAAGTCCAGTGCCAATGTCCATGAGACATAATTTTCACAACTGTCCAGCAAAAACATGTGTCAGGGGGAAAGAAACCCTGAAGAAATCATGGGGCTTTGTCTCCCTTGGATGCAATGCTGAGGGCACATCCCATCAGCTTGATTTAGACTGTGCTAAGTAAGAGGATCTGCTTCAACATCTCCCCTTATGTTGACTCACAGCACAACAGGGACATGCTGTTTTGCCACCTCGACATAAATGACTTGTACTACAGCAGGACAGGCTGTCAGAGGGGCTGACAGGGTGGATTTCATTACTCATTTCACATACCCTCTTTCCTGCAGCACTGACATCCCTCCCCTCGGCACTGCAAAGGGTCTCACTGCTGCTCTCACGTCGTTCTGTGCTTTCTGCTGTCACCTGCTCCCCAGAAACACATCAAAGGCGTTTTAATACGGACTAGATCAGCCACTCAACCCTTTCTTCTGGACAAAGTGGTGAGATACAGAGGATTCTCTGTATGGACATCACCCTCTCCAGCAACAGAAGCCGAAGGAAACACATTAAAGCGCATCACTTGCAATTGAAAGCACGCGGACTTCAATTCTCCCACTTAAAAAATAATAGAAAATTCAGCTCCTGAGTACGCATCCCTTCCTTCCTCCCTGATTTGGAAGCTTCAAATTCTGAATAATCATTATTCTGAATAATTTGCCCACAGGCACAGCCCTGAGACTCCTCACAAACTAGGACATCTCAACCGTCTTCAAAATTCCCAAGTGCTGCTCTAACTTGCTTATCAAATGTCTGAGTCCGGCAGCAGTGGAGACAATCAGTCTATGCACTGGTGGCTCGAGTATCGCACACTGTTGCTCAATTTTGTCCTGGTTTGCATCTTTTTTTTTTTTTTTTTTTTTTTTTTTTGCCCTGGTTTCCTTGAAAAAAAGCAGGCAGCTGTTCCAGCAGACAGCTCCCGGATTTCCCTGGATGTGCGTCAGTGGGATGATGCATGCTGCTCCTTCTCAATCTGGCGGCCATCCTTCAGACAGAAGGAAGTAAGACCGTGGTCATATCTAAGCTACTGAAAATCTTGGACATAATCTGCAAAGTAAGCCAGACAGACGGCTTTCCGTGCTTGCACTTTCTAAAAATGAATCATGAAAAGCCACGACAGTGGACGGAACGGTTTAAGCCAACCAGTCAAAAATAAGCCAGAGCAGAACAGCACTGCCAGCGTTGCTCCAGTGTCATTTGACATTCAGGAAGGTCTTACAAGCATTTGCAGAGCCTTAAATTAAGCCATCAGCACCAAAGTGGACAGTCTGTGGACATTCACCACCACTGCTCAGTGAAGCAGCGTGACGAATCTCCAAGCTCTGCCCTCCTACAGTCATATTCTCCCTAGTGCCTTTAACAGCGTATTTTCAAGCACAGCTTCACCTTTAATTAATGCAAGATGCACAGTAACTCTGCAACCTCTTCCCTCCCCAAAAACACTCAGCCTGAAGGTCAGCTTATCAGTTTCATATTGAAAACCCAAGACGCAGCCAAGAGTCCAAGATGACACGGCCGGGGCCAGGCCACAGCAAGCGGCGGAAACCGTACAAAAGAGATTTACACATCTCTGCTGGAAAATTCCAAGAGCAGCAGTATCTGTTCTGGGCCCACTGCTTCCCACAGAGTATGACAAAATCACACTGAAGTCAATGAAAATTTGTCATATCCTGTGAGGGAAGAGAGACAGAAGGGGAGAGGGAGCTGTCGGTGTGCCCTGATGAGGTGCAGCTGATCCAGGAAAGAAGCCAGACCCCAGATATCCTGACATCAGCCGATAAACCCTAAATGAAACCATTCTGCCCCAGGCAATATTCTGACAGGGCTAAACCACATCCTTAGCAGACACCTTCTTGACCACATGCATTGCGGGCATGCTGAGAAATGTGCACAGGAGTTAACCTAAAAACCTGCCGGGTGTTAACCTGACACACACAACAGTCTCTGCCTACCAGCACTACAGAGGGTCAAACTAAGTATCACTCACAAGCCGGGAATTTTTGCCAGGACTGCAGTGGAGTATCTACGCTGCATGTGACAACAAGATCTGTTTCACTTCCTCGCCACCTCCTGCCTAAAAATTCAGCCCAGACAACAACATCCTAAAGCTGTCCCCAATGCAGGCAAGCCCAGAGAAGGTGTCTTGCTTCCATTTCTCACACACCAGCTCCTACTTGACATTCTTTCAGACCATGATTAAAAAATCCATCCCACCTACCCACAGAAGGCTCACCACACTTCGGATTTCAACAAAACGCAACATTAAACCCACCCCAACCAGAGCCACGTTAAAGGGGTGCAAGTGGCCAAACTGGGAGGCGATTTGGCCATGCAGTGACAACCCAGATGTTCCCTGTCCGTGCCTCCCTCCCTCCCTCCCACCCACCTCCTCACGGCATTAGTCATTCAGAAGACAACAGAACAAAGCCACATTCAGGCTCGCCAGATCAGGTTTTGTTTGCTTCAAGACCACAGTGGTAGACAGCTGTTGCGCATTTTTACCCTGAAGTCTGAGTTCCTCACAAGACTCATGAAGCTCTGATCAGGAATGACCTCTGAAGGGCTCCAGCCCAACCTCCCGCTGGAAGTGGGGTTACTGGCACAGCTTTGTACCCCATGAGCTGCTGCTCCTTGTACCATCAGGCCACCCCAGTTTGATTCTCTCACCTTCACATCTGCCCCTCAAACAGCTGCAGGTGGCTGTGGGATGAATCTCTAACTTCTTCACCAGAGGAAACACGTCCAGCTCCCTCACCTCCTCCTTGGAGGACATCTGTGACTAATGGGTCTTTGGACATTCTTGGTGGCCTTCTGCTAAACCCTCTGCAGCTTCTGCATGACCTTTTGGAGCTGAAGGGATAATATTTTAGATGTATCTCACCAGTGTCAAGCAGAGGTGGTAAGAGCTTCCCTCATCCTGTCGGCCAAGCTTCCAGGGTAGATAATAACAAATGAGAACAACCTGCTTCGAAAGATATTCCTTGTATGATCCCCCCTCTATCCTTCCTTGGTCTGAAGGATCCACACAGTTAAATCCCCAGCGATATCCTATGACACCAGATTGAAGCATTTCTCCTCTGTCACCTGCTTTCCATATTTAAGAAGTGATAAATATGCACACAGATATATGCATAAAAATCTAGGTAACGCAGCACTTCCCTGCCTTGAAGGTGAAGGTAATGTTAAGTTTACTGGCAGGCAGTCACTAAAAATGCAAAAGTAACATGACAACATTAGCAAGTGCCTTGCACTGAACCAGTGCTCTTTTTTGCTTAAAGCTAACTGTAAGGGTATTAAATATATTTAAAGCCTAAGGGTTATAAACAATTCAATTTGGAACAATTTTAATTTTAGACTATATACAATGACCTTTATGTAATCAGAGAAAAAGCAGGGCAGTTTAATCCATAATGATTTTTTTCCCCCTATAAATAGGCATTTAATCAACAGAAGACAAAACATGACATCCTGGAAAATCACTGAAATTATCAGATTTGGCAGGCAAAGCCCTGGTCTTCTTTGTTTTCTGCATTACTTTAGGAAAAGAAAGGAAAGAAGCACTAGACTTCTTTCAGAACAGCTGGGCACCTTAAGGGAGATGTGAAGAGCTGCTGTTCCTCCTCACACCCTCTTTCGTGGAGAGTTTCACACTCAGCAGCACAGCCAGGACCAGGTAACACCTCAGCCCCTTTCTCTCATGGGCTACTTCACCTGCTGAGAAAGAAGGTGTAACCCCCCCAAACTAAAACAGGGAAAGGTTGGAGTTTTTCGGGGGTTTCCTTTTAAATAACTGATAATTCATGTGTCAAATCCAGCTGCAGGGGGAGAAAGAAGAGTCAAAGTTACTGCACACGCTACCAGGATCATGGAATCACAGGATCTGTCAGGTTAGGAGGGACCACCTGTCCAACCTCCCTGCTAGAGCAGGTTCACTGTTCAGCTTCATCCTACACCACATCCCAGCTCAACCCTTTCAGCTGATGTCCTACAAAGGTCTGTTGAGGAGAGGAGCAGAGTCCAGTGGTATGCATGGATCAGCCCTCCCGAAAAAGCAAGGGAACCCACAGCTGGAAAGATTAAGGAACAGATGGAGGTGGGGAGCACACACCTCTCTCCCTCCTCCACCACGCAGAGATGCCTGTCTATTCCTCCCTGCAGCTTCTCCTACACTCCTTAAAGCAGGCTCTGCTCCGAGCCTGGCTGTGCTGGGAACTGCAGGTTGTAGCCCTGTCCTCCTGGCACCCATCCTGCCTTCTGGGGAGGGGACACTGTGCTGGGAAGGCTCAGGCACTGAGGGCACCAGGAGCCCCAGTGCAGGTGCACCTCCCCGGGCAGGGAGCGTGCTGGATGCGCCCCAAAGGGATGTGCTTTCACCTCAAGCTCACCCCAGTGCCCTCAGGACGTCACCTCTGAGGGCTCCGTGCACCAGGCCAGGCACTGACCCCACACCTCCCTGCGAGTGCTTTGTTCCAGTTTATGGCTTCTTGGACCAACAGCTGTTCAAAGTTCTTCTTAACCCCCTATTTTTAAAAGACAAGGAAGATGCTGACAATGCAAGCTGACCACCCAGGCTTTCAAAGCACTGCAGGAGGCCAAATAGGAAAGTCGCCCATCAAACTGCTTGTTATCCTGATGCCTCTTTAGAGGAAAGGCAGTTCCCACAATCAGCCCTATTTACTGCAGGCTGTAATTTTGCCTGGATGGCAGGACAAACTCCTGGATACTGCTCTAGCTGCACATGAATGCACTTGAGGCAATATGTAAAATTAATGAAGACAGGTTTTGAGTCCCTCCCCTGCAACGTTCAATGCCCATGTGCTGACTGTCAGTTCTAATGGACTCACGTGACGTGTGTCAGCGTGGAACACACAAATGCCTGGACTGATTGGGGAAAATTGTGTGTGTTATGGGGCTGAAAGAGTGGCAAACCTGTCACTTTTAACGCCTCAGCCTCTCTCAAGACCACAAGCCCCAAGAACGAGAGGAGCTTTACTTGGCACAAACAGGGATGACTGAGCAAGACGACACGTACAAGGATGCCAAAGGTTTCAATCTCTTCTGAAAATCTCTGCCCTCCTAAGCCAATGACAGGGAACATATGGCTCCCAGCCATATTATTTGTTCTAGTTTATTATGCATAGCACAATACAGACGATAACAAGTGCGTGTCAAGATGGGGCCTGTTAAATGTGTTGAAAACATTTACTGGGCCAGTAGCAATGAAAAGGTTCCCTACCCTTGTATTACACAGATAGAGGTTTACCACACGCAGCCCCAGTTTGAAAGCATTGCCCAATTTGCAGCCAACAGCCCCAAGTCTCAAATGTTTTATGAGCAAGCGACTTGGCCTCCTTCTCTTCGATAACGCGTGATGTGTCTCGCTTCAAATTTGCAACTGCAGTTGCATTCACACATCCAACAGGCAACGGCCGATTGCACAAGGATTGCAGAAGGGTTGCGCTTTCCAGTGGTTACCAAACGGCAAACTCCAGTCCCGAGGCCATTTTAGAAGCTTCAACAGGTGTAACGGAATGAGTCAGGCCGGGAGGGACCGCTGGAAATCACGAAGTCCCACCACTCTGCTCAAAGACGGCGGTCCAAGCAGTTCCTCAGGACTCTGCTCAGCTGGCTGCTGACTGTCTCCAGGGATGGAGACATCTCTCCACAGCCTCTCTGGACACACAGTTCCCACGTCTGACCACTCTCGCAGGAACAAAGTTCTATCTTACGTTTAAACGTAATTTCCTGAATGCCAGTTTGGACCCACTGCCCCTCAAGACACTAAGCACCACTGAGAAAAGACTGGATCCATCTTCTTTACCACTCTACCAGGTACTTATACGCGTTGATGAGATCCCCTCAGTTCTCCTTTCCCCAGGCTGAGCAGCCCCAGCTCACTCCACCTCTCCCCACACACCAGATGCTCCAGTCCTCTCACACCTTTCTCAAGGTGCGTCACTGGACTCCACTGTGTCTACGTCTCACTTGTACTGGAGAGCCCAGCACTGGTCCCAGCACTCCAGAGGTGCCTCACCAGGGCTGAGCAGAGGGAAAGGCCCACCTCCCTCAGACCCCCCGGCAATCCTTTGCTCAACACATCCCAGGACGCTGCTGCCCATCTTTGTGCAAGGGCATACCGACGTCTCACGTGGAACTCTTTGCCCACCAGGCCCCCGTGTCCCTGCCCTTCAGAGCTGCTGCCACCTGGTCAGCCCCCTGTTATATGAACTCAGTAAAGTTACAAGACTTCTTTCACATCTACAAGACTTCTTTCACATCGACCCCCCCACCCTGGTCCGTATTTGCCCTCACGTAGCCAGAAAATCCGAACGCAAACAGCTGACTCACCAAACGCGTGGCAAACCCCCAAGTCTGCCCAGAGCCTCACCCACTGCATTGAGCTGTCAGGAAAGGCCACCAGTGCAGACACCTGAAAGGCCCTTTTCTTGGTGGGAGACAAGTATAAAGTTCAGATCAGATACGGATCCGAAAAATCAGCCTAACCTTGTAATTGGTTCAATTAACGTAGTCAGTGTAATTAAAAGCACTTTGATCCATTGAAGGAAGAGCACGTGAGGAAATAACACTGTGAAACAACACATAATGACAGTGTTAGCACAGCAATTACTGTTTCCAGGTTTAAAAGGCAACAGGAAGGTAACAAAGAGTGAACCAGTCAAATCAAAGCTTGAGACAGCACATTAAAAACACCCCTCAAACAACCTTAAAATTGTCCTGCTTCAAATTTGCATTCTCTCTCCTGGAGAAGATGATTACAACCTTTTGATCTATGCAAGCAAGACAAATTATATTATCATGAATAAAAATTCAGGTCCTTCTGTTGCATCAGTAAGTAGGACACACAGAGAGGACCTCACTGTGCTGGCCCCTGTGACAAAGGTGCACAGCAGCATTTCTTTCCTGAGAAATCTCAGTTTCTGGACACAAAAGAGTTAACACCATAAAGTGCCATGATTTCAGGGATGCTCAGCTCCCAGAGTGCAGAGCACCAATGCAGGAAAGACAAAAGCAGCTCTCCCAGAGGTGAAATCGAATTGCACACACCCATTATTTGATTTCTAGCAGCACGTGTAACAAAACTAAAATTAAAAGGGGAGGGGGAGGAATCAAGTTAATTTTACCAAAATCTAATCAGGAAGGGAAACCAAACAAACTACCACATCTCTCCTTTTTCTTTCAATAAAAGGTCCCTCTGTCAAAGCCTTAACATCTTGTCAGTGCACGCCAGGAAATCCATTTAAAGCTCAAACACAGAATTTTATTCTTCTGTGACTGCACAGCAAAAGAGATCGTTCTTCCTTTGTCGTGCTGGAAGGATTTGGGCCGAAAACTGGCAAGAACCAAATTTTAAAGCTGGGTCACTTTTTCCTCCCACCTTTTCATCCTGGTAGGGTCTTGGTAGCAACCTTCAGTGTGAGTCAAAGGGGTTAGGGAGAGGTTCAAGAGCAGCACAGCGAGAAAACCAGAAGTGTTACCTTTAATAATTACCGCAACTTTCATGGTGTTACCATAGGAATTAATCCTTATATTAATATTTAAAGCACGAACAAAGCAAGGACTCTGGAAGACATGATGGGGTAGCAGTTCACCACTGCAACGCACTAATTGTAACTTAAGGGGAAAAAAAAGACACCTTGAGAGCCCCAAAGAAATTGTGCTGTCTGGATAACAGGGTGAGCTCAAAACCAGAACCACCTTCTTCCCTTGCCATCTGCCTGAGTGAGTAGCCAAGCCTACCTGGGTTTTTACAAGTCTCCAGAACTGAACTCCTTCCTATACAGCTTTTTGGAAATACACACCAGCAACACAGAGCACTCTTGAGCAAACCACATAAATTACAGTGCAAGGAGATGTGAAGAAAAGAGTTCTTTCCAAAGTCCGCAGGGTTGTTCTGAGTAAAGACAAAGTTTGGCACCGCCCCAAGACCTAAAAAGGGAGGAAGGTGTTGGGCCAAACGTAAAACTGTATCTTAAAGGGATCAGAAATATCAGACATCCCCTTCAGATCATTGCCTTGGTCAGCTCTCCACATCACTTATCCCTCTTTTCAACCAAGAGGCTGGTGAAAGCAGGGAAGAGGTTTTGCCTGTAGTGGTGTTATGTGAACCTACCTGACACCTCTGCTCCGGAGACAGGCTGGGAGAGCTGGGGGTGTTCAGCCTGGCGAAGTAGAAGTCTCCAAGGAGACATTAGAGCTCTTTCCAGTGCCTAAAGGAGCTTTGCACAAGGGTCTGGAGTGACAGAACAAGAGGGAATGGCTTCAAAATGACAGAGGGCAGGGTTAGATGGGATATTAAGAAGGAATTCCTCCCTGTGAAGGTGGTCAGGCCCTGGCACAGGTTACCCAGAGAAGCTGTGGCTGCCCCATCCCTGGAAGCATCCAAGGCCAGGCTGGACAGGGTTTGGAACAACCTGGTCTAATGGAAGGTGTCCCTGCCCATGGCAGAGGGGTTGGAATGAGATGATCTTTAAAATCCCTTCCAACCCAACTCAATCTCTGATTCCACGACTGCTTTTAATAGAACAAAATCCAATGTAAGTGCTGTGACATGGAAAATGTACTAAAAATACAGGTCATGCAAGATGCACAACCACCAGAAAGGTGGGGGTTTAGACTAAGTCTCCCTCCAAGTCCCATTACTCCAGGAGAGCTTGCAGATTTCAACACCACTCCATGCAGGAACTCTGATCTTTAGTCTCCTTTTCCCTGCCAATTTTCCTCAGTCTTTTGTGTTTTGTGTTGTGGTTTGGTTTGTTGGTGTTTTTTTTTTACAGAAAACTGTACACCAAATGCTGCATTTCTAAACATTACACATTTATTCCCTGCTCTACCAGTTTGTTACAAGGCTTCTTCTAGATTCATTCTCAAACCATTTTAAACATCTGGAATACCTCCCATGTGGGGGAAGGGCACAGAGCTCCTGGTCCCTGCACAGACAGCTCAGAAGTGGAAAAATCCTTTTAGCAGCCGTTTGGATGTTAAAGAACAGGCCCATGAGCAGAAGACCTTATTCCCTTCAACTCGTAACAGAAGGTGAATATTTCCTTTTCCCTGGCAAGTTAGAAACAGCCTGAGTTCTGGAGCTGTATGGTGGCTTTGAGAGATGAAAGCAGCTCACTCAAGAGAAGAAATAGGGTTTTTAGCTCTTAGGGAGGTTAAGTGCATGTAAATCAGACAATGTGGTTAAAGTGAATTATCAAATTCTTCAAAACCTCATGTTGCAGAATACTGCAAAGAAGTTTGGGGGAGCAAGCATGGAAAGGACAGGAAGAGTAATAGCTAGTAAGAGAGCTCTCCAGTTGCAGTTTCCTGAAGCTGATGTCCTGAGTACTGCTATGACAGCAAAAATAACAAGTCTTTTTTTTTTTTTTTTTTTTTTTGCCCTTTCCCTGTTAGCAACAGCTATAAATGTCATCAACAGCACCAGCAGGAAACCTCCACAGAGGGTAGGACGTGAAGAAATGAGATGCTTGCTAGTTTTAGAAACCATTAAATTTGCCATTTCCACTGAACTCCTACAGTCGCTTCTTCCTGCGAAGTTCAGGGACTCACAAAATAAAAAAAGCCATCCCGGCAGAAACTGCCTCTGCACTGGAGAGTGAGCATGACAGTCCTACCCATCTCCTGGAGAGCCCTCCCAGTCTGCTGGCATCAGGACTGGCCACTGCAGGCAGTGGAAGAGGCCAAAATCCTCTGGGTCAAGAGGTTCAGAAACTGAAGACCAGGTCTTCTATTTTCTTAAAAAAAATACGAGATGATTTCAGGGGAAAGACCTCACTGTCCAAAGGACTCCACTCTCAAGCTCCCAGGAAAAATCCCCCTCCTCTCTCAGACGCCTAAGAGGAAGGAGCACATTTCTGGAGATCTGTTATTTTCTACCTTCAAACAGGTACTCAGCACCACTGCATTCAGCCCACTAACTTTCTGTGTTCCTCAAAGATACTGGACAATTTTGTATAAGCCCTTTACATTTAACTTACAAGCTCATATGAAATTGGAAGTCAACAGGACAGAGAAGCTGAGCAACAGAAGTGTCTGTGACAGTTTAAAAAGTGCTCCTGTTAAGTCTGGGGACTTAACAGATCAACTAAGTACTGGAGAATTACAACTAAACCTAATTCCAGCAAATGCCTTTTGGAGGACAAACCTACTGCTGGAAAACAGCAGCACTTTACAGAGGCACGAGAAAAATCAGATGCCTCCAGTTTCTTCAAATACTGCAAAGTGCTGCAGTCATGGGGTGTTTTTCCCTGATGGTGGGACAGCAACACCCAGACTGATTTGAAATGGCCTCAGCTCAGGTGCCAGGTGCAGTTTTACTCTGGGTAGAAAGTTACAGTTAAGTGTTTGTTACACCTTCCTACTCAGGCCCTGCTTTCACACCGCCCCGCAGACACCCACAGCAACCATTATCTGTGTGCCTGTAGCTACCCACTTGAAGGAGAAAAGTGAGGTCTGTCAATGGGCTGCCAAAGGCTCAAAATAATTTTAAAAGGCAGCAATGCCACCAAGGCCACTGAAGAGCAGAGCAGTGGGTGCTCAGAAGTCAGATCTTCACAAATGCCAGGTAGCCAGACCCAGCTAATACAGGTCTCCTTTCAGCTGGTTAAAAAAAATGAAATTTATAAAAAGATCGGCTGGGCTTTCTCACGTACCACGGATTCTGGTATGCTGTCACTTCGACAAAGATTGCTTGTTAACACAAAAAAGCAGTGCAGCAAGAGCAAGAATCAGATTGTCACAGTGTTTTTAGCTCTCCTGCAGTGCAGTTATGGAAGGGAACAAATCCAGGGCTGCACTAACCTTTCCATGTTCCTCCTTCCCCGCATGTTGTGAGTACGACCAAACGCTTTTTGTTTTAAGGGTCAGAACTGGAAACAAGAACGTTAATGGTCTCCTGACCCTTAAAGCAGCAGTTCTAGGTTCAGCTGCAGAAAGTATTTGAGAAACAGTGGTTAAAACCAAGTTTTCTCAGCCACCACTAAAAACCAAGAACTCAGCCGAGAACCTGAACGTTGCACTGTATCCGTGTGTTCTGAAGGAGGGGATGCTCTCCCCAGCACACACACCACCCCGGCACAGCCCTCCTCCCCAGGCACAACAAAGCTGGAGCAGCCCCAGGCCAGGTGCAGGCTGGACTCCCACCCCTTGTAACATGTCCATGGTATTCTGGGAGCTGTTTTATTGATGTGTTCTGGAGGGACTATCAAGTCTGCTGGCGGCAAATGCTCATCAAGGCCCATCACCTCGTAAAGCAGGCGAGGGACTGCTGCTATGTTACATTAGGAGCTGCTGGCAAAGAACACATGTCAGTGATTCCCACAGACAGGAACGCGCAGCTATCTAGTGGAAAATAATGAGTTTGGTGAGTTCAGTGAACAACAGCACTAAATAAAGCAAAGATTCCTGCAGAAACATATAACTGAGCCGCAGGTAACATGGATGATGATGCAGCAGAGGCTGCAGGAACCAAAAAGCCCAGCTGCATCAAAAGGGAGAAAAGCAAAGCAAACATCTGCTGCAGGACTAGTGTTTAAATAGACACTACCTAGACTTCAAACCGAGAAGTTTTCAATAACTGAAACATTAAAGGCCTCTGTATTGTCCATACTACTTTACCACCCACTTAAAGAAAAAAAAAAACAACCAACTGGATAGCATTTCCAAATCCATCTTCATGATTTAAAGGCTGCTCAGGAGTGTTATGGAAACCTGCCTAATTCATCCAGACAGTTTTGACAAATCCAAACCAGTGTGTTTAAATGTTTAGCGCGGAAACATTTTTCAGGAGATGTAATACCTTTTATTAGCCCAACAGATACAAACAAGGAGCCCAAGGGGCTGGGAGGGCAAAGAGACTGACAAGCTTTCAACATCTAAGTCTTCTTTTCCAGTCTGAAGATGGGCTGTTGGCCTGAAAGCCTTTATGCTCAGACTAAATAATACTAAAAAAAAAATCAGAAAACTTGGCTCCTCCTCTAAACCTCCCTTCATTTGTACACTTAAACTGTCAAGGCTTCAACATTAATTCATTAAATGATGAATATACCTCTGGACGGTGTTTTTGAACACACCAAAAGGTTTGCAAATCCCTTCTTTCAACAATGAGAAAACTTAAATCCATGTATGGGAAGCGAACAATGTCATCTCTTGCCAACCTTTGCTTCCCTGTCCCCCAGTGCAACGTCAGCAGCATCACCAGCACATGTTAGACCAGATGCATCCCAAGCCTCAAGCTGTGAACGTGCTGGACTGCCAACCGCTCTCAGTTCAGCAGCCAGGGAACACGAGAGGATGTGTACCCCTCCAGACTCTGAAAGCTGCACAGAAAAAGCCCTTTTTCTGCTGCCTTGCAGCGAGGCTGGGTTGTGGGAAGCAGCTCTCACAAAGCTTGTCACCACACGCACGACGCACTGCAACGCGCCGCCACCCCCGGCGAGGATGAAAGAGGGAACGCACAAAAAGTCACTTCAGAGCTGCGCCGGGAGAAACACGACCTCGGTGTAACGCGCCTCTGGAATTTCCTCGCTGCACCTGGGGACTGCAGCCTGCGGGAGCGGCCACTGGCCACGTCTCCTTCTCATGGAAAACGCTGCAGGGCCATGAGGGTGCTCAAGGCCCCTCCTTCTGAACCATTCTGAGTCATTCTGTGTGTGTCACACAGCCTTTCGAAGGAGACGCGTGATCACTGTGGACATTTGAAATGCTGCAGTCTAATCACCACCAAGGACAGCTAGTGGCTGTTTCATAAGCTGTACTAAGCAGGATGTTAGACACGAGAAGCTCACAAGGATAATTCCCCAAATGTAACTTCTAAGAGAATCATAGGATACTAGAACGGGTTTGGAAGGGACCTTAGAGATCACCTGGTTCCAACGCCCTGCCATGGGCAGGGACACCTTCCGCTATCCCAGGTAGCTCCAAGCCCCGTCCGACCTGGCCTTGAACATCTCCAGGGATGGGGCAGCCACAGCTTCTCTGGACAACCTGTGCCAGGGCCTGACCACATGGAAGGATTTCTTCCAAATAATTAATCAAACCCTGCCCTCCTTCAGCTGAAAGCCCTTCTCCCGTGTCCTATCACTGCATACCCTTGTGCAAAGTCCCTCTGCAGCCCTCCTGTAGCCCCCCTTAGGTACTGGAAGGCTCCTAAAAGGTTTCCTCCAATCTGTGCCTTCTGTGGTCTGATATATTCTGGGAGGGTTGCACATTTATAGCCACCACCACTGACAACATGCCTGACTGGCAGGAATACAGATACACCCTCCTGGCCTATTACTCCTAGAATCTGGTCACCCTACCCAAAAAAAGCAAATTATGGTCCTGCCAGGGGATCCTCTCCAGCAGTGAGGCACAGCTGGACAGCTCAAGCAGCAGGAAAACATCAGCGCTGTGACAACTGGCTTCTGCGATTGCTTAGATGAAGGAGCAGCGACCACAGCGAGCTACAGCTGAGGGACAGGGAAGGAAACCCAGGGCTGTGCCCATCCTTGTGTCTGGTCTCACACCCTTGCAGTTCTCAGAAGGGTTTGATCTCGCTGCCAAGCAGCCACTCGCGATTCCAAGCCCGGACGCGGAGAGGCTGCCCAGCGTTACGCGGCCGGCCGGGCACCCCGCCCGCGTGCCACACAGTGCCAGCCCGGACCACAGCGCCCCAGCCCAGCCCCCTGGAAAGCTGGGCCACAAAAAGCCAAAGCTGCAGCACATCCAGCTCTGAGAGCCCCCTCCGAGGGCTCTCACCGATGCACTCACGTGCCCCCTTCAGCAGGAGCTGGGGAGCGAGAGCCGGCGGCGCTGGGAGCCTGTGCCAGGTAAAGACAATCTGCAGTCAGACCCACCACTGTTAAACCCTTGGGAGACAAGCATGAATAAAAGAAACTGAGGCATTTTAAACATCAGCTGCCTCCATCCCTCCCTTAAAAAAATGAACCAAAACCAAGGCCAAATATGAGGACTTACAGGCTACTCTAGTACCTTAAATAAGGTCAATTTTCCACGTGACTAGCATTTTAATACTGTATTAAATTATATATATTTTTCACAGTACCCCTTAGTAAAAAAGCCTTAAATAGATGCCTGAGGTCTTTTGGGCTGTTATTAACAGCAGAGACAACAGACTTTGAAACACACACCCTGCAGGGATCTCTGTGCACATATCCAATTACGCACAGCTCTGCTTCCAAAGTTTTCTCCTGATAAGTCTGGAATAAACTGAAATCTCTTCAGCAAAACTTCTGGGATGAATTTAAATGAGCGTCTTCAGCATTTTATGAACAATCCCTTCCAAAGAGGAAAACTAAAAGACGAGGTTCATTGTCCAAACTAGGCTCTAGGTAAGGTTTTGTCATAAAATTCCTGTATGACTTATGGGAAATGTCCATTCCACAGAATGGAAATTGGAAATGGAAACTGGACAGGTATAAGAAACTGCTTTCCCATGCATCTAATAAGCCAGATGACAGACTGTTTAAGTGGTATTACAGACTGGGCAGAGCTGTCTCCGACCAGACACGATGTCCCTGCCCACGGGAGCGCAGGAGATTTGGGGAGCAGCCAGAAATGCCCACTGTCAGAAAGAAAAGCCCTGTTTTTTACTGTCAAGCAGGCAGGACCTGAAATCACGTGCTAGAGTCAGAAAAGGGTGAAATAAAAATAATAATAAAAAAAAAATCGAAAAGGAAAGAAAAAAAAAAAGAAAAATAACTTGTCAGAAGATACTTTATTACCATGGATCCCGAGCCAACTGTACAACAAGGCTTTGCAGCAAGCAGACAGCTCTGCCAGACAGCTGTGAGAACTTCACACTCAACAGACAACCAACCTCGGCTCTAATCACCACCTCCAGTGGTGATCTCCTCCAGGAAAGATTTGCTCAAAATCTGCAAGTTGAAGGCAATTCTGTTTATAATTTATAGTCTTGGGATGGCCAAAGGCTCTCTCTTACCCCAGAGGAGAACCCATGAGGCTTGGTAACAATATGAAAAGAAAAAAAAAAAGCGGCCAAGAAAACACAAGCAACAACAACAACAAAAAAATACCCAGCAAAAAAAACCCCAACCTCTCTCTGACCTCCAAACTTAACAAGTCAAAAGCAGGATGACACACAACAGGCAAGTACAGGCAGAGCAGAGAGCACAAGGCAAAAGGTGAGGTACAAACAAACACACCTGGAAAGGACACACAGAGGAAATGGGGCTACAGACTGACAAAAACCAGATGAAATCTAATCAAGGAAATGCACATCCTTCCATCACACTTCATCTTTTACTGTGGTGGTCTTGCAGACTGAATGTGTCAAGCCCAGACCCTGTCCAAGGCACTGCTGTTCAAAACATGGAATTCAGGTAAAGGACAAGTGATTTTCCTAAGCTTGACCCTACAGAGACACAATACCACACTTTGTTGCCCCAGGCTTTGCATTTCAGCTGTGGCAAAAATTAAGGACAGAGGAAAGGCACCACCTCACGCGGGTGCACACTCTGAGAGAGTTTTGTATGCTGATGGTTTAGCAATCCTGCCGTTTTTAATCACAGCTGTGGTGAAAGGTAATGTGTTTTCCCATTATGGTTTACAACTGGGAAATATTTATGGAATGAGCAGCATGCTAGAGTATCTTTATTTCCAGCAGTTAAACGAGGCTTCTGAGAGTCCTCCCTAATATTGTGGACATTTGTTTCATTGCATGAGACTTGTGCTCCAGTTTAGGATTAAACTGTCATAGGGGGATTTACTGATTTAACTGAATACTTGCTTTCTGAGAGAGAAATTCCAGTTGTCTGCTTCTCAGCTCTATCTAGCCATCAATACAAGCCAATTTCAATTTCAGGTTTCCTGGACTGAAAGAAAAAGAGGTGAAAATAAAAATCCATCTTTTCATGAGAAAATAAAAAAATCAGCCAAGACAACAACAACAAAACCAACAAAAGAATCAAACAACGTTAAAAAAAAACCCGCACATGGTTCTTCCTAGAGGTATTGAGAAGTCTCTTCTGCTTGGCCTTTATTACTTCCAGCTTCTCTAAGCACACAAACTTGTCAAAGTCTGACATGCAGAAAGGACTCTCGCAGGCCTGCCTTTTGTCTGCTGTCCAAACTTGTTCGATCCTCTGAGTGGCTGCAGAATGGAAATGAAGCCGCAGCTCTCGCGGCTCAGCCTCTGCCGCCCCGGGCAGATGAACACCCATAAAGCACAGGAAGGCAAGTTCCCTCTCAATGGAGTTAATCAGATCAACAATTATTTTCCGTAGTGTCGTCATGTTCAAGCATAAACATGCTTATCTTTGTGCTTAAGATACAGCAAAGGCAAAGCCCTGCTGCAAAAAAATCCCTTTTTCATATCTGGTTCTGTTGTGGAAGCCATAATCCCGGAGTAGAAAAAAGGATTAAGAACAAGGACTAACTTCATTCTGTCCTTAAAACTCCAGCATTTTGAAAAGTGTTTGGGATTGCAAATACTGAGTAAAATTTAAGTGGTTTTTTTTGCTATTTAACTTTCCATAATTAAGGTAATACTATTTATTTTAAGGGATGCAGGCAAAGGAAAAAGGACATCATCAAGTTAATACTATAAACATACCAAATTCCAACTACAAAAATCATTATTAACAAGTTTTTAAGAGACTTTTCAATACTGTACCTAAACAAGCCTTCAATTTAAATATTCATTTCCATGACTTCAATTCAACAGCTACGATGAACTACCAAATCCTCCCCTTGTTCTACACAAGAAACGGAAAAAAAACCCTCACAACACAAACAGAATGAGCAGTGCAGGGTTGGAATGAGCACCAGCTTAACTTCCTTGGAAATACCTACAGCTTCAAAGGCAAGATAAGCTGATTGGAATATCAGAGGTAAAAAGAACCCCACAGAGGCATACTCCTGACCTTCTGAAATAAGTGACATCCAAGTGTCCACAAAATTCTTGGGAAGTTAATTAACTACTACAGGAGAGTTCAAACCAAAAGTCTTTGTCTCTGTCAAAAGCCTAATTAAAGGTGCTGGTTTAAAACAAAGTACTGATACAGACTCATACCCAGAAAATCAGTTTCTGAACAAATCAAAAGTTCAGGGAGCCTGGGTGAAAGTGCCCTGGTCTCCTGGCCATGCCAGTGCTTAAGGGGTATCTAGATTTTAACGAGCCACCATTTCATGCTGGATTGGTTCAGCAGGCCAGGTCCATCACTGCTTTGGGGTGAGTGGAAAGGCCACTCGGGTTCAGGAGCAGCCCAAGCCTCTGTGCTGAGACCAGCTGGGGTTTTCCAACCAAACACACGGGTCAAAACCCAGCCCTGCAGGTTAGGCACAAATTAACCTACCCTGTGACTCTATTCAAAACATGGAAAATTTTCCTTCAGGAGGGAGAAGAAACAGAAACCTGATAAAAACTCCAAGAGCCAGAAATCCCAAATCGTCACTATTACTGATCACACCAATGGCGGAACAACCTCGGCACTGTTCTTAAACCATCAGACATCAGCAGAGAAAGCAGGTGTGTCTTTCCACCTTTCCCACCTGCACATGTCTAGCCCCAGGCCAAATTTCTTTAAGAAAGGCTATTAAGTGGAATATAAAAAGCTCTTGGCTTCATGTTGCATTGTTCATGTGTTCTCTTTCTGCTGCAGTGCCCTTTGGAGAGCTGTAAAGGACAAGGCAGATTTAAAGACAGGGAGGAGGAGGAGAGAAACAAGACAAGGCATTCTCATTAAAAGCAACCCAGCCCCATCTATAAACTCTGCATTCAACTGACAACTAGATTTAGCACTGCACTCCAGTCAAGGACATTTTCCACTGAACAGCTCGTGTTCCCAGGACACGGAGGAGGAAAGCACCAGATCTGTTGGTGAGAACCAGGAGACAGGACGTGCTCACCCAGCTCAGTACCAGGTTTGGGCACTCACGCCAAACAAGCACTGCCGGTGAAACCTGCCAAAGTCCACTGAGCAGGCAAGAACTGAAGCCACTGGCCTGACATTTCTTAGGATTTCCCAGTACAGGAGGGTCCCTTTGGTCTGTTGTCTCCTAGTAATCTTTCCTCCCTGAGCAAACTTCTCAGAAGCACTTGCATAAGCTTAAGATTGCTATTACTGGAATACACCCAGTCAGATGCCCACTTATTTTCCTGATACCAAAAATAATCCTATACCATGAAGCTTCATTAATCACAACCAACAAATGCAAAGCACTAACCTTCATTAAAGTGCTTTCACGTACCAGCAGGAAGGGCAATACTTGAACTTGCATTAGCAAAGGCAGAGGAAACACTACAGATATTACCCTCTCCTGCCAGCAATTAAAGAGGCTCTTCATGGAAAAGCTGCTCTTTACAATGTTTGCCCTACTTAGCATTAGCTCTCAATTAGTAAGAGGCAATGCTCCAGAGGATGGTAGGAATCCAAAGAAAAATATTAACAGGTAGAGAGTAGAGGTTGAAAGCTGTTAAAGGAGCTCACAAGATCCTCTGGGTGGTAATAAGAGGGGGGAAATGGGTTGAAGCAAACTAAATGCTACTTCTCAGTGCAGAGTGAAGCAGAGCAAATCCACCACAACAAAAATGGCATCTGGTTGCAGGGAAAGACTGAAAAGCACCAGAAATTAAAGTCTGTGCAGAAATGGGTACGTGGGAGAAGATGATCCCAGCATTAGCAGTACAATTTTTCAAGAGTAATGCGTTTTAAGAGACCAACATCACAAACAGTTTGAACAGCAGCAGTGACACGGCTCCATCCAGGGGACGGGAAGCTCTGGAGAGGGGCCCATCACTTAATTATGGAGGAAGAAACCAAAAGGTGACACCGCATCGGTAAAAGCTTTCACTCACGTTCCTTGTGAAACAGAGAAGCTCACAGAGCTGGGAAAAAAAAAGGGCCAGAGGAACAGGTAATGTGTTTCACCTCACTGCATCCCCTTGGTGCAGAGAAACCAGATGACACGCAGCCAGAGCTTCTGAGCCAGCTGGAGAACCATTTGGACAACTCAGTAAGACAGAGGCGGCACCAGAAGGGACTTCAGAATATAAACACGGAGCAGCCACGCTGAGTCGGAATAAAGGCCCACCTGGATCACGCCTGGCCTGGCAGTGGGCAGTTGTGAATTCCTCTGGGACGTGTCCAAGCAGCAGGGCAGATACAGGATGGCCCTTACCCTCATACTGTTTTCCAGCTACAGCAGTCGAAGAAGAGCTTCCTGAGCTGGAGATTGCATTTGGACCACAATGTTCAGCAGCCCCTGAGAGACCTTCCCACAAAAGGAGAAACATCCTACAGTGTGAACTAGAAAGCCATTTAATCAATCACCAAAAGCTATTGCTTTGGGATATATTAATGGTATCCCCACATTCAGGACTGGGGAGCCAAAAATCACTCATTGGCTCCAATGCTGCACCTTCTGAGGAAGTTCCTGGCAGAAACCTGGCTGCAAAACCAGGAGAGTTAGGGAAAAACCCAGCACAGCAACAAACTACCCAAATATATGTCAGACTGTGTACCGGGAAGAGTAATGTCATCGAGCCAAGGCACGATCTGCTAAAACATTACAAGGATTTGTAAAGCAATACTGAAAATCTGAGGGGACCAGTTAACAGAGTAGTTAAGGTAAGTCTTCTCTGATCCTAAGGCAAGACAATACTTGGTGATAACAAAGCCAAAAAAATAGATCCTCCAAGTGATTAATGAAGAAGTTAATGAAAAAGTGGTTGAGATACACAGAAATGCCTAGAACACAACACTTAAGGGACGAGCAAGGAGGAAGTCTTGGGTTCTCCCTTGAGATTTGGAGGGAGAGGAGAAGTAAAGTTTATAGAAATCATCTAAAGCCCCGCTAATCTTTTCTACTTCAAAAACACCCTGCCCCTCTCCATTTAGGAGATTTCAGGTTTAGTGTGTATATTTTCCTGTTACTTTTCCCAGCTGTAGGTCAGAGCCCTCAGCAGGCACCCAACGCTTCACCAGCCCTCCAGCAGGAGGGTGTCTCAGAAAGCTGTGCATCCAGTTGCATTTACATCTCGATTTATGCACCAACGTGCACAAGATAACTGTTCATTTCTTCAACTGTGTGAGTACCAAACCACTCAGCTGGACAAAATACTGCCTGAAACAGAGCTGTGCTTTCATTTACACCTGTCTTGTATCATCTGATACACTTAACGAAACAAAAATGCTCAAAACTAATTAGATTTACATTTGCTCTGCTCAACTGCTATATGCATGATTTAAAAATGATCAGTGGACTGCAGTTCTCAGATTATTAACATTTACCGAAAAACAAATGCAAAAATAATAAAAATTGAGTAGAACTAGAAGATTTTCAACAGGAGCCAGTTTGATCAGCAAAAAAAAAAAAAAAAAAAAAGGATTTTCAAAGCATAGGTCCATGTTCAGTATAATGCTGATACTATTCTGGGTTGGTTGTTCTTCAGAAAATACTTCCTGCGCTGTGGAAATCAGGTTCTTCAGTCATTATTTGCATGTCTGAATTAATGCATCGCAAGTGATGCAGAAAAACTCAATGTCTTTATCCAGGGGTTGCAAGAAAGTATTTCTTCAAGTTACAGGCACCTTGGAAAATTTAGTATTATATGTGCATTTTGTAAGAAATGTCACTTATTAACGTACGGAATAACTTCGGTGGTTTTACCTACCTAAGAACATTTTCCACGTTCATAACTTCTCATTTCTTTCTTCCACTTAATTTAACCTGCAAATATCAAACCTAATATCCTAATAATGCCACGACACTGCTAATCCCTCCCTCTGCCAGTGGAGGCAGCAGACAAAGCAGATAACAACCCATAATAAAAACTGCATCTCCCACCTTTCCAAACACAGCATTTGCTCCCTAAATTCCCATTTTTTTCTCCCCAAGACACAGTACGTGCAAGCCCTTACTGACATTTCCTACCAACAGCAGATCTGACACGGTTAATAAAAATCAGACATTTTACATCATACACCCCCAGTATCTATAAAGGACTTCATGCATTTCAAAGGGAGATTCCCAGCTCAATAATGGAAGAGTCATTACTGGAGCCTAGTCCTGCAAGAGCCCAAGATACTCAGCTTTAATGTCATGCCAATCTTAAGCACGGAACAGCTATTTTGGGTAATTACAGAAGTTGCAATAATGCCTTTGGAGGCCCACGAAGTTGAGCTCACTCAAGACGTGTAGTCTTGGGGGCAGAAGTTTTTTTCAAACGGGATTCAATTTGTTTCAATGAAAAGCTGAACAAAACCAACCTTTGGACCTCAGTATTTTGTTGTAGTGCTTGTGTGTAGGGGATACATACAGGATCTCTAACCTTTACCTGATGTACATCAGCATAACCTTGGTATCTGATCAAGTTACACCCATTTACATCACAGGAAAATTCAACCTTATGCCAGGTCTTATTTAGAAGCAGCTCCTGTAACTCATTTGTGTTTCACTTTCAGTATAAATACATTAATTACAAAATTATCTCAAATGTCATCTGATACAGCACTTGCTGCTTTGAACTGGGCATTTTATTAGAGCAGAATTAATTTCCCATTGTGTATACATCAAAGACAGATCAATCCAAATCGATCGGGATGTGTCTGTAGGAAGTTCAAGAGAAACGTTTGTCAGTGTGAGGCTGTTTTTGGACAAGAAACCCCCTTCCTTTTGCTGCAGGACAGGTGAAGGGTGAAGGCCTTGGTACAGCCCACGAACCTGTGGATCTGAGCCGTTCCCCCAGCTCATTCAGGTACCAGCTCATGGAACGTGTCTTGACTCTCCAGACCTCCACAGAGGTTGTGGACCACATTTTTATCTGCTTGATGCCTTGGGATTTTTAGGATTTTTAGCTTTTTGTACTGAAAAGCAGCACAAGGACCTGCACCATCTCCACCCGTGGGGGGTTCCCACGCGTGTATTTTGTGCTGGTAATGTGAATTTTCAGGTGCACAGCGGCTTCACCCTTAGAGCCCGTCAGTGTTCTCCTGAGATGAGAAGATTCCTCTCTCCCTACTGGAGGGAACAGTCTGTTCTACAAGCAGGCAAAACGCAGTGAAAGCCAGCAAGAAATCAGAAAAAGTATGACAAAATACTAAAAGCCTGTTAGCTGGTTTTCACTGATGTCTTTACTGCAGCCTCCACGTTCTCAAGTCCCTTCTGTTAAGCGGGCATGATTAATTCCCCCTTCAGTTTTCCAAGCCTGCTTCTGCTTAGAAGCCAATTTAGCAATTAAATTAATCGGCAAATATTTCTTGCCAGAGAATAAAAAAGAAGTTTCACTCGCCTGGGCAAAACACAATTCCCGAAGGATCTGAGAAGTTAATGAGCGGAACAGTCACAAAAAAATGTAAAAACTGGCAAATCAGACAGCCAAGAAAGAGACAGGAAGTGACAGATTTCAGAAAATACCTCTAAAGTAGAGGAAATGAGTTGTCCTTTAAGAAGAAATCATACATATAACGCACATAAAACAGAGTATTCTTTGTAGACTTGACTGAAGAAGGAAAATAAAAAAAAAAAAAGAGATTAAAAAAAAGACACCACTGAATAGCACTAAAAGCGAGGCAGCTTCAGTGGTCAGCCTCTTCTAGTCAAGACAGAAATTTAAGTAATTCTAAAAGCAGTGGCCAAAACCTATAGATAACAGAAAAAGTGAGAAAAAAAAAAAAAGAGAAAAAAGGCAACTAAATGAATGGAGAGGAGTGACCTGAGCCAGAAAATGGACACACAGCTGCTCACATTAAGCAAAGGGTAAAGCCCTGCAGGTGAAGTCCTGAGGGTGACAGTCTTGAATGGATAAAAGGAATTTTTTAAAAATTACAATACGGATAAGCTTCTCCTGGGGAGAGATGTGCTGAGAAGAGCCTTGTGTTGAGTTTCTACTCAGGTGAAGTTCTCCTGGACTGAGAGGTTGCTTCAGTGAGTTACTAACCGGAGGCCTCCGTGGTAGCCAAGCTGTTGGATGCACAGTTTGGGGAATAAATAAAGGTGCACCATTATCACGGCCATGACAGGAAGATCCCAGACTCACAACAGCGAGAATTACCCAGTCGGACCCACCGAGGTCGTGGGTACCCCACGCACCAGGTCAGGGAAGGGACTGGCAGCAACCTGAGGAAGGCGTTAAGGGCTTTGTTGAGTGACACTGACATTTTGAAAAGGAAACTCAAGCTAAGCACAGCCTTGCTTACGTGACGTTAAGTCTTCCTTGAACACTCATTTTTTAATGCTAGTTGCTATAATGCAGGAAATGTCACACATAAAAGAGCTTTATGTGAGTGCAAACACCTTACAGGGCAAATTTAACCTTTGAGATTGTGTTTTCATCCCTATAAAAGAACATTCATTGTCCAGACGTCCCCAGTTGCTGGGGAGGAGGGGAAATGCAAGAAAAAAAAATACCTTCATTGCATTTTATGACTACAAAAGCCATTTCTGAGACATTTCTGTATAAGAGAGTAACAGAATATTCCAAGCTGGGAGGGACCCAGTAACATCAACTACAATGTTCCCTTTTGTTATAACGTTAGATCATTAAATATAAATTTACCTGGACCCGATTCTTTACTTTTGGAATGATTTGTCTTTCACAAGGTAGAGAAATTAGGCTAATTAATAAATGCGAAGGCCTTCCGCCACAAGGATTTCCCCTGAAAGGACTCTCACAGCAGTTTTAGCACTAAACTGCTTCAAGCAAGTTCACTGCCTGGTTTTCTCTGGCCATAAAGGCAGCAGCAGTAACACCGAGGAACAAGCCTGCTACTGTAATACATCACTCATCACAGCCTAACTGGCATGATAAAGTGTTTGCTCGTGAGGGGATTGTGTGGCCAGTCCAAACAAAGACCACTTCATCCTGCATTTCCTAGAAATCTTTTTTTTTTTTTTTTTCTAGAAGAAGAAAGCTCACATCCTGAGCTGTGCCTATGGAGAGTGCTGGGAAGCCTGAGCCACCCCCCAGCTTTCCTCTCCCCCCACAAAGCAGAACTGCCTGCCCTGTCAAATAACCGCCCTGCTGCAGACATCCCCTACGTATTTCATTCAGTTATAAATGAAATAATATTATAATCGCTTGGGGGTTTATTACTGTTACCTCGAGACGCTGCCAGCAGTTCCCTCCAGCAGTTTGCTGAGTGGATGAGATTTGCAGCAAACCTAAAGCAATCAAGCCAGCAAGGTCGTCTTTATTGCAGGGCGAGAAATAAACCTGGATGAGCCTCACGTGTTATTTCACTCCTCGCCCTTCTCGTTTGCCTGCTCATCCCAACAGCTCCAGCTCCTGAAAGCTCAAGGGGAGGTGATGCAGAACTGCTGGGTGAGCATCTCCCCACCACTGACTGCAAAGCACCTTCTCCCTTCAGGGAGCAGGGCTGCATATATGTGGACATACAGAGATATCTCACACGCACATCTGCAAGTCCCCATTTGTTCCAGCGCAAACAGAAGAGAGAGAAACAAACAGCATGGTCTATCATCTCGGCAAAGTATTATCCTGCTAAATTTGCTGTGGTTTGGGCAAGCAGGGATTTACCCAGCAGCAGCTCTGGTTTGAAGCGCACAATCCAGAGATGAGCGTGGCCCAGTGCTCTCTGCATGTCCTTATGTTTTTATTCCCCTTCAGATCTTCAGAATCTCCTACTTCCACTGACACTACACGTCAGGCTACCCCGAGATGAAAAGCAAACCTCAGCCCTGACCTTCAGCTGAACTCCCGGGGGGCAGGAGGGAAGGTGTGTCTGGCCACCTGACAGATCCTCCTGCCCTTTTGGGAGGCTGGTGTGACATTTGCTGTAGTTTGCACCCGGGAGATTTGCCATCTCAGCCTGGTTAACTTGTACGTCTGAGTCCCCACTCTCAAAGTCTAAAGGACATTTGCCAAAAGCTGGCATGGGATGGAAGGCGCCGGCCTTCCCAACGCTACGTGACTTGTTCACACCTCTCCTGATGTCCCAGAGCCACAGGACAGCTTATCCCCAGCCTCTGAGAGTCTGCTGGCCCTCCTTTGGTGGCTGCGAGCTCACACCCAGCACAGATCCTACAGGAGCTCTTCATCTCATGAGAGAACCAACGTGGCCACTCCACGCTGGAAGTGATGAGGAAAACAGGGCAGACAAGAGCTAAAGGGGACACAAAGCAGCCAGCTTGACCAAGAGGGCAGCTCTCCTAAAGCACAGACAAGAAGTTCTCTCTTTGCCAAGTTGTTTGTCTAAACTGAATTCACTTCAACTTGAAACATCACTCATAACATCTGCATCTGTTCCCGTTCACTTAATGCTGCCCGTGGCACTGTGTGGTGTCCTGCCATCCACTGCCCCTCTCTCAAATCTCTTGGCATGCGAGCTTTCCAGGGCAAAGGCTGGAGCACACAGTGCTCTGCACTTCCTGCACAGCTCCCAGACTCCCAGCAGGGATACAGCAACCCTTACGGGATTACAGACTCCACATCGCAGCGGATCAAACTCAGCAGGAACTCTCTCCACACTGCAGTCTGTCACCTTCAGCCCAGGACCACTCTCAGGGAATGAAAAACAACCCAGATTGGATCATACATATAACCACAGCACCACAGGCCAACATGGATACTGCCCTAACAGGACACAGTGCCAGCAGCTTCTCTGGCAGGACGGGCTCAAATCCACCAGGCAACTGGATCTAAGAAGAATGGACAATCCCACGGTTTGTTTGGAACATTATAGAAGACACAGGTTGAATATTAATCAGAAAGAAAAAAGTACTGATCATCACCATATCAATGGGCTCAGTTTAGCTTTCAGTGCTCATTACTGTCTGGTGTGAGGTGCAGGACTGAGTCTGAAAAGATATTTCCAAGTTTCAAAGTTATAGCTATGGCTTTATCCCCAAAGCCTCAAGTAGAAAGGACTGCAGCAAATCTACCAAACACTTGAAGATTTAAAAAGAAATTAAAAAAAAAAACCAACTCCACAATAGCACCATCCAAGTGACAGTGCTCAGGAACAGGGTCTGGAATATTTTACAGTGATTCTGCCACATTCCAGCACACACAAGGATGTGAACATTTACTTTAGCTAACCACAGAGCGCATGAACACGCAGCTACATGAAAAGGGGTGCTTTCCAGTGTGTGGCAATCGGGGGAGTCTAACCAGAATATTAAGAGCCAGCCATATTTTACTATTATTTACCATCGAGGCACCACAAGAGCCACTGCAGCTCCTTTCTTCTGAATATAATCATCATATTGATAAAACTGGCACCCATCCCAAACGGGACACGGCTTTTTTGTCCCACCACACAAAGAGAGGCAGACACAAAGACAACCAGTGACGTTATATTGGCTACCAAAGAAAACAAAATCCAAGCCACTGTTCTTCACCGCACGCTCTCTGCTTAGACAGAAAGAAAACATACTCTAAGGAGTCACTTTCAGACCCCGTTTTGGGGTAAAGAGATGAACTGTTTTGCATGGTAACTAGGCATGAAATTACACCAGCCACAACGCAGGCTGCTTAGTGTTTTTCCTGTGTTGGCCATCAGTGAGGTGCACCAGTGCTCCCACTCGGATTTAACTCGGATGCCACGCCAGAACACGTCCCATCAGCATCACACTTGTCACTTCCGTGCAGGATTGGTTTTGCTGGCATGTGGAAGCAGCTGAGGCTCAGAGCACGTTGCCTTCTTGGCAGGTGTTCCACCTTGCCTAGGGGAGACAGGCGTGGGGGAGTTCTACGTCTAGGAAAAATAAGATTATTGTAGCCCATCAGATATGATTTCCGGCTTTGAGGATTAGAGCTGTGTCATAGCGAGAGCCAGAGAAAACAGCTGGGTGTTCCTTAGCTTGCACCTTGTAGCATTTTACTGCTTAGTTGCATTTATTTTAGACTAATTTTCTTGCTGAAGGCATATCTCAGTCCTTCTCTGCCCACCCCCACCGCACACCCAGCTTCTTGTTAGAGAAACCGCAACAAAGGTTAAGCACATTTAAGGTTCACACTGTCCTCACACTCCCTAAGGAGGCACTTTCTTCAGCAATTGCAAGCGACTGCTTCTCCTCCACTCTCAGCACTCCCCACCTCAGTTTTGTCACTCCTGGCCCTCTGCAAAGGTGAACACCTGTAAAACAGCTCCCCGATTTCCACAGGCAGCCAAACTCTCCCTTCACGGCAAGAAGCTGGTTCACTTTGAACAGCAGTTACAAAAGGAGCAACATCTGCTCCGTAACCGCTCGGCGGGGCGTTGCACAAGAGCACTGACTTTGGCCAGCCTGATATTGCAAATGCCAAAGGAATCCGGTTCCCTCGTATCTCTCTGCTCACGGGACCTCTGTTTAGAATATTTGAAATTACTTGGACTCCACCACATGAATAAGACCCCCCCTGGGTTTCACTCTGGCTCTCCTGCTTTGGCCACCTTTCACCTTCAAGAGGTTCTTTCCCATTCCTCCACTTTGCTCCCCCCTCCCAGCAAAGAGTCTCCTCTGCACCCCTGCAAGCCAGGCTCCCCCAGTTTTATTAAGATATAATCTTCAGTGATTGCTCTGGGCCTTGGTTCAGAAAGGCTGATAGAGAACTGCAGGTTTGTCTGCAGGGTCCCCTTTGCTTCCAGCTCATTTCGTTCCCTCTTTGATGCCCTCGGGGAGCTGAAGCACAGCATGCTGATTATTCCTGCAATTTCTGCCTGTGACTTTCCGGCACCTAAACCGGTGGGGAGGGGACGTTTCCTGAGCCCACTCTGGGAAAAGGCCCATTCCAGCAGAAAATTCGGTCCTCCCTCTCCCTCCTGAAAACAAGTCTGCTCCTGCCTCACCTCCCTTCAGCCCTGACGGTGGAATTTTAATTGAAGTGACTGGTGAAAGAGGGGAGGGAAGGTGTGGTTTGGCTGCAGGACACAGAGTCAGGACCTCTTACGCTCTACACCTTGCCCTGACGGTACCTCCTCCTGTGCCCTGGGGATAACCCCGTGCCACGCAGGGAGAGCTGTTGTTCCACGGGGTGGAAGGAGCATGGGAAAGGTTTGCAAAGCTCTTTGATGCCGAAGCACAAAATTCTAGACCCGAGGTAACAACAGTTCCCTCGGTGTGCTGGGAAATCAGGTTCCTCCAAGTTTCCCTGCGAGCAAGGTCAAAACCACAGCTTCAAGTTTGCTCGAGTACGACAGCCAGTCTAAAATTCAGTTGAAAAGTAACTTCTCACCCTCTTGTGAAAGAGGCCACAAAAAGCCTAAATGCATCTTCAAAGACAAAACACATCTCCAATAAGAAATACTCCCCAGAGAGGGGAGCAAGCACAGGGACATGTTCCAAGGCAGAGCTGGGCACTGACACCAGGGCCTGGGCAGGGCAGAGCTGCTGCTCTCCAGGGACAGGGACTCACTGGTAGAACATGCCAGGGACCCACCCCAGGTCACCTTTTGCCACACTCAGATGGCAGATTTCACAATTTATCCACCCTGATGGAGCAGAAGAGAAGATCCGCACCGAAGCAAAAGAGCTTAACATAAAACAGAGCACATCCCTCTCGTGCTCTTCCTCTGTCCCGCGAGACCTATCTCATGGTAATTTGATGAAAAGTTATTTTTCCACCCAAGCTCTACTTTGAGTCAGGAAGCCAGCAGTGACAGCATGAGAAAGCTATTTGGGAATGGAACTGAAGAGCCGTCAGAGAGCTTTGTGGGGTTAAAGAAAACCAACTTAGAAAACCAAACAGAGTGGCCAGGAGATGGCAAACCTTAAGATGTCTGAAGGCCACAGGAGACAAACTCAGAGATTCCAAACTTACTAGGACTTTGCTGTCTTACAGAGCCTCCTCTCACTCCCTCCCCTACATTTCAAAAGATGAGTGTGCATTTCTGGGCTGGACTGGTTTCAGCAAAGTCTTTGCGAGCATGAGGACACGTGCAGGAGGAAAAAAATATCAAGGGGAGGCAGGGAGAAAATGAGAAAACTAATCCAAAAGCTGCAATAAAGTTCAAAAACTTTAGGAAGTCAGGGGTTTTTTCCAGTTAAGTGCCCTGTGAAGGACAGGGGGCCCTCTGTGATGGTGCATACAATGTCCTTCAAGCCAGGTCTGTCTCTGGAGCAGAAATTCAACACGCTTTCCCCCAGAGAAAGTTCTATTGTCCTGCAGTCACATCGCCAAATTCAGATGTTGAATTGGGAGTGTGAAACAGAAGGATTCCAGTCTGTTTTTAAAGAGAAAATCTCCACGCTACTGCTCCATCCCATAACTAACACCAGCTTTGTTCAGGGTAGGACCCAGCACAGCTCCCTATCCTCAAAAGGAAAGGGAGGCAACATATAAACAACATATCACTGTACATCACAGCCTCGGAGCTGCATACCTCAAACAGCAACCAGTGCTAACAGTCTGAGGCACCTCGACAGATGTATGGCCAAGCAGCTATAAAAGAGCCTTTGTGCTGGCTGAACAGAAACAAGGCATTTTCTGTACAGGAGACGGCCCTGACCACCTCGCAGAATAAACGGGGTTACACATTTCACACTTCCCCTGCACCGGGAGCCGCGAGGGCAGATGGCACAGGGCAGACGCCGCGGGCTGCAGAAACGACCTGCCGGCTCTGCAGGGCCACCTCAGGGATCTGCAGGAGCCACCCTGTAAGACCATCTATAAGGAAGGTGACTTTGCCCTCAGCTTCCATCTTCCCCGCTCGCATCGGAACCGCACGGCTTGATTTAAACCTGAGCCAGCCTGCAATTCAGCAGAGAGCTCTCCGTGCAAGAGATCACCGCAAAACACCTCTGATCCACCATCCAGAGCTCCAGACAAAGGCTTTTCATCCCAGTGCTTCAGCACCCAGCTGCTGTTCTGTATATTTTGAAATACACTTTTCATCTTCACCCCAGTTTCCATCTCTGAAATTAGGCTAATTCTTTAAGGCTGCAGGAGCCACGGTGTTATTTTTGGCCTAGAAAAGATAAGAAACCACGTGGACAGTTTCTCCTCAGTACAAGCACGCGCAGCAGCAGTACTACCATGGGCAAACTTCAGGAATCAGCCAAACGCATTATTCCACGGGATCAGAGGAGGCTTCCAGTTGGGCCCAGTAAAACACAAGCAAGACAAAGCGCAGCAGCAAAAGGCTCTTGCAGAGGCTACAGCACACATTTCAACTCCAGGGAGTCGGAGAAGGGGGGGAAAAAAAGATCACTTGAAAAAGTCAAAGAAAAATTGCTCTGTCCAAAACCTGGAAAAGCCACAGTTAGCAAACTTTCCCAGGGAAGCAAAAGCCCTGCTGCTTTGTGAAGATCAAATCTGCTATTGTCTCACAGTTGTTGGTTGTTCGCTTTTTTTTTAAAATAAAGTTCCCCTTGGGCAAGGATGTTAGGAAGTGTCTTCAATAGGAGAAGGATATAAAAACAAGTATGCCAGTTTATTACCTGTGATAAGGTTAAACAAACAAGGTAAGATAAGGTGAGGGTAAGGCTTCTTGATAAATCATCTCTGATAAGGTTAAGCAAATTTCTCCTTTGTCAGGACAGCAAAGACTCACATGCAAGGGCAGGATATTTTTGCTGACCTGGACAATGAATGCAGGAGGTGAATGTTCTGGAGTCACTCACGTTGGACAGGACTGGTTTTAGTGAAGCATCTGGTCTGAAGACTGTAGGAAACCATTAAAAAAACTGGGTCAGGCATTTAACCCACTCTGCACTCATACATTACGGGGGACTGTAAAAAACCTCAGACCTAAGATACAGACAGTTCCCCACTGAATATCTGTGCAGAATTACACGTTATATTAATTCTCAACCCCCACCTACTAAGAGCTTTCTTAGTCCTTACTGAGGACAAAGAACATTGCCCTTATGCAGAGATGCTGAGGCGTGAACTCTGCTGTCCCCTGGGCAAGTGTTTTCTCTCTCTGTAAGACAGTAACACATAATAAAACCTACGGTTATAAAGGATTAAGGCAGCTCAGTTAATACAAACTAGCACTCTCTCCTGCATTCCTCGCTAATACAGTGGTGACATAACCAGCCAAAACATGTAGCCTTAATTCAAATGAGGTTTAAAGAAGTTACTGCCAAGTAATTACACCCATTGAAGGCCCATGAGCAGAGGAACCTTCATTAATACCCTGCTGCTGCTCTCGGAGCACTTCTCTAACCAGTTGCACCAATCTGAAGTGGCAACCATGGACAAGAGCAGGCAACAAGTTTTCACGAGCAGACTTGTGCCTGCTTTTCAGGAGGCACACGGTCTGAGCAGGGCCACGAGGACAGTGGGCAAGGACACAGCATCCAAACGCCGGCTGCCTGCTCAGCGAGGCCGGGGCAACCCTGAGGCACAGGAGCTTTCTGACAGCGCCCTCCTTTATTTTTCTGTTAACATGCTTCTTCTTCGCAGCTGGAGGAAGGTGGCACAGTGGCACTTCTGGAGCTACGAGCAGCTTTTTAATACCCTTTCCTGCGTTCTAATGAACTGCTGGCTGAGTCCAAACTACGGGTTCCCATTTATTTCGTTGCTAATCCCGGCCTCTGTCTAAGAACCTGTGCTTAATCCACAAAGAGTACCGGATGCTTCTGAAGGCTGCTTCCAAGAACAAAAATACAGCGCTCAGCTGGAGCTCCCTAAAGCCATTCAGTAGGAAGGATTAAACCCGGAGACTTGGGTGGAACTTTAGATCCAGTGGGCATGACCCTACCTGTGCTCCCTTCATTACACAAAAGCGTGCCTTTGCCTTTCCCTAAACCTCTTTCTAAGCTAATGACTCTAAAGCACTGGCTCCAGGAGCCTCGACCCACAGCAATCCACGAACATTCAGGGCTCCCATCCCGCACTGACGTGCTCTCAGCTACAAACCAGGGCACCGGAGGAAGCTGTTTGCCCTGTGCCAGCAATGCTCCCAGGACATCAGATCACCAAGCAGAGAAGCTGATCACTGAAGCCTCAGCTGCACTGAAAAGTGGGAAAAAAACTGCTGGGCTGCTCACCTGTAAAAAGGGAGCTCGCTGCAGAGGCTCTCCTCTTATCAGTAGTGCTTCACATCAGGGCACAACACTGCTGTGTGGGCAAATGATAAGTGATAATCGGACAGTTCCTACCCCAAGAGTCTTAAAAAATGGTCCTTAGTAGCTTGGCTCCTTAATAGCAATATATAAATGATATACAGGCTCTGATTCTTTTCCTCAAGTCACTGTTACCACACGAGCTGCAAGTAACAGACATGAAGTTCAACTGGTTCTTGAGAATTCACCTGAGAAAAATCTGCCACAGCTTTTACTTTGGCTTCTTTATTATAGTAGCACTTTTAACTTGCTCAAGACACAACTGAAAAAAACCCCGAACATTGACACTACCTTGTTTTCACAGCAGAAACGTAGTTTTATGTAAGAAACTAACCAGAAATAACCAGCGCTCAGTTTTGCAGTTTTGCAAGGACTCCCAAATACACTTTCAGCTTCAGGACTGAAGAAAACTAAAACAGTTAGTTCCCCAAACTCTTCCAATTAAGTTCCCAACTTCTTTTTGACACAAAAAGGTCATTTTGGTCTGGGCATGCAGGAAGATAATCCCCACCCTTCAGGCAACTGGGATTTCTGGCAAGATTTTAAGAGGTCTCCAGCTGATAACCATGAAAGTTCACAGCACCAGGAGTCCAGATAAGCTTTTAACACAGGAAATTAGTGCAAAAATGTTTTAAGCATTTTAAAGATCAATTAAGATGGTGTAACAGTCCAGCAAAGTAGAATCGAGTTCTCTGCTTCAAATCAGATGGTTTTGGAATACAAAACAGCAGCTCTTCAGCTGGGAGGTGTCTACAGGAAATGAGGTTAGACAAATGCAGGGTAATTAATCCTCTGTGCAGTCAGATTAGGGACTCACACAGTCCACAGGGCCATCACACACAGCCCAGAGCACTGGGCTAAACTGCTACCTGCCTGCTGCAAGTTGTCACCTTCCACCTTCCCTGCCCCTCCATGAACCAGTGGTTCTCCCACCAGAGCCTAAAAAGCCAAGCCCCTTCCTGACACCTCAGGTGCACTTGGGTACAGTGCACAGGAAGACAATGTAAGCAGTTTTCATTTGCAACTGCAGGTGCAAGCTACAAAAAAGAGAACATGCCAGCACTCCAGATGCAAACCTTTTGCCTCGTCAGCACCAGAGCACCACAAATCCATCGAGGACAGTGGCTTTAGGAGAACCAGAAGGAGAACTGGCAGCCCCCGGCACCAGAAGCAAACCAGTGACTGCAGGGATCAGAAATGCATCCCCAGACACTGCCCTGGTACACTGTCAGCCCAGGGAAGCGCTCACAGAGCTGCTCAGTGCTGCCTCAGGAGAGTGAGGCTGATAGGAAATATTCGCTCCAAAAGCATTAAGAAAACCTTTCAAAACAGGATAATTCTACTGTGGCTATAACCAACCTAAACCAGCTCTGGATAATTACCTGTGTCGATTCAAAAACTTTAAAAAGCAAACAATGTTTTACACTAAATTTGACTGTTTTTTTTTAAAGTAACAAATACTTATTACATCAAACCCCACCATATCCATACATGTACAAAATCCAACTTTTATTTCTTCTCTGTAATAATTCAATTGTATTTACTGAAAAAACCCCAGTATTTCTCAAAGCACCATACTCCACGTATACTACAGTTTGCACTGAAGGCATTGGAGCTGTGTGTTCCCCCATCCTGTTGGTGACCTCAGCTAAGTTTATATTAAGCCCCTTGCCCACATCAGCACTTCATTTCTATTTCCCTCCACCAAACAAGTCTGGCTTTTCTCTCCCATGCTTGCAGGGCTCTGACATCTCCACGCTGCTGGTGCTTTAAGCTGCTCACAGGACGCAGCTATAATAGACTGAAGGGAGAAATGCAAATATTCTCTCCAAACTAACACAACTAACCCGCCCTCCCCCAAACAGTTACCCTCCACATATAGACCAGCTAAAAACTTCCATAGTGAGAGCCCCAGATGAAAACACTTCATGTTCTCTTCAGTGAGAGAGACAATTTTAATTTATTTTTTTACTGTCGAGTCACATATGACGTTTACAGAGATTCTGTTTATACAGAAACCATGAAGTGGTTTATTCCCCCACCCTTGTATTTTAGACACAGAAGGAAGCACTAAATAAAATGGAAAAAGAAACTTGCCAACTCAAAATTTGGTCAGATATAACTGACCCATGGGGGATAACTGACTACAAAGGTATTACTGGGTTTGGTATTGATTAGATTTGGAATTTAACAGTGTCCTTCCAAGGTCTCCAGTCAGGTGGGATTCTCCTGCAAGAAACAGTCCAGCTCTGATCACAGCACAGTGCTGTTTCTTCCAAGTCTCACAGCTCCAGCAAGCTGTAAAGTGCGAATCTACCCTGTGGGATGGCTTTGCCATCACTTCAAAAGAAAAAAAAATATAATAGAAAGCTTCTAGTCTGACTTACCTCCCTCTGCCTATCCCCACTGCTGCTCAACAGAACAAACTCAAATCCTCAACTATCTTCTGAGTGCCTTAATTAAGAAACTGGGATGATGAGCTATTTGACTCGAGTTCTTTGTCCTGCCATGCAATGAAGGATTAGCCTTTCCTGACTTGTCCTCAAGATAACAACTAATCCCGATGGCTCTCTCAACTCAACAGGCTGCACAGATCCTAATTTATAACCCAACCACTGCACTTCTTGACAACAATAACGGGGGGGGGGGGGAAGCAATACTTCTGTTTGCTGGATTCATGGCTGAAGCTTTCTAAGAGTCTGCACGACACCATCAAAAGCCCTCATTTCAGCTTAGGCATTTGGTCAAGTCCCCCAGCTAACTAAGGACAGATTAAGTGTGTGCTCACAAGAACTAGGTCAGTCCCAAACAGTCTCTACAGCCTGGAAAGGCATCTGTGTGAAAGCACGAATCTCACAGCCTTCCACTTCGAAAAGGATGGTCTGCAGAAAGGGAGTGGGATCCAGACTCAAGTTTGGTTACAACACTTGCTCTTTATTTTTGCAACACAGACGGAACCTTTACCAACCTGAGTTCAGAAGTCACTAAGAAATAACTTAGTGATGCCACGTTCTCCCTTTTAGAAGTTTCTGGTTCTCAAATACTCAACTATTTTCTGAACTGAAAGAGCCAGGTCAGGACCTGGGTGCAGACCAGAGATAAGTCTCCTTATTCCAAACCCTCCTAACCCACAGCTGGGTCTGCAGCCTTTACTCTCTCCTTTGACCTCTCTGCCCTCCTCCTCAGCAAACACTAAAATTAAACCACAGTGGTCAAACCACGCTGCCTCTCCCAGTGTCCTCACAGTGACTCCCTGTCACATCAGTCACGTATTTTCAGTCTCACACTGACCCCCACACATCACCTGCCCTGCCCAGATAATGCTCTTCCCTGGTCTTACCTGTCTGTCCTCTGACAAAATGCCATTCCTCATTACCTTCAGGGAGCTCAATCTCCCTCTATCCCCAGAACACATGGCCACCCACTTACAATTTAATCTGAAGCCAAAAAGACATCTCAGAAGCATTTTGAAGATAAAATTTAGTGCTGGAGGAAAGACGATTTCTAAACATCCACTTTAAAACTCTGGGCATTTTTGTATCCTCCCTCTCTCACATGTGATTTGTGTTGTAGGCTTCTTGAATGAAGAGGTGCAATGGGCTGCACACCCAGGGAGATAAGATATCTGAGCTGTCAGGGTTTGCCAAGTTCCTTTGCTCTGACTTTGACAAAAAGCACAAGCTTTGAAGCCAGGACAATACCCATATATTAGACCACCTGCTTTCAGAAGTGCTGCTGGATGCTCCCACCACCGAGACAAGTCCGGAGTCTAAGGCGAGGGTTTCAGAGCCAGAGCGACCAAACATCACAGTCCAACCCCACTGCCCCCAGAGCCTGCAGAGAACTGAGGTGCTTCAGAGCATTTCCTCACAGACCCGTCCTGCTCCGAGCAGCCACTGCACTGCCACACACGAGCCACCTACAACAGGAATAATCTCCTTTTCTGATAATGAAGGTTTTCTCAGGGGATAAAGCAAAGGAACTGCACGTTAGCCGGTAACAGCTGCAGCTCTTCCCACTCTTTCAGACCTGATCAATCACAGCACAATCAATCTTTTTTTGACTTCTGGCTGTCTGACTGAAAACCATAAACTTCAGTTTTGCCCACGGGAGAGTCCACTCCAGAAACGGTACGTTCTGGCACTGCCAACGTGCTTGGCAGATATAATGTGCACTTTCAGGGTTTTCCTAACTTCACTGAATTTCACAGTAGCAATTACCTTCAATTACTCCAGATGAAAGACCACACAAAATGTTAATTCAAACCCCCCTTCTCCCAGAAGCCCCCTGTTATCCCCAGTCACCACTGCCCTACTTTTTCCCCTCACCAACGCCCGGAAGGTTGGACCTGCTCTTTTCCTTGATGCTCACGTTTCCTGATGCGATCGCTGCCTTTGTCATGCCTTCTTTTCCATGTGTATTATAAAAAATCCTGTCTCATTTCAGGGCATTTAAGAGTTATTTCTGCCACCTCCACACAGGCACATTTGGCTGCTGCTTACCTAATTTCTCCCACAACCTCAATCAGTAGGAAAACCAGAGAAAACATCTGGGCATTTGCACCAGCAGTCAGAGGTAGAATAAGCCACCCTGTGAGATCCAGCTGTTTCTGCTGCACTGTAGGACACGAAGCAGCAGCATCTAAAAGCACTGTGTGTCAGAAGGGCTTTATCAGTGAAGAAATTAATGGGATGTATCAGCACTACCTTGATTTCTAGCAGCTACAAAGAGCTTGCATTAAAGCTGTGAAGACATTTAACATAAATTAGAACAATATTCAGCAGCAGCTACGAAACAAGACTGAAGCAAAACCAAGCTACACAGCGATGGCTTCGTAATTCAGGTGCATTTAGAGGAAATAGCGGACTCAAAATGAAAACTGAGATCAGCAACGTGTTGGGATGGTTTAAACCACAAATGAGATAGCTTGTCTGCAAAACTGAAACTTGTTCTCAGGCTGAATTGCTAAGACCACACATGGCACCACATGGCAGTGCAGGAGAAAAAAACAAACTTCCATGTCCCTGTGATCCATGCAAGATGAGCTGGGAGAACTACTGGTGAAAGTCAAGAAGAGAAGAAAGGAGACTTAAGTATGTAGATTTTTTCTGAGAAAAACACACAGCAAGTGGACACAGAGGTCCAAAGTACCAACATGCACTAGAAATGCAGAATCACTTTCAGAGCAAGTTCAGTACAAGCCTTTGGTCCTCCTCAGGAGGAATGACCACCCTCTGCATTGCTTCACATTGCTCAAGCTCCCTTCTGTAAACCTCTGAGATTTCCCAGCTCCACTCTTTTCAGGACTTTTTTTCTTCCAGTTTGCTGGATGAAACCTCGGGCCTTGGCTGCTCCACCCCACAGAGCACTGAGTTTTACCGCTATTTGTCAAACAGCAGCGACAGTCTCGGCTTTGTTTTTACAACGATGATAATCCTTGCCCTGAAGAACTCACATTTAACAGGCACGTCTCATCTGTGACTCACTGGACCTGTGTCAAATACAGCAACCCCTACAAGCCTGCTCACAGAAGCCTAAAATCCATCACGGGCTGCAAACTGCTCCTGGAGCAGCAGCCTTGGGTGGGTCAGACAAAGCTCCCCAGAGCCCAGGGAGCTCCAGTTCTCAAGCCTGCACAGGCTGTTGCTGCCTCTTTTCTGGGGTGAGATGACACAGGAAGTCCAAAGAACCGTGGTGTCAATTCCTCTACTGTGTTTGCTGAAAAGCTCCTGACGGCAGGAAGAGTGTGAACAAATCTTCACAAGTCTCGAAACGGGCAATAACCGGTGCCACTAATGAAGTGGTCTAAGAGGCACCGTGGAGAGCAGAGCAGTGACAGAAACACAGGAAGGGGAGGAAAAAAAGGGGTTTTGAGACAGACTGCTGCGAGCAGAAAAAAAACACACAGAGCCTGGCCTGGTGATGCATTTGGGCACAACACCAGGGCCAGGGCCAGGGAAGATGAGCAGCACAGTAAAGACATTGTGGGATCCTGAAAAATCGGAGAAAGGCGGCAGTGACAGTCGTGGAGCTGAGTAAAACGGTTCTGGGCAGGGAGCCCACCACAAGAACAGTGCAGGGGAAAAGCCGCCCGCAGAGAGGTCCGGCAGGGCACTCCACGTCAGAGATGCTGCGGACTAAAACCAGCGAGCTGGGGGGTGGCTGCAAAGCCACGAGCTCCTGCCTGGTTTGTGCTGCCACTTGAGCCTCTCCAGAATAGGAAGCGCAGGCTGCGAAGGAGAAGTTTGAGGTCTGGGTTTTCTGAGGCCAACGGCGCTTTGTCTGCTGAGCCTCGTGCCGTCGCGGCTTCCCTTTCCATGGGAACTGCGAGGGATCTGGTGGCTGTGCCCCGGCAGAGCAGGCACAGATAAACCTTTTTTCCCCTCCACCAGGAGCTCACTGAAATACGACGCTTTGCAATTCACTTCCAGTGGCCCGTTACTTGATGTTCACGAACGTACAAGACGTGGAAAATGTCGCTTTTACACCAGGCTTTCCCAACACAGCTGTTACGACAGCTGTGTTATTTCACACAGCTATTGCTTTATCTGAAATAAAATACCAGGCACTTTTCATCTAGTTGTCTGGGCAATGAGAGGACCACATCAAGAAAAAAAGGAAAAAAAAAAAAAGGAAAAGATGACAGGTTTTTAAATTGAAAAGCCACAACTAAATGAGAGTGGACCTACCCCTTAAAGCAGCAGAGTGCTTTTCATCACTGAAACTCTTCCCTCCTCCCCAGACAGCTGAGCCTTAACATCTCACACTCTTGGGTTATTCCTGAACATCCTACAGTTTATACACTTCACACAAACCAATTTTAAGTAATTCGTGGCACTTGGGAGAATCCAGCACTGGAGATAATTAACAGAAGCTGATCAAACAAAACTGATTTTGAGAAAAGCCCCATCTATTTCTGTCAGACAGCGTTCCTAGTGCAGTTGTGGGCTGTCATTAGCTATTCCAATCCAACATATGATCATACTGAATTTAGGAGAGCCCTGCCAGTTTAAGTAGAACCAAAATGTTAACCTTCAGTAACTTAATCAAACGCCACACGGTACAGGCACTCACAGCAGAAGTTATTTCAACTCTGAATGTCTAGAGTAAAAATTTTATGTGGCTAAAAACCGTGGAAAAAGTTACTGATTCCTTACAAATGTCTAACCGCAATGCTGGCAATACAGAAACTAGTTCCAGGTCTGAAAGCAAGGAACGTGGAGAGACACTGTTAGCCCAGAAAATCTCTAGGCACAAAAGATATGAATGAATTACTGCAGCTGGAAACCTCCTTCCCCTTCCTCAGAGGCTTTCCCATCACTGAACTGTGAACTGAACCGAAGCAACAGCTTTTGGGGGCAGAAACTCAGTGTCAGAAGTTGAACGCAAGTCTTTGCCAGCGAGAGAGCGGCTCAGGAGCAACATCTGTCATCGTCTGTGACCACAGCTCCTGTCACACGGGCAGAAGAATCCCCCCGCCCTTCACCACATCTCATAAAAGGACAAAGCGGTAGTTGCGTCAAGTCGTAAATGTTTGTGTACAAAAACAGTTTGTCCTCTCTTCTGCTTTCAGCTTCTCCCTTATTTCTATGACAGACCCACTGGCATTCGCTCCGGTGAAACGGCAGCTCAAGCCCAGCAGGTGTTTTCAAGCAGACAGCCTGCAAACACACCCAAGACTCGATTTAAAAACACCCAGCACATCCAGGCAGGAGAAGCCCCCGAGCCCCCGAGAGGAGCTGCCAGCTCCCAGCAAACAGCAGCAGGAAACTCTGCCACAAGCAGGCTGAGACTCTCTGGGTTTTTTTTCTCCCCAGATGCCAAAGTTGCAGCCATATCAGTGTGGGCAGACCAAGAGTTCTGGTGTAAGAGTGGTGGTTTGACTCTGCTGACACCAAGGACCTGCTGATCAGGATGGGGCTGCCAGCGAGTCCCCAGGGCAGCAGCAGATATGGGCTGTGCAGGGTGACAGTGCCAGCCACCAGGAGACATCTCTGGCTTGGGGAAAAGCTGTCACTGTCAGGGCAAACATCTGTCAGCCTCACACATTTCGACTGCGGTAAGAAACACGGTAATTGTATCATCCGTTTTCCACGCTCGCACCATGACGAGCTAAAGAAGATAAAAGAGGCTTGGGCAGTCGTGGCCATTTTGATTTAAGCTTATTCCCTTTCTGTCTAAATAAACATATCTGTTATGAATGATGAACGTTCCTCCCCTCATGTACCTCATGTCCAACTCTATTTCCCCTAGCGCTGCACTTCCATATTTCCACAGGTCTTTCCTGACACTTGCAGGAAACAAAAGTGTAGAAACTGCACAGCCGGGAGGTCAAGCTGCAAAGGGAGGCGAGGGCTGGAAGAACTGCTGCGTACAACAGCACTCCCCTCCTGCAGCCTCTCCCACCCTCCCCTCTCCATCCCCCGAAGCACGCTCCTCATCCTTACCTCGTAGGACCACACGCACTGCACTCCCGCGAACCTCCGCACGCATCTCCCCACTTCCACGTCCTCGTGGGTCGTGTACATCTCCCGCAGGCACTCGCCAATGTGGGGCACCATCCTCCGCAGCACCTCCCGGCTCATGATCACTCCCGGCCCCCCCATGCAGAAGTTCTCGCCCGGTTCCAGCGCCAGCTTCCCCATCTCCTCCGTGGTGCCAAGCCCGGTCTGCCCCAGGAAGAGCGGCTCGCTGCTGTTCAGGCTCCTGAGGAAGTTCTCCAGTTTGTCCCCTTTGATGTAAACGTCGTCGTCAGCCCTCATAAACCATTCGTATTTGTCCAAGTAGTGGTCATGCATGTATTTGAGCATCATGAAAGATTTCTTCTGGGGCGGGTAAGAGTCATCTACACCTGGAAGCGGCACGATGGGGATGGGAATGGAGGTGTCCGAACCCTCGCTGGAGAAGAACTCAACCTTGCCAGGAATGGTTTTGGACCACGTTCTAGATTGAAAAAGACAAGAAGAACTAATTAAGTATGCAAACCAGGACAGGCAGAGAGTGCTCCCAGAGACTGCACCTCATCTGCTTTACAAATTGCCTTTATAAACGCCTTGAAAAGGTTATTTTTTTACCACACGAATGAGGACGTGGCACACAGAGCAACTGGTACAACACACAAAAAGTTCTGCTACGACAAGCACGTGAATATCATTTTGGCACCTCCACGTGTTAGAAAAGTCATTTGATAGTAGCAGTTCACTAGCGAAAGGCAGGATTTCTTAAACACTCTCACTTTTGGACTAACTAGTATTGGCCACAAAATACAGAGGGGAGCCAGTATGGTCAAACAATTCACATACAGCTTGATTTAACACTTCCAAAGCTTCCCTGCAAGTTATTCAGCATCATCTCCACCTTCCATTCCTTCTACGCCTCCCCAAAAGCTAAAATGTGCACTCAGAAGCACTGACTTCCAGAGTGTAAATTCACATGAACTTGTAAGGGATCGGTGTCCCGTGGGAAAGCAACCAAACAGCAACTTCTCCAGACGCTGCCTGGGGAAGGGAAGCACAAAGCACGGAGCAACAGTAAGCTCAGGCGGGTTTGTCCATACCAGTGAAGTCCTAAAGACACCTGTGAAACCCGTAACTCCCACAGTAACGTGGTGCTACCAACACTCACACCTCCAGCACCTTTCCAGACACTTCAGTCCAGATTTTAGTGGAGAGGAACATCACGGAAGAGGAGCTTTTTCTGCGCGAAGCAGCACAGAGACAACATCTGCTCCACACCTTCCGTGCTCCTCTGACAAATCCAACCCCTCTGCGTGGGCAAACTGGGTCACTTCTATGGCAGGGAGAGCTGCAGGATGATTCCTCAAGGCAGACTGCAGAACGCTGTCTCCTCCACCGAGGATTTTCAGTCATGTAACTGTTACAGCCTTGCCCCAAAAATTATTAATGTTAAGCTTTCAGTACCATTTTCTGAGATTCTGTCTGGGGAAAAAAGCAGAGATCACATATCCCTCGCAGAAAACTATTTTCATTGGTAAACCAACAAGTTTTGCCCCCTTTTTAATGGGGTGGAGAATATTTTATAATTATATTTGGTGACTGTGCTCAGAATATAACCTAAAGGTGAATGTGAAAATGCTCTCGAGGTAAAGGACAAAGTATTCCCTCAATGCATCACTGTCACTCTGACCAGATGCCTCTCAGCACAGGTTTCTTGCCAAAACCTGAGCAGCTTTTGGTCAGCACAGACCATCTGAAATTTGAAATCTCCAGAATTAGCTGTTGTGCAAAGTCTGAAATGCAAAAATATTTCAGAAGAATTATTCCTAAAGCTCCACCAGAAAACACAAAGGTATTTAATTAGACTTATGTAAACACCAACTTTGACACCTTAACAGTTTCACACTAATTGAGCTGTGTGTAATTAATATCACCCAATTACTTTAAAAGCTTTGTCTTCTGGATTTCTTGCTACCATGGGTAGTGTTTCACAGGAAAAGTTTAGATCCCAGCTTCCCAAAGAGCACACAGTAAAGCAAACAGAAACATTCCCACTGACTTCACAACAGAGGTGATGAGGCTTTTAATCATCAGTCATGCAATTAATGCACAGTACTACTGGTTATAAGTCACATCCTGTTAAAGCACTGAAAGCTGCCCTTTTTAAACGTGACATGATCATATCTCGACTTTTCGCTATTAAGGAAGTTCTGCTGTTTATTTTCTGACACCCACACTCACCATACAAACCATCTACGGCTCTTCCCACACCAACTCCCAGTCTAAGTTTAAAAGGCTTCTTTTCATTAAAGGTACCCGATGCATTTCAATTTTAATCTCACAGAAAGAAAAGGCAGAAGCAGCTACTGAGAAATTTCATCCACTGCCAGCAGTTCCCAAGGCAGCTTTTGATAGACCCAGGACAAGTTATTAGCTGAAGTCCTATGGAAATTTCTGTTTACTGACCTTTTTATTCAAAAGCAAACAATGAATTTTCAGACTTGCTCTCCACATCCTGAAAGATCTGCCCTTGTAATGACTACAATCTACGGACAATGCAAGGTGTTTTCTATCACTCCAAGCTTTAGCTCCTTTCTGGACTCATGAGGATTTGTCTTCAACTTTTTTTTTTTTTTTTTTTTTAAACCATCACCCATTCTGTTGGTTCCCAGCTTAAATTTACTCCCTGCTCTCCAACCTGGTACCCTCACCTCAGGACCCACAAAGTATTGTCAAGAGAAGAGTTGCCATTCAATGGAGAGGGAACAAAATGCATCTACATCCATAAAGCCTGGCATGTTTGCTTCCCAGTCTTCTCATTGCACTAAAACCCTCAAATCAAAGCCAGTTTGAGCCCATCTTTCCATGTCTTCGAGCCATATTTAAGTTTCCCATTAAGGCAGGAGTACACCAGAGGCACATTCCTGCGCATGTGAGGAGCACAACACAGACAGAAAGACCAGGTCCTAACACTAACCACTCCTCAAGGACTAGCGTGTCACCTGGGTCGGCACCAAAACGTTCCTTCAGCCTTGGGATCTCACGTCAACCACATCGACCAAGCCCCAGCACAGCTTGACTGAGCCTTTGTTCACTTCCTGCAACAACACAATTTCTGGGATGAGACAACTCGAGGCGTTGTGACTGCGGCTTTGAGCATTTGTTCGGACCCGAGCAGGCAAAACACATTCCCACATGGAAAAATGGCCCGAGTGTCTGTGTCAACGCGAGCACGGCTCGGCAGAGGCTGAAACAATGGAGTCACCACGGGCTGCTCCTCACGTCGGAGCCACAGCTCGCTGCGGCCCTTTTCTGGGGGGAGAATACACACAGAGGACAGTTCGCTCAGGAAACGTGTCGCTGCGCTCAGCCAAAGAAGCCAAACCACAGACAGCAAAGATGAACTGTGAGCACGTTTTTCTGACCCCAGCTATCAGCAGAACCGAGGGCTGGTAAATGCAGGGACGAGTTCTGATCAAAGCCGCTCTAAACGCTTTTATCCGACATCGCAAAGAATCAGACCTGGCTCAACCACCAGCAGTGTTAACACCTACGTTTCTTGCCTGTCCTCCCACATCCAGTCTAGTCTACCATGTCTGCTCTCAGGTTATGGGCAGCAACCTGACCCCTTCAGCTCCTTAGCACAGAGCTCATCTCAACACTTCCCCACCTCTGTGGCCCCACCAGCACCCACGGGCATCGCTTTCCTGGTCAAGGGTTCTCCAGTATAAGACTTGCAGGTTGTATCTGAAAAAGAGCTGTATGTTTGATAATTTTTAAAAAAAAAAAAAAAAAAAAAGGGAAAATGTTTTAATTGAAACTTGATGCCCTCCTTCCCCTGCGCTGCCCTGTCACCCTCAGCTGTTTAAAGGACATGTGGACACAGCATTTCTGCCACCAGACTCCTGCATCCACACCTGCAGAGAACACCTTGGCTGCAGTGATCGATTGCTGGTGGCCTCAGTCAGCTCAAAGCCATTTTGACTCTGTCCAAGGAGAAATATCAGGTTCTGAATACAACTGATACGTGTCCTGAACCGGTCATTAAAAAACCCAGCAACTGAACTGCTCTGACAGATCCCAACCTTATCTCCTCCGTGTAATCTGAGTCTGCTGCCTAAACAGGAGGATGTGCATGAATCAGGACAGCAAGGCTCTCCGTTACCTTCCCCAGGAGGTAAAACACCTGCACAAGGCTGCGTGACCTGGTTTCTCTCAGTGCAAGAGGTACAGAACTCCAACAAAGCAGAAGCTTGCCTTGGCAAAGAAATCAAAGTGAAAATTAAACAAACACAAACAAAATCAGTAACGCTTCCTGAGGAGAAAGCTCTTAGCAGAGGACATTAGTCTCCAGCATTGGTGGCTACCAAATCAATTTTATCACCCCTCAACTGGTTTCGCACACTGGATACTCTACATATCCCCTAATCTGAGCAAGTCACAAGCAAACGGGGTGAAAAGATTTTACCCCAACTGGTACAGGTACTCACAAAACACAGAAAACTCTGTGCCCACTAAGTCTGCTAAAAACCCTCAGTATTTTCTAAAAAGTGACCACAGCTATAGTCATCGAATGTCGTCGTACGTTTATTTCTTCATTCAAAAAGAAGCTCAAAAAGCATAGCTTGAAGCAGAAGGAGCACAGATCTTGAATGCTTTATCTTGAGTTTCCAGTATTTATTATTTATTTGTATTACCTAGCTTTGTTATCAGCTCTGCAGACTCGGCAGAAGCACAGTCAGTGGTATTATGCAGACAGTGCCCCCTTTGTAGAGACCCAAGCTGAACACTATGACAAAAAAATGGTTTTTGTCTGCAGCTCAGGAACATCCCTTAGGGGAGACCAGAGAAATCACTTAAAGTTTTGAGAAATAGTCATCTGGTATAATTACGCTAGAAGAAAATCATAATTTGTGAAGAACTCGGGAAGATAACAGACATAAAAAACTGATGTGTTGAATGCAGCTAAATTTCATGTTGTATTAGGGCTAATTTTGCATCACTTCAAGGTCCCATCTTTCCAGCAACACTTGCTGCAGGGGAAGCAATGAACCACAGCTTAGCCAGGACAACCGAGCATGGAAACCAGCACACTGCTCCTGCACGTGGTACTGCACATGACCATCACGAGAGGTCACCAAAAAAAGATGTTATTTAAAATCTCCAGATAGGTTTAAAAGACCTTGTCGTTAAGATCTGCATTACAGATTTTGAGGAAACAGTTCCTGTCAAGTGTTTGCAGGGCAGCTTTGCCGGAGAACCCAAGCAGCTTCCACAGCTCCTGGAGTCCTTTGAGCTAAACTCTTCCAATTTAGAGTGATGCCACTTTTCTGTCTGTGGAGATCCAGCCACCTTCCTCGTGGAAAGAGGGACAGAAATGGATCTATCACCCACAGGCACACCAACAGCCAGCAGGTCGGGCTAAGATCAAACCCCAAGTGCCCCAGAGGTTTGGGCCATGTGGTTATTGGGGGGTGTGTAGGTGACTTTGTTGCTCCTTATCTCCCACATACCAACCGCCAGCTGCTCTCACTGTATTTGTTCCATTCTGTTCCTTAAACATTCTTGCGAATTTTAGGTTACTGCTCAGAAAGCTCAGAAAGTACATCATGTTTCTGCTGGAAGGTACAAGGGCAGGACAGGACCGAGTCCTCACTGCTGCACTGCCGCGGTACAACTAACATAGGAAGTAAAGCACGTATTGCAATGCAATGCCACGACGTTCAAAGTCACTTCACATCATCCCCAGTGCCACCCAACAGCCTCCACCCAGGCTCTGAATTCAAAAGCAGCACAACAATGTGTTTTGTATTACACTTCTGCAGCAGCTAGTGCAGGCTTACACAGATAATACGAACTCCTTTAGACCCCAAATCCTTCTGGCTGCCTTTCACTTAAGCCCTTCCAAGCACTCAGGTATTTAGATTTCAGCGCCCACCGCTTCCCGTAAGCCGCCACCAACAGTGTGGCAGCAAACGGAGCCTCCAAAGGGCATCCTTCTGCCACAGGAGAGGGATGGCTCAGCACAAGCCCCTGGGCATCACTCCAGGTGCCCGTGGCACCGGAGGGTGCCGTGGGGACTGTCCCAAACCGGAGTGCTGGGGCTGTGCTCCTGCAGAGATACTGCCAAAGGCCAGCCGCTGACATCTCGCCATTAGCTGCATTCACACTACTCTCCTGCCACGTTTCCCGGGAAGTCTAGTTGCTACGCAAAATAAAAAAAATAAAAAAAAAAAAAAAAGGAAAAAAAGGGTTAACTGCCTGATATTTCTGTTCCTGAGACAGCAGACTTAAATCTTCTGGGAGCCTGCTTTTTCCCATCCTCTCCTTCCCGCAGCTCTTTTAGGACAACTCCCCTCAACTGCAAAGCCATTAGCACATATTGTTGCACTTTCCCTGAACCCCAGCCACACTTTAACTCCTTCCTGACCGGCTCTTTCCCTGACTATTCCTTGTCCTGTGATGTGACACCGCAGTTCCTGCTGCTGCACTTCACCGGCCTCCTGGAAGGGAAGCTCTGCTAACCTGGCTGTCAGATGCAATAACTGCTGAGGCTGCAAACCTGCCCTCCGAAAACCTGTAGATCTAAAGCTTATTCTCTGCCTCACTACAAAAGCATGACTGTTTCAAAGAGCCAGCGGCTCCCGAAAATCCAGCAGGCCTGTTCTGCCTTGCAGTGGTCATTTTGCTCATGATTGATGTTCAGGAAGTGGATTGCTTCCCCTCTTTTAGACCCTATCTGGATTCACAGCAGCAAGGATCAGCAAATGCTTTCCGCTCGGGTCCCTTTTAGCTGTGTCTGTAAATGGCCTTTGAGCCACAGCAATTTGGAGGTATTCAGCCTCTGAATCCCTAATTCCTTTCAGCGTGGTATCAAGGCTCTGCACACGCTGCCACCCCGGGAATGCCTTGCTAGCAGCTTCCCATTTCACTGGCTGTGCCAGCGATTCAGCTCACCAGGATGCTTTGTCAATGTAGTAATCCCAGCAATTGTCTGCTTGAGTACTTCATGGCAATCAAAAGCCATTTAAGATTTCAGGTTTGTCTCCCTCTTCCCCCCTCCCCACCTTCCCCCGAAGATGTCTTCCTGTCACCAGGACATGAGCTCATTTCTTTCACCAACGGAGGGGAGAAAAACGCATTTAGCCCTACCACATCGCTGAGAGTCTCCTTATCCGTCCCTTCCAAGAGCAGACATCATCTCTAGAGGTTAAACCAAAATAGCTGTGCAGCAAAAAGCGATACTTGAATCTCCTTCTGAGGGCTGAAGGAGCCCGGTTCCATTAGCTGGATTTGTTAAGCTGCATCTTTAGCCACTGCTTTGTGTGAGCAGATGTTGCAGATCTGGTTCTGTAAACCCAGCTCTGCCACAGCACGAGACTGCTCACCGAGCACGGGCAAAACCAGGGATGAGAATCCTTCCCACACCAGCAAAGCGAATTCCTCCCCAAATAACACCAATCTCTGGACAATATTGTGAAAAATTTCCCTTTCTTGAATTCTTGATGCAAAATCTGATGGATGCTAGACAAGCTCTTCTGCCAGAAAACCTGTTACGTGATGTTCCAACACAACTCCAGCCTCTCTGTATGTAAATGTAAATTACACAGCGCATGAGATTTGCAATCCAAAATGCTCCATCCCACATGGTGATGAAAAGAACATAACCCTGAAGAAACAGATTCTTTTACCCATTTCAAAGCACCAATCACGCTCTCCCTTGTAACTTAAATTACAGGTCTAGTACTGAAAGAAGGAATTAAGTTTTCATTAAAACCATCGTTGGTGGACAATATGCCTCAGATTGCCCAAATTAAGCAATTTTACTGCATTTGGTGCTGATATAGAGATTTCCTGAAACCAGAGCTGGGTAGAGGAGGAGATGGAGATGGTCCATCATCGTACATGGTTTTGCCATCCCGTTCTTATTGGCCAATAGGGCCAAGTACTTTTCAGCCAGGGCAGGCGGGAGATGGAGAAGGGTTTGTTCCAGCACAAGACTAAAGGGGATGTTTTATTAAAGATCCTCTCCAGAGCTCCTGGCTGCTCCTCTGACAGTGCTGGCCGTGCAGAGCTCGGCCAGAGCTGGGGTTATACCCGAGCTCACAGTTTAGCTCTTAACTCTTTCAGATTCCCAAGCCAGGCTTCCCGCGCAGCCTCCCAGCACTGCCTGCTGGCGCGGACGCCGGAGCAATAAGCATATTCCAGCATATTTCAGCAGAGCAGAGTGTTTCACCAAAGCCACAGACACGTCTCTCGCAGAGGAGATGATTATCCTGATGCTGCCGAGGCTTTGGACAGAACTCCTGTTAGCGCTCACGGCCATACCCAGCTACGGGTGGAGACCATGCCGAGGGTTACAGCAAGTGGCACAAAGATTATCCCTGCTCCAAAAATAGGTGTGCTCAGGTAACAAGCACTCGGCTCTGAGCCTCCAGTTCCTGCATTAGCTCCACCAGCCCAATGCTTGGAGTATTTCACCCAAGCTTACTTCCCTCATCCGAGCTGTTTCACTACCTGGTCCAGCCTCAGCAGCAGCTGTGGCGAGCAAAAGTGGGTTTTACTCTCTGTTCCCAGATGCCTTTTCTGGGTCTCATTCCCAAGCACATGCTTTTGGCTTGGTGCAGTGGTCTCTTCTTCCCTATCCAGAAGGTCACAACGGTCTCCAAACTTTATTACTGTTCCCATCACGCTGTCGGCTCTCCCCAGAAGCAGCAGCCAAGGACTGCACCAGCGTGGCGCAGCCGTGCCAAGGCACAAGCACTGAGGGACGAGGCATTTTGACGCCCGTGCCCCCTTCGGTGACCGGAGGTGGTGGGGCATCCTGACCCTCAGGCAAAGCCGCTAGGGCCACCAGCCAGGCGGCACTTGGCTGAACCAGACCCTGTGAGAGCGGCAGCGCGACTCCCTCGACCCCTCTCATCTCCGCCGACCTGCCCGGGCAGCGGAGGAGCGCTCGGGGCACCGACTCTCCCTTACCCCGCACCCGCCCGGAGAGCGCCCCGGGGCTCCCTCCCTGCGCCCGGGACGGTGCGAGGAGAGCCGCGGATGAGCGTGCCCTGAGGATCGCCAACACCTGCCCCGGGCAAGGGCGAGCGGTCCCCGGGGCCGGCGCGGACATCCCGGCTGCGAGGGCATCCCGGGCCGGGGGCTCGTCCCTGGAGGGGACCGGCCGTGCCCAGCCGAGCGAGACCGAACCGAGCGAAGCTAAGCTCAGCTCAGCTGACCGTGGCCAAACCCAGCCGAGCCGAGTCCAGATGAATGGGACCGAACCCACCCAAGCCCAGCTCAGATCAACGTGGCCAAACCGAGCCGAGCCGAGCCGAGCCGACCCCGAGCCCAGCCGAGCGGACCCCAGCCCAAGGCAGCCCGCCGCACCCGAGCCCCGCCGAGCCCTCCGGACCGCAGCCCCTCGGCCCCCCCACCCCCCGGCCCTCGCTCTCACCGGTGCGCGGCCACGGCGCGGCTCCGCAGGTACTTCTGCGCCGTCATGACCCCCCCGAAGAGGAAGCTCTGGGCCGGCGGGCCGGGGCGGCGCGGCGGGGCGGCGGCGGCGGCGGCGGCG
>JAWMRA010000016.1:3080374-3092245 GCA_035584735.1 Pseudotriccus pelzelni | reverse complement strand
CGGCGGCGGCGGGCGGCGGGCGGCAGCCCTGCGGGCGGGCTCGGTGGGGCCGCGCCGCCGCCGCCAGCTCGGAGGCGCGGGGCAGGACGAGGCGCGACGCGAGCACGAAGCCCAGCACCAGCCCCAGCAGGACGCTGAGCCAGGCGCGGCGGCCGCGGCCCGCCATGCCCGCCCGGCCCCGCTGCTCACAGCAGCAGCGCCGCCGCCGCCGCCAGCCGCGCCGAGGCGCCCAGCGCCGCCATGGGGGAAGGGGCAGGGACGGGAAGCGGAGGGAGGGGAGCGGGGGGCCGCCCGCCTCCCCGGCCCTGCCCCTCGGCACAGGCGCCGTGTGCGGGCCCTGGCCCCGCCCGGACGCCGCCGAGGTGGCGGGGCCGCCGCCGGTGCAGCCCCCGGGACGGTCCCCGGACCCGGCGCGGGGGTCCCGGTCAGGGGATGGAGGAGGAGGTGGGGACCGGGAGCCGGCTCGCAAAGCGCCACCCTGGAGCGGGACCGCGGGACGTCCCGCCCCGTCCCTGGAAGTGTGCCAGGCCAGGTTGGACGGGGCTTGGAGCAACCTGGTCCAGTGGAAGGTGTACCCTGCCCGCGGCAGGGCTGTGGGCGTGAGATGAACTTTAGGGTCCCTTCCGATCCAAACCAGTGAGTGGGTCTATGACAGGGACCAGCATCTTGACCCAGCATCCCACACAGGGGACAAGGTCCCTGACCCAGCATCCCACACAGGGGACAGGGACCCTGATCCAGCACCCCACACTGGGACCCTGAGACTGGCACACCAGAATATCAGCGCAGCTGCCCAGATCAAGAGGCTGGGACAGGAGGCTAAAAGAGCATGGGTGCCCAGATCTGGGGACAGGGACTGAGACACCAGCCCTTCAGACCACGATGGGAAGCCACTGGGACCCTGATTCAGGATAGGCACCAGGTCGGGCTCCTGCTGCCCAAGCCCCAGCCCTGCCCCACGGCACACGCAGAGCCGGAGGGGAGGCAGGCGGTGAGGAGCAGCCTTCCAGCGCCGTTTGCCTGGCACTGATGTGTTCCTGCAGCACATGCTCTGGTGCCAGGCAGTGAGGGCACAGGCAGCCTTCCGTTTTTTCCCACCTTGCTAATTAACTCGACCAGAAATAGGTCAGTCTGTTTCCATCCGCAGGCTACAGCGGCTGCTCAAGAGTGAAGACTTTATTGAGTGAAGATTTCTTTTTCTTTTGTCCAGACTGACTCTCCACGTGCTTTTCATCTACACAGTGCTTCAGCTTCAAACACTGCAGCCCCAAAACCTTCACATTTCACAGGAAAAAAAAAATCCAGTCTTAACAGAAGAAACTTATCAAGTACAACCCACTGACCTCCTGCTTATCATTGTGGTTTTTTCCATTTCCTGCCCACTTCGGCATTTCCAAATGCCATTTTAAATTTTATTTATATCATGATGTCATCCACAACAAGCTGAGAAGAAGAAAAGTCTCAGTGTAATGGCAGTCTGCTGAGAGGAAGCCATAACAAATGAACACTCTACATTAATAAGCCAAAGAGAGGCATACATAAAATATTTTTATGATCCATGTATCACAAGTCATTGTATCACTTCTGGGATTGAGCAAGTAATAAGACAATCTGCTTATCTAAAGAACTCGATGACATGTCTTGAAAACAATGCTTTTGTGTGGGGTTTATTGCCCTTCTAATGGTGCAATCCTCATACCAAGGTCAGCACTGGTGAACTCTTGATGTCAGGAGCAACAAATAACAGAAGGAAAGTGCCACCACAATTTATGGTATTAAACAACAATAAAATTCAAGATCAATAGAAACTAGATAAGAAATACAAGCAATGAGTAGGTAAAAAAGAGCAGTTTTCCTTTCGGTTGCCCATGAGCAGAACACAGAGGTATTGAGATGTGTGTTTGCGGGAAGGGAAAGAGGAGAACTAAATGGTGAAAGAGGGAAAGGAAGAACAGTCCAAACTGGAATACACATGAGGTGGGTAAACCGAGGGAAGGGCAGGAGCAACACTGCTTGGCAAAGGCCAGCTGGACTGTCCTTTCCACCCCCTTCCCAACCACTACTGCAATTCCTTTCTATTTCCTAGGGTCTGCAATTCTTCACTTCTGTTTCTAACTATGGGTGCTCTGATCCCTTTCCACGAAGTCTGGGGTTATCCTCAGCCTGTGCCACTCTGCACATGTGGATCTTTTAGTCCACTTTGAAAAGCTTCTTCATCAAACTCTACTTCTCCCCTCTCCCCACAAGCCTAAAATACAGGACACCGATAGACATTCAAGCTAAAATAAAAAGTAAGGCCACTCCTTTCCAAGAGAGGCACATGTGGCAAGTCTATGAGCAGGAACAGGATTACTCTCTACGTGCTCCAAATCAGCTGTAAAAAATTCCTGATTCAAGGGAAAGCCACTGTGGCCTATGAATTACAGGAAAAGGCAGAGCTAGCGTGGCTAAAAGGCAATAAAAAAAGAGAAAAGTTTGGGGCTGGGGCTGGGGCTGGGGAGCTGTCAGTTGGCTTCTTCCCACAGAGAAAGAAGTTAGTCATCAGAACTGAAAACTCCGTGCAAGTTCAGCACACATGGAAATGATGAAGCAGAGCAGCACATTCCCCTGTTAGATCTCCTCAGCCCCGAGCTCCCCTTCGGCGTGTTCCCAACCCCCTGCACCTCCACAGCAATCACAGTCCTGGAGCCCTTCAGCGCAGGGGGTGAGAACACTTGGGGAAGGGGCAGGAGAAGGAACGGGCAATTTCCTGGTTCCACCGGGAGAGGAGGCACTGTCAGACTTGCTGCTGTCACCACACGAGATCACACCCCTGGCTGTAAGGCCGAGATGTCCAGCCTTAAAGAGGGGGGGGTGGCACCTGGGGACGCCCTGATGCTCACAAAACCTCCCACAGCACATCCAAGTGCCTCCCTTTATGTCATTTATTGTGCCAAACTCACGTTCTGAAGTGCTGGCAGGCAAATGCCCCTTCTGCTGCTCCTGCCCCCTCCCCTGTTCTTGCATAGAGCAGTTGCTGTTTCCACTACTGGAAAAAAAAAAGGAAAAAAAAAAAGCAGATTAAGGGAAAACTTGAAGAGAATAGCTTAGTTCTTCCAGTGGAAATATAATCCTGCTGTTACCTGCCTGAGTATGTTTTTAATCTGGATGGCAGAGAAGGGTCATACTGCATAATCACCTTTAAGTGCCTTCCCCTATTAATACAGCTCTCAGTCTCAATAAACAGTTGTCACTATATAATATGGCTCCTATATATTAAAGGCTTGGTATTTTTCTCATCTAACACTGTATACAAGCATAAGCACATTTTTATGTAGCATGTTTTCTATTCCATGTGGGATAGCTTAAGGAAATATTCTGAGGGCTCTCCAAAATCTGCAGAGGATGCACATAGTGTGTGCTCATTCTCCATGTTCCCATCCCACTCACTCCAGCGAGATTAGCACCCGGACCAGCCAGCAAGAGCCCACTTGACAGGCCCACATGGTTTAGATTCATAATCAGATTAAGAAAATAGTAATCCTATTTTTAAACAATGAAAAAGCCGAGTCCTTGAGGCGGTGAGCTGGTGTGTGTGTGTGTGTGTGCACATACAGAATAGATCTCATCTTTTTGGAATAAAGAACCTTAGTACCAAATGAAAAAAGTTTCTTCCACAGAGGAAACTCTGCCCTGTAGAGGAAAAAGGGACTATCTTATATTATACCACTTCTTTCCCATTGGTTTTGATCTGTCATGGGCCCACTCCAATACTTGCAGGATGTACCTTCTACACTACGTACTCTTTACCACATTTTAAAATAATAAAGAAGTGAACTACTTCCCAAATGCTCCAGAAACTTTAATTATGAATGTTCCAGTACTTAAACTTATACTGTAAAAACTGCCCAGGCACTGGAAAATGAGCATATTTCATATACTGAAGGTAGCAGACTCAGCATGGAAAAAATCTCACTGGGCAACCAGCAGCATTTGTCTCTGTCACAGTATTTCCAGCACCGTTGCATTTTCCCAAATGATGCAGAAACTCCTTCCCCAGCTCCAGCACCCACTTCTTCTTTCCCTCCCCATCCTCTTCTGGTCCTGCCACAGACCAGTCCCAGCCTTTCCTCTCAGCCGAATGACTCAGAAGGTGCCCGCTCAAGGGACTGAAGGAGAACTGTCACCGCTCGCTCCTGCTCAAAGCCGGCCCGACATTGCCATCGCCCGGCCCGGCCCCGCAGTGCAGCGCACCGGCCTCCGCCTTCCCGGGGCCGAGTTGGGACTCTGGGGTTTTGGGAGGTGATGGAAACCCCTCCCGCTCCCCACGTAGCCCCTCAGGAGACTGCTCAAGCCTCCAGGTCTCACCGCCCGGGTGGCAGGAGAGGCACTGCGAGGTGCAGCGAGGCACTCGAGCTCTGCAGCGCGGAGGGGAAGGTGATCCGTTTTTAACGCGCTGCCGCCAGATCCCAGTCAACAAACCACTGGAAAAGTCTAGAACATGTATTTAAACAGCAATCATCAAGATGTGATAACCTAAAATGCAGAACAGCTGAAGAAGTGGCAATTACATTACCCAAGACATGGAATTTACAAGGAGTGTTACCCCCCCCAGTATGAGATGAAGTTTTAGGATGCAGGTTTGGTTTTTTTCAAAGTGCATCTTTTAGGCCAAGCTAACAGTAACTCCCCATTTTAATGCAGAGCACTAGAACTAGACTGAAAGGCCAGGTATTTCAGGATGTTGATTTTCCTTTCTTTCTCTTTAAATATAATTTTCTAAGTTCTTTTCCCTGCCCTTCCTACACGACTGTTACCCAAGGAACCAGCTCGGAAGCTCAGCTTGGCAACCAGCACACAGAGAAAATCTTGATCAGTAAACTATCAGTGAACTAGACACAGAAAATGAAATGGAATGAAAATGTATCAGCGGAGATCTTGCTCTGTGCTGAAAGTGCTTGTCAAAACACAAATGATCACAGCAATAAATACACGAGAACAGCAGCAGCTCACCTGCCAGCGCCTCGCAACAGAAACCTGCCATGAAAATGTGCATTTCCCCCCCGAAGCTGAGCTGAGGGGACCTATCCCATTGCAGACATCGGGTTTTCATAAAAAAAAAAAAAAAATAACGGAAGTTTTTGAAGTTGCTGGCTCTGGAGCTGGGAATATGGGCAGGGTGTGTGTCAGGCGTGGAACAGCTGGCTTGGAAGCTCCCACAAAATCAGCTACAACGGTGCAGCCGGGCCAGGACACCACTCAGCCAGCAGCCGTATGCTTTTCCTTTGTGGTTGCAGAGATGTTCCAAAAGCCAAGCTTTCATTCCACAAAGGAGGGAGGGGGGGAAAAAGAAAAACCCAGGGCTTCAGCCCATCCAACTCTAGACCAGCTTTTTTTTACAGCTGGAAATTACATAGTTCAAGTGAACACTTAAACAACAGCGTGGACAGAAACACGCTGAGCCTCACTCGTGGCTAAACTGATCCCTTAAAAGCTGCCACTTTTGAGCCTGGACAAGGGCAAAATTCATCCATCTGATGCAGAGATGTGTGCTGACGTGCAGCCAGGCCTGCAAAAACACAATTGCCCATAGAAGGGAGCAGCCTGGTTGAGCAGGAGGCAGGAAGAACAGCGTTAGGGGGGGTTTAGATGCAGCCTGTAACCACAGGGCTGCTGGTAAAATGTACAGGAGACTGTCAGGCTGGATGCCATCCTCCTTCACAGGGCTCTGGAATGTGAGGTCATCTTCTAGAGAGGGGAGCACAACAAAGCCCAAGAAAAAAACACCCTAATTTAAACACCTGAGCTGAGTATCAGCAGAGTCTGAGCACAGCCCAACTCTTTTTTGAGTCAAAATAGTACAGAACCGTATAAAACACAGCAGATGAGATTTGTTAGTACTGGCATTCCACACCTCCTATCTGACTCTACAAGGGCAGCTGTTCCTTGCAGATACAGGTGTAATTATCATTTTCATTCACACTGATCTTTGATTAACACACAGATAACTCCGGAATGCTTGGGAACAGCTCTGCTGACAGACTGCCTGATTGCCCTCACCCCCCCAAGTCCATCTTCTGTTGTTTATTAAGAGTATCCAGCATAAGCAACTTATTTTTTTAAAAGCCCAAGTATGCAATCTCTCTCTTAAAATCTTTCCCTCATTTCACAATGTTTTTGAAAGGCATAAATAAAGCCAAATAAATTTTATGAGTGTGACAACACGGGGGCTTTTTTGTTCAGTTTTAACTCCAGCGCTCAGTATCTCCTGATGAATAGTTAAGAGGACTATGCACAAACCAGATCTCATCTGCAATTTAAAGAAAACAAAAAACTCTGCTCCTCCAGCATATAAACCATCCAAAAGCAATAAAAAATACTTAGCTGCACATTTTCAGGAATCTTTTGTGCCTCTGAACACTTGCTTGATTTAGGATTTTTCAATACCCAAAATACATTACAGTGCTTAAATACCATTATACAGCAGTTTAATAGCCTTGAATTAACTCTAAGTTTGTTCCCCAGCTTCTTCCAGATAAAGGTATTTCCAGAGCACCTGCATCAGTAGAGCAAGAGGCTTCTTGCATAACTGCTCTAGTGGGGGGGAAAAAGAAATTTCCTGAAGGCTTTTTAATATGATCTTTCATAATTCAAGTTCTTGGGAATTCATACCAAAGCAGGAACAATGGATTCATTAAATAGTTCACTTTCACCTAATGCTTTCTGCATGCTTCACTCTTAAGCTATAAAGCAGCAAGCAACCACCTTTCCATAATGTTTGTGGTCAAGGGAGAGCTTTCCATTTGAAGTCAGAGGAAAAACCTTTCCATCTTGTGCAGGTTATGAGCCAAAAAAGAAGTTTTACAAACTCAGGTTCTTCCTCCCACGCTGTTCAATAGCTTAGAAGTGTCAAGAAAAATTTAGGGCCTTGAGGATTAAAATAAAAAAAAAAGGAGGAGAAAAGAGAGAAGGTTGAAGTTTCCAGAAACATGTAAATCACTGCATTCTTACTGGGTATGTCCTAAAAAATCTCAGAATTGGGCAAAAAGCCATATCCCTAGTTCTAGCCAGAAGCAAGTCTTGAGTCACAGAGAAAGATTAGCACATGCTCAGTTCAGACCTGCTTATTTCTTGAAATGTTTTTACTGAATTAAACCAACCCATCCTAACCATTTTATCAGCACAAGGATTTCTGCTTCATGCTAACAAACCTCCCCCAGCTGTTTTTCTGAAGACAACACCTCTGTCTGTTGCCTGTTTCCCCAGCACAAGGGGAAGATGTTCCCCAAGGCAGGAGTGAGATTACAACTTCATCCTCTTTCCTGAGGAGGAATCTTCAGACCTTGAAAATATCCTTCCCCACCTCCAGTTTCCTTTTGCCTTGTTAAAGATTAAAACCTGAACTTACGTACGCCAATCCGTGTTACAATGATAGAAATTTTAGTTTACGTACCGAAACGGGCACTAGCCAGGAAATGAAAATTACTTTCTATAGGAACATCAACAGCATTTCCACTTCTCCACACACTTGAAAACACACTTTGAGGTCTAAAGCAAAAGGCTCTTGGCCTTTCCCTTTCATTATCTGGCAACTTTAAAACTCACTGGTAACACGCTCCTGTTACATTTATAGTCAAGAGAAATATCTAATGCACACGAACAGTGTATTCAAAGTTGGCACTTGTACCTACTGATGAACGCAAGGACTCCAAAAGCAAGTCTTTAGAAACAATTGCTCAGGCAGCCCTAAGCCATAAGGAACATTTGTACACACTCCAATGCCTACAGACAAGCTCAGTAACTGGACACAAGGACACTTGTCCGTTGCTGACAGGGACTGCTTCACTCTTTTCCAAACACAGCCTGGATTTTATCTGTCTGTTGCATTTTGTGCTAGAGAGTGAATCAAGGGATGGGATGTTGGCAAAGCTCAGTCATGATGAGCAGTTCTCTCTTCTGTGCCCACAGCTGGATATACACCAGAAGGATGAAGATCACACACTTAACTCCTTGCAGCCCCTCACTTGCCAGTGTGACACATTCACTGGCCAGAGCCCTCCTCAGTACACACACCACCTGGGTGCTGCACAACCTGGCAGCAGGCTCATCTCATCTCCCATCCTGCTTTATACACATTTATTGCACTAGAACACCTGCCTTCTATGAAGAGATGCTGTAGAAAAACCACGAGGTTGTAAATACTAGATTTATCATTTGTTTGCAATTATATTTAATATTAATAGTGTCTTGTTTTTACAAAGCAGTTGAAATAAAAAAAAAAAAGAAAAGGAATAGCAAGAACATCCCCCCATCTGCTGTCTAGCATCAGTTATCCTCACTGGTTTGTTTACCGTTTATGAGGAAAACGTCATTCAAGCTGACTTGTTACAGAGACTCTTCTGCAATAACTGCCCACGGTACAAATCCATGGTGTTTGTCAGATCACCCGTGTTTTTCCCCAAAGTCCCTCTGCCTAAATTCAAAGTGTCTGCCAATGATAATGTCCTTCCCCTCTAAAGTACCTTCCAGACAAACACAGCAGATCTGGTAACACATGTCTGAGGATGGTAAACATCCTCATTTTGCAGAGGTAAACAGAGCGTAGATAATTCAATTTGCCAGAGGCCAGTGTTCTGAATAGCCAGAGAGCCCAGATCTCCCAATTCCAGGTGATTCCCCCCGGCTGGAGGCTAAGCTCCCTCTCTACAGAAGAGTGAAAATTAACTGATTACACAGGAATTGCTTCTCTGTCCTCTCTAAGAGGATCAGGTATTTCTCTTGGGTAGGACCATCCAGTGCAGTCTGGAAACGGTGTGAATCTGTTTCAAGTGACCACCAGCACTAAACGAGCCCCAAAGGAGTCTCTGTGACAGGCAAGCTGTAGGCAGTTAGACAGTGGGTAAGATCAAGCCTGCTAGTGCCCCGGGCACCAGGGAGGTTAACCTCATCCACCTGCTGACGGGCCTCTCCGGCCTGGTCTCCAGGAGCACGTTCCACCTCCTTCTCCAGACAGCGGGTTATAGCCTGGGAATACAGAGGAGAAACCCATCGTGTTAACATTCAGCCTCCACAGCCCTTCACCAGCACACAAGGAACACCAAAAATAAATCTCACCGTTAGTTACAACTCGTTCATACCGACTACACAGGCAGCGTTTTATGGAAAATGAAAACAGAGAGAATATCCTGATTTGAGAGGGCTTATTTTTGTAGTGCCAACAGTAAAAGCCATTGCAAAACACTCGTGTTTTAATATGATCAATTTGGATTAAATTAAATTGAAATTAATTACCATTTGATTTCTCTAAGCCTGCACTAAAGTTGTAGTGCTGCTCCACAGGATAAACAGAGCAGTAACAGCAGATTTTACAGGAAACTCTGTGGGAGTGTAACTGTTTTCCAAGAACCCTGATGGTTAGGGACTTAAATAATCCTGTATTCCAGACCTGCGTGGAATACTCTGAAGGTCAAAAGGTAAATCCGCTCATTACTACTGCAAGGTATTTTTTTAGAGATTTTCAGAAGGTGAGCATAGGTAGTAAGAAAAGTACACTTTAGTTAAACATCCTAATACTTCAGCCATGGGAAACTTCATTTCAGGACACGCTCAGAAAGATACAACCTGGCAAACATCCTCAGTTTGTTCTGCACAAAGCAAAGTACCCAAATTGTAGTAGCACTGTTAACCAGGCAGGCTTCCCTGTTCCACTGAAACTCCCAGCATCACCTTCATCTTCTAAACTTGTTTTTCTCAGAGTAGCCAAGTTTCTCTTTCTAGCTTAATTCAGCAGCTGAACAGTGCAGATGGTTCTTTCAGTTCATGCTGATCTACCTCGTGAGAAGATACAAGACCTTTAATTCTACTAATTGGTTACTTAACCAAAGATTTTGCTTAGGACTAAACAAGGAGAGGTAGAAGGTGGAAAGGTGCCTCAGCCCAGCTGCCCCGATCCTGGTTCTCAGCACAGCTCTTACCCACACATTGCTCACCCCCAGGGAGGTAAACATTCCATGTGAGAGCTATCAAAGTTGTCTGACAGGATCGGACATCACACTGCCCTCATATTAGACAACCTGAGATAAATCAACTTCTTGATTCCTCCAAATGTCAGGAAAAATATTCAAAGCAGAAATTTCAGCACTACTGAGGCTTAATTGACGTGTAATATGTTTAATCAAGAGTCTGCAGATTTTATGCATTTAATCAAGTGACTTACTCCGTGCTGCACCCTAAGTGGGTTTCCCTTTCAGCCTGCTATGATTAATGTTGTCTACATGATCCACTCCACTGTGGAAAACCGTAATTAAAATATACCCAAAGCAGCCTTTGCAGGTAAGGCACAGGCTGTTGGGCTGAGAGGAGAGAAAGGAGACTGCCTGCATGGTCAGTGTATGGCAAGGAGCACAACCAGGGCAATGTGAGACACTTCATCCATCAAGGTGATTTCAGCAGCTGACAGTGAGTTTAATGGTGAGACCTTCCAGTGTTTTGTGACAGTTGATAAGGGTTTATACACCTGCAGGATTTATACACTCAATAGGTCATTATTGTGGTATCTGTTAAATAAGGTCAGATTTTGCATAATTAAGTCTTTCACCTTCCTGAATCTGCATAATAAATCTACAAATTTACTTCCAGCATTTAGCTCATGTGATGGGTGCTTAAAAGACAGAGCAGATATTAAATTATTGGACTTTTACAGTAATGGGGGAGGTATCCCAGGAATATTGTAAAAATCCATAATTCTGAGGGACAAAAATCTCAGTAAATTATGGCAAAAGCATTAACAAAAAAACTGGAACACTGTTTTCCTGGGGAAAAGCACCACAAAAACTTCCTGCCAGGTTTTTGCCCGAAGCGCAGAGCAGACCAACTGACCAGAGATACAGAGCTCGTTTGTAAGGCACATTTTGTTTCCTCACTGAAGAACACAAGAAATCTGTACAATGACTATGGACACAGCTGGATAAATGCTCTGCTTCAAGCTCACGGTGTCTCAAGGATCCCACACTTACCCCCTCCTCGCAAAGGCTTCTTGTTTGGTTTAGATTTCGGGGCTGCTGAGGTGGAGGCACCAGACTCTGCTTCTTGCTGTTCAGAGAAGCAGAAAGTTACTGAGTGTGAATTTCAGTTAATTTGAACACATAAACACAAGTGTGACCTGACTAACAGGGCTGTTACCTGATTCAGTTTCAGGTTTCCTTTGTAGCTCTTCCCCTCTTGCATGCTTTCCCACATGGCTATCTTCTGCCTCCGCTTCTCTTCTTCAAGCTGCAGAAAAAATCCAGGACATACAAGATTTCAGAACAGAATCCCCAGAAGCAGCTACAACAGACTCATCAAACCCCAAGGGATCCACCTTTACGTGATGCAGTAGCTCTGAGCTTATGGAAGCATTTACTTCCATACACACCCACATCTTCCCCTTCTCGGTATGTGTGTGTATGTTCCCCCCCTCAGAATGCGTCTGCAGCTTCTTTTGGCCACTTGATGCTTTAAAACATTTCGCAAGTAAAACAGAACCAAGTGGCAAGCTTAAATCCTGAGCCTATAAAAGGTACTAAGTAAAGAATACTGCACATGACAGGACTTCAATGCGCAACGTGGGGTTCCTCAGAAGAGAGTCAGTCACATATTTATATCCCCATATACATTGTCAACAACTCTCCCAGCTCTCTGCTAGAGGAATTTATCCACAAAAACAAATTAATTAATGGTTAAGAATCATTGGATTTGGAAGGGACCTTAAAGCTCATCTTGTTCCGCTCAAGGACACCTTTCACCATCCCAGGTTGCTCCAAGCCCCATCCAACCAGTCCTTGGACACTTCCAGGGATGGGGCAGCCACAGCTTCTCTGGGCAACCTGTGCCAGGGCCTGCCCACCCTCACAG
>JAWMRA010000016.1:3037188-3071661 GCA_035584735.1 Pseudotriccus pelzelni | reverse complement strand
CACCCCAGCCCTCAGCCCCCCACGCAGGCCCCTCCCCGGCACAGCCCCCGCCGGGGCCCCGCGCACCGCGCAGGTCGAGCTCCCTGTCGCGGACGGCGTTGGTGTACTGCGCCGCCTGCTCGATGAGCTCGGCCGTGAGCTTCACCATCGCGACAGCCCCGACAGGTCCCGCGCGCCGCGACAGGCCACGCGCACGCGCGCGCGCACCGCCTCCAGGCAACCGCGCCGAGCGCCGAGCGCGCGCCCAGGCCGCGCCGCCGAGCGCCGAGACAGCGAGCGGCGGGAACCGCCCCGCCCCGCCCCGCCCCGGGGGTGGGACAGAGCGCCCCCCAAAAAACACCTCGAGATCCCCGTCCCGGGCACCCCCTGCTCCCCCGTGCCTGGCGCTGACACTGCAGTACCCCCCAGGACACCGTTCCGGGCATCCCCCTCCGCTGGGGGTGACACAGACCCGCTCCATACCCCTCAAAACCCCATCCCTGGCATCCCCCTCGTCTCCTGGATGACACAGACCCCCCCGCCCCGTACCCCTCAGAGTCCTACCTCAGGCATCCCTCTGCTTCCCCGGGGCCAGCCCGCATCCTGGTGCCTGAGCCATGGATCACCAAGCTCAGTAGGGACGTGGCTTTGCCATCCGCAGCGCCCTAAGGCAGCGCAAAGATGCCGCCAGAGGTTCCCTCCCCGACTTTCTCGTGTTTCCAGGCACGGATTCACCCGCAGAAATCCGCTGCTTCACACAGTGGCTGGCAGCAAGTGGGCTGCCTCCCTCCGGACGGAGATGGCTCCTGCGTGCCCAGCGTGTGGAGTTGGGTGTTCCACCACTCGCTGCTCCCCTCCCGCCGCACTGCCAGGACGGTGCCCACAGCAGCCACAGCTCTGGGTGCTTCCCCTCCCTCCGAGCAGCAGCTCAGCCTTTGCTCCTGGACATCGTGTTGCCCGCAAGCACCTTCCCCTTGCAGCGTTCGGGGCAGTTGCTCTGTCACTTCCGCAGGGATTCCCGGTCTCAGAGATGCCGTGATGGGCTGGGAAGGTGACACGGGCTAAGGCATCGCATTCACCTTTTAATCTGTGAGATGAAATGTGCTTTCAGATGTCACTACATCCCCTTTACCCGCTTTAGGAATGCGGAGAACAGCAAGGAGGAGCTGGGGGTAGCGCTAGGGGGGATGAGATGGCTCTGCCCGTGTCCAAGGGATTTGGTTCCATGGGGAAGGCTCAGCTGGTGGCAGGAGGGCTCTGCTTCTGGGATGACTGGAATGAAGGTGACTGGTGAAGGGAAGCAGGTGACCACCCCCCAGTCCCAAAACCTGCTGAATGTCACCAAGCCACTGTTTCTGGAGAAATCCTTCCCCAGCCCTCAAGGTTTCCCTGAGTGAGATGAGGAAGAACGATTCCTGTACCCACTGCTATCGAGGGAAGGACATCTTTCACAGGCCACGAGATTTCTGTGAACCCAGAGGAGGTGATAATAGGTTAAACACTGCAGCCACACTTGGCACTGCAGACTGATGGCTCGTACTTTTTGCTTTGGGAGCATTTGGGGCATCACCCGGAGCGTGAGCCTGGCTCCTTCCCCAGGACTGCGGCGTCAGAGGGGTCAGCTGGGGCCAGGCAGCTCCTGTGCTCCCTCCTGTAAAACCCCTCACCAAAGCTCCACGTGAAAGCACGTAGAGCCTGGCTTTGGTAACATCTGCATTTGTTTAAAAGCAGTTAGAGAACAAGAACAAGAGGGAGCTGTCACAAGAAAAACCCGAGAATTAGCAGCGCTGTTGTACGTGACTCAGGCATCATGCGGTGGGAAAGACAACAGAGTCTCCAGTCATTTCAGGCAGTTGTTAAAAGGAGACTCTTTTCAGCCTTCTGGAAAGCAGGTCCTGCCTCTGACAAGGCCAAAGAAAACACGGGGCCTTTCTCCCTCGGCACAATGCAGCTGTTTGCCTCAGCCCTACAGCCGTGGTGGAATTGGAACTGGGAGCAGACGGATTCTGGGGCTCAGACGCTTCACGAGAGCTCTCGACAGCCCTTCCTTTGCAATGGAAAGTCAAAGCAATGGTTTTTAAGATGTGTGTTCCCCACCTGCCAACTGCACCATGGCAGATGGCCGTGGATGCAGCCTCACAGCCAAGCAGCAAACGAGGAGTCAGGCTGCACTAAGATTTTCCAGAAAACAGCTATTATAGATTTAGCTTTGGTGCCAGGAGACAATAGAGAAATGAGCTTTAATAAATTGCCTAAATATGTGTTTATCTTGAAGACACAGCCACTTTGATCCTCTGAGCACACCAGAGCCAGACTTAAATAGCTCCAAGCAAGTATTGCAACAGCTTGGAGAAATAATCTGAATTTTATTACTTTACAAGAATGATTTCTGAGGGAAAGGCTGGAAGCTGATGTTGTTGCATAAACTTGATGTGTAGAATTTGTTTCTCTTTCCCTGGCAGGCTGGAAGGCAGCAGAAAGTAGGATAAAGCTGAGGCTGCTGGGGACTGGTCATCTTAAATTGCATTGCTTCTCCCAGTGTGTATTTTAAGTTATGTCAGGGATATAAGAGTAAACATTTTCCTTTTTTTTTTACCATTTCAGTACATCTAAATATACCAGCAAGCAGCAGTTTGAGGCAGGCTTCTGTGAGCCAGAGAACTGAAAGGCTGACACAGTAATCCTGACCCACAGCTCCTGTTTTCTGACTGAGTAACACAGCAACAGAAATAAAGTTTGGTATTTTACAACCACAGGGACAGAAGACAGGAGCATTTCACCCCAGTCCTGACCTCTGCTTTGGCCCAAGACCGAAAGGGGAATCCTCAAGCAAGAGAAGGAATCTTTGTATGTGATTAATTCACATTTATCATTTGATAAATGTGAAGACCCCCAAGACGCAGGAGCCCAAAGCAGCATAAACTCTGAGGAGGATCTGCCCTTGTGGAGGGCTCCATTCTTTTCTTTTTCTCACACTTAAAAAGCTCAGTTCCAGATATCCAGACACTACCCTGGGCACTTGGCCCATGGTTAAACATTGCAAAACCAACACGACAAACAAAAGGCTCCACAGCTCTCTCCATTCCCCAACACACCAGCGGCTCCTCTCCTTCTCCAAGCAGCCAACAGGGGAACAATTCCCCTGCTGCTGGGAACTGCAGTGGGGAATTGGGGGGCTCAGGATGCTCCTCAGGGAATGAGGAGCAAGCCCTCCTGCCAGCTCTCACAGGATCCCCCACACCAGAGAACACACCCTGCCATGCCCGAGCACAGCCCCAAACTTCACCAGAGACACCAACCCAGCCTGCCATGGGGCAGATAAAGGTGAAAGACCTTTATGAGAACAACAGTGAGGTTTTAGCAGATGCAGCTCCTCTGTTCCTGAGTGTTTCTCCCACAAATGCTCCGGGCTGATCGGGAGCTGCTTTGTCCAGCAAGGTAAAGACTCAGGGTGCATCCCTGCCCTGCCGCTGGCTGGGATGGCAGCTGCATGAACTTGGAAAAAGCACAGATTCATTTGTCAGGGGAGATCAATAGTTTATTAACTTAAAAGGTCAGTTCACCAAAGCTCCATCTTTCCTTGGGTTTGGCCCAGGCAGGTGAGGACTGGTGGCGGCGTGGCTTTCCCCTCTTCACCTGGCTGAGGTGGGCTCTAGTGGGCGAGCCCAGGCAGGGCACGTGTCACTGCAGCTGAAACCAAGCAGGGATTATCCCAGCTCCATGAGGGACTGGTGACAATTCATACTGAGGATTCCATTGGCAAAAGGTTTAACTCATAAAAACTAGTAACAATGAAAATCAGAACATGCAGCGTAGGAAAGAGTGTTTACATACGTCTGGTGCAAAGAGTGGCTTTGCAGGGTCAGAGAGGAGAAAAGGAGAAGGAATAAGACACAAAGAGGTACCCCACTCCCATATAAAAAATAGTCCACAGAAAAAAAACAAGGATTGTATAAGTTATTTTTTAAAAATCTGTAAAACAACATAGCCAAGGATATTTTAAACACAATTATATAAACACCACATGACTTACTATTAAGAGAGAGCATGAAAAGGTTTTTTTCGGGGGAGGGTTTTGTAGAATTATGTTTCCTGTCTGGATCCCCGGAATGTCTCATTTGGGAAATAGATGCCCAAGAAAAATCGCTGCCATGAACAGGAGGATTTTGTGTGAGAGAGGGGTATACCCAGCAAAACAGGGGAAGGATGATGACACAGAATGCCAGAAGGGATTAACTGCGACATCATCTTGTTTAGAGGAAGGATCTAGCTCGTTTCAGAACTGAATTAATCAGTAACTTACTCGCAGTTCCAGGAGGGAAATACATTTCGTGGTAACCCCCCCAAATCCCTAAGACCCCATGTAGGCACACGGGTTTTGCCTGCCTGCAGTTCCCTGCCGGGCTGACACACCTGCAGAGCCACGTGGGTCAGCTCTCGCTTTGGTCCTCAAGCCTCCAGTTATTGCCCCCGGCCAGAGGGAAAACAGCGACTGACCGAATCCGAACAGGAATTCCGGAGTGGGCTGTCAGGGCACCGCTCCGGGACCGCCTGGTTCATCGTTTTGCCTATGTACAGAGCCGTCGGCAACGCAGGTTTGTGTCGGCTGTCACCTGGCAGAAAAGGGTACCGAAAAGCGAGCCACGAACGGCTCTTTCCTCGCAGGTGTGGAAAGTCCTGCATCCCTCGCGGCGAGGGCTCCCGCCCGCCACTCGGAGCGGGCGGGTCAGTAGGATTTCTGCGAAGAACCGAGCGTGTGTACATGGATCATGCATCAGTCCCTGCTCACGAGGAGTGTTTGAGAGTATTAATATCACCGCTTGTCTGCTGCTCCCAGGACGTGATCACTCAGGGTACGATCCGATCTCTGCTTAACATATTGCTATAGAAACGCGCTGACAGTGATATTAAAGCTATCAAACTTAGGAGCGAAATGCTTGACAGCACCATGTAAACTCTCCCAAAGCTGAAAAAATAAACTTTTTGTCCTAAACATTTGGCAAAACTGGGCTGGCAGTCGGTGGAAGTCCTGGATGGACGCAGCCGCTGAACTTTACCCGGCCATAAGACACGTCTGACAGCAGAACTGCACAAACAGCTTCTTTTCACAGAGCTTGTTTGATTTCACCATCTCACAGAAAGTCTTGTCAGCTGGGAGGCCGAGGCGAGGAACAAGAGAAAATGAGAGCAGATTAACATTTTAAACAAACAAACATCGCACGTAACAGGCGGTGCAATTCGTTCCAGCGTTCGGGGAGAGAGAATTGAAAAGGAGTCGCTTTTTAAGGGCATCTTTCACATGGTTTTAATGAAGGCACAAAGGAGCGAGTGGGAGAATTAGCCCCAAGACTAAACTATAACGAAACACAAACGCTTGGATGTGTCTGAGCAACAGGCAGCAATTCCAGCAGCAATGCCAGGTGAGCCACCTGCCCTCCTCAGCTGGAGCCCAGCCCGCTGCAGCTGTGCCCCAGCAAGCCCAGGAGCTCCAGCACTTTTGGCTTTACATGGTGAAGGGAATCCCCCAAACCCCTCATTTTCGCTACCAGGGAGGCACTGCGGTGCCAGCAGTTCTGCTACTTACCGTTGGTACAGGTTTCATTTGTTACGCAGGAGCCACCCAGGAGGCTGAAACCTTCCTTACACCGGAGGCAGTTTCCACTGGAGCCCTCGCAGGCTGAGCAGTGATCGTCACACCTGGAGACAGAGACCCTCCTGTGGTCTGAACCATCAACACCCTGATCTGGCCACCCAAAATGGGCTCTCAGCCAGAAAACGCGTGTGCCAGCACTGTGACATCCAGACCGAATCAGAGGATGGGGAAAATGGCAAATCTGAACCTTGAAAACTTGTTGAAGCCTGGGGAAATGGGCTCAGTGGTGCCAGCTCAATGCCCAGTGAAATCCCAAAGGCTCTCGCCTTGCTGGGAAGATTTAGTGGGACATGAACCTCTCCTCCCAGCAGTGTCAGTTAGGAAAAGGACTCTGAGGGGAACCTGTGCTGCTCCCATCCTTTTGTTCAGGAAGAAGAGCCCAGCAGCTGTGCCTCCTGCCTGGAGACAGTGGCCCGTGGAGACTGTACCTGAAATCCCTGGGAAGGGATGCTGGTCCCTTGCTCCTCCCTGCTGAAGAGCCAGCGCGGGTGAATGAAACCCCAGGCAGGCAGGGACCGTGCTGTGTGTTCCCAAGTCACCTTTAATCCTTCCCTTTCGTGCCTGCTTTAACGAGGCTGAATCCACTCCCACTCCCCACTTGAAGAGCAGATGCCGGAGAGTGGGAGCAAACTGCGGAGCGGGGAACGCTCCTCAGCGTGGCCACGGGGCGAACGGAGCAGCTTTAATTGAAAGCTCCAGTATTTACCCAAACATTAACGTTCCTCCCACACCTCCTCCAGAGAGCCTGGGGCCAGGGCTGAGCCCCTTCCGCCGTAGCCCTGAGACACCTTGGCTGGCTCCAGCGGGGGAGATCTGAAATCCGCAGGGCAGGGGTGTGTGGGGTCCAGCCCCACGGCTGCCCTGGCTCCCTCATCCCTATTTTAACCTTCCTAGCAAACAGCTCCAGCTGTGAGCTGTTTCTGGCATTCCTTTATCGTTGCTGACAGCGCTCCCCCACCGGTCCAGGCTTTGTTCTGGTCGCTCCACCCCGGGGTGGTTCCGTACCTTTTGCAGACCTTGTTGGGCAGCCCGTGGCTGTCGGCGGGGTAAAAGCCCTCACGGCAGGCAGGGACGCAGCGCCAGTGGGGTGCAGGGCCCTCGGGGGTGCAGGGGGTGCAGTCCTCCTCTCCTGGCCCTGTGGGGACAGGGAAGAGGGCAAAATGGCATGTGGGTGATTTTGGAGACAGTGCAAATGTTGCCACAGCCCCACATAAGATGGGGGGCACCAGTTTGGCTCTGCCTTGCTCATGAACAAGGTGATTGTTGTGTCACCAGCGTCCAGCGTGTCTGCTTGGCTCCCATCCCAAAAAGCTCAGCTTTCATCCTAAAAACCCGAGTTCCTGCCCCAAAAATCCCAGCTAGGACTCAGTGTCTGTCCCTTTGCAGAACCAAGAGTCGGCCACGAGGGCTCAGTGGGGAACATCACATTAAAATCCCAAGCGTGTACTGGTTTGGGCTTCCCACCCTGTGCAAAATGGAAAAGGAGATGCTAAACTGGGTTATGGAGGAGCTGGAGGAGGGAAGGGCTTGGGACAGGAGCTGGGAAAGCAGAGCACCCCACTCTGACGCCGGCACGCTGCGGCTGGACAGCAAACTCCAGTGATGGAGGTGGTATCATTAGAGGCCTTCCATGCACCAAGCTTGAGAAATGGTTATGCAGCAAAAGGAGACGAGAAAGGGCTGGAAAAATAATTGTGGTGAAGTACATTTACACTGACTGGAATAAGAATTAGAAGGGAAGTAATTTTCTTATGGGATTAAGAGCCCGTTCCCTTCCACACTTGCCAACAAGATCAATAAATATTTTGGATTTAGTCTAAGGAAATTGCCCATGTATGATAGAAGAGGTTCACGCCACTGAACACGAATTGTCTAGAGATCATATTATCATCAGATCTATGATGATTTCAAGGGCAGGCGCAAACATTAACAATGGAAAATAATTGGACTTGCAAGAAGCAAGAAAGGCAGGATTTAAAGGGAACGGGGAGAGGCTTTGGGCAGCTGGGGGAAGGCAGCAGCGGCCAGCTCGGCACCAAGGGGCGGCCGGGATAACACGCCTCAGCTGCCTGACATTTTTATCCGCTGCAAACCCATCTTCCATCACTCCGAGAGGGTTTTATGGCCTCCCCCGCAACCTTATTAAACTAAAGCACCTGGCTTCGGGGAGATCGGGACATAAAAAACAGCTCCAATAAAAATGCAAAAACTCCCTAAAAACCTTTCCAGTGTGAACATATACACCGTGGGATGTGCTGGGGAGCTGGGATTGCTTCCCCTCTGGCACGCTCTGCCTCGGCTCGGGGCGGATATGGTGGGTATTTGCTCCTGATGCCCAAGGGTTTTGGGGTTTTGCACGGGGATGCTGTGGGGTGAAGGATGTACCTGTGCTGGCGGGGCAGGTCTCGCAGCGCCGGGGCTCCCGGCTGAGGTACATGGCAGGCTGGCACTCGGGCACGCAGCTCTCTCCTGCCAGGCTGTTGGGGAAGCAGAGAGGGTGTTTGCACCCAAAGCTATGGGCTCTGGGGACTCAACACAGCCCATCCCCAACTCCACACACCCCAGTGTCCTATGGCAGCCTCAGTCTGCAGTGTGTCAGAAAGCCAGCCAGTGCTTCAGGAGAAATTAAAGTCCTGCCTGGACCAAAGGGACGGCTGCAGGTTCCTTAATTAACTATCCATGAGGAAATAAAATTACTTTTTTCCCATGGGCAGCCGGCCAGGCTCTCCCAAAGACTTTTTGCACCACTGAGACTCCCTGGAATCAAAGGAAATTGGTTCAGCGCCGTGGCTGGGCCAGTGCTGCTTCACCATGGCAGGGATGATTTGAAGTCCTGGCTTAAAAGGATATTGAACAATAAAAAACAAGCGCCGTGTGGATTATGTCTGACAAGTGCCTCCACTTGTGCTTTTCCCAGGGAGTAGATAATCTTTTGGCGGTGGGAATTTCTTTGTCTGAGTGAGCCCCACTGCTGCACCGTGGCTCCGACTCACAGTGCCTGAACACTGCAGACTGCTATGGGATCACACTCCCATGAGCAACTGGGGATGGAGCTCTGCATCCCACAGGTGCTGTGGGGCCAGCAGTGAGGGCACCCAGTGTTCTTCACAGGGTCAGGCCTGCCCTGCCTGCACCAGCATTGCTGGGAAACCATTGTCCTATGCTATCCCCACTCACCAGGGATATTGGATAACATTTTCAGCTTGGATGAATCTGAGGGAAGGGTTTCTGCACTTGCAGGGGTCATTCTCAGCCTGCCTGGCACAGGCCAACCTGGGATCAACCCTACACAGCAGTTACCCACCACCCTGACAAGAGCTGCAGAAAAGGAAATTAAATTTAAATAATGGTTTTCAGATAAGAGAGGGACACTAATCACCACCTAGTACCGTGGAAGCAGGATCCTGGGTCTTTAACTAACTCACTCTCTAATTTCCCATTGGAAATCCCAAATTTAAACTAATGCTGCAGGTATAAACTCGTCCCGTGCTGGTGTTTTACCTGAATCCCTCTTTGCATGCAGTGCATTTGTCTGCTTCGCCAACACATTTTTTACAGCTTTGATGACATTTCAGACAGCGCTTCTGACCTTTCAAAAAACAAAGCAAGGCAGGGAGAATAAAATGCGGACAGTGATTTGCAAGCAGCAGTCAGAGCTGTAAAACCCCTCTGCACCCCAGCGCCAGCTCCCCAGGGAGCAGAGGCACATCCACCCCAGTGGAACCCTGCTATTGCAGGTGACCTTATCTGTCACTGCTTGCTAAGAAGAAATACGCTTCGCAAGCAACTAGGATCATTAATTACAGTCCTGTAATTAAGAGCCGAGTTGAGCACCTCTGCTTTGCACCACCCTCCGAACACCCAGAGGTTTTGCCTCCGCCCTTCACCGTGCAAAGTGTGTCAAGGGGGAAACTCAAAAGCCAATACTCAAAAATCAAGGCGTGTTCTCCGCCCACTGCGCTTAAAAATAGAAGCAACCCCTGCACATCCTCATGCCACAACTTGCGAGTGATAAAACATCCTTACGTTCCTCGGCGTAGAAGCCGGTGGGACACAGCACCACGCAGGTGTTCATCTCCTGGTGGTGGTAGAGGTTCCTCTTGCAGGCCGTGCACTGGGTCGGTCCCCTCCCGAGGCAGCGCTCGCAGCCCTTGTAGCACCGGCGGCACCTCCGGGCGCCTTTGTCCCCAAAAAACCCTGCGGGGCAGGAGCTCACGCACATCCTGGGGGAGGAACAGAGAGCACCCGGGCTTTGGTGCCACCTCCCACCTCAGGCACCTGCTGCTGTCCCCTCACCCGCAGCACTCAGGGTGTCCCACAGCCCTGGAGGCAACTTGGGCTTCGTTCATTTCTTATTCTTAAGATTTTGGGGTGTCTTGCAAGTCACGGGTGTGTAATACAGAGTCAGGGACTCTCTTGTCCCAGCTACAGGTAAACTTTCCCTGTGCCAAGCCCAGAGACTGAGGAGCGGAAGCCCCAATTCCAGAAGTGATCTGTCAGCTCAGGTAGCTGTCCCTTGGGCATGGCTAACCCCAGCTGGTGATGCCAGTCCTTCTTCCCCAGCATGATTACATGGCCAAGGTCCTCCAGAGCTCTCCAGCACTGTGCCCCCCATTCCATTGTACCCTAAACCAAAGCAGGGATCCCCACACCTTCTCCTCCACCCATTTTATCTCTCACATCTTTCCCTGTGCACCATCTATCACCCACACTGAGGTGCACGACCTGGCGAAAGGTGCTGCTGCTGCCCAGGGACCCCACAGGGACACCCCACCAGCCCTCACCTGCCAGTTTTCACGCTGCCCAGGCTGTAGTGGATGCAGTTCAAGCACTGGTCGGCGTTGGGGCCATCACAGCCCTGGTCGCCGCACTCGGGGTGGCATGGACCTGGGTGGGGAGAAACTGGTTCAATGAGGGGAGAAGCTGAGCATCCCCCAGAGCCCACTGCCAGGATGCCCTGAGCACACCCTCCCTGGACTGACAGATGCTGGGAAAGGGCTGGAGACCCTTCACCCTATACCTATTATATTACAAATTTTATCGTATCTATCCTATGGAGCTGCAGGGCTCTGGGTGCTCATCCCTCCTGCAGCTCATCCTTCCCTGTATGAATCCCACCCAGCCCCCCTCTGGCTGAACACTGGTGCAGAAGCAGTTTTGAAAGCGTGACCTGCTCCTCAGAGACCAGCAGGGACACCCGCCCCTGCCCATGGCAGAGGAGGGAAGGTGGGCAGAGCTTTTTTTACCCCTCAGACAGCTGCACCACCAATTTGTGGCAGGAGCACTGGGATGGGGCCTTTTTGTACCTTCTAATTTCACCATCCTGCTGGCCGCAGGCACTGCTCCTCCCAGCCTGCCTCAGCCCCAGGCAGGATCAGCCCTTGTGGCTCCCCCAGTTCATCAGGGTTTGCGTTGTCCCAGGCACTTTGGGGGGGACAATGTGGCAGCTCAATCTGACACTTACCCGCATACTCCTCCTCCTCCTCCGCCACCTCCACCTGGCTCTGCAGGAAGGCGGCTCTTGATGGCTCCATCTCCGACGCTGGCACTTCCAGTGACCTCCCACGGGACTGGGGCCCACCCAGTGCAGTGTAGGGATGCTCAGCTGTCCCGTAGAAGATGAGGCTCCACTCCTTCAGCTTCCCTGTGGGGCAGGCACAGTGTCAGCCATCCTGCTCCCTGTCTTGCTCTGCTTTGTGGGACCCAGCTTTGAGGGAAGCAGGAGGAGCATGGACTGGACCATCAGGGCATCACCACTGGCACAGCAATGCAGAAGAGCAAACAGTGAACACCCAGAAATGCTGAGGAGCCCCTGAGCTCCCAGCCCACACAAAAGCAGATGCTTAAGGCACCTACAAGCGATTTTTAATTCTATAAATCATCTGATGAACTGCAGCAACACCATGGCCTTCGTGTCCAAAACTGGAGAGAGCCAGTAACTTTAAAAGCTACACAATAGAGGATTATTTCTGTCTGACAAAAGCTGCCTGGCACACAGTGGATTATTTCTTGCTGCTGTTGCTCCAGCCATCCCTTTGCCTGACATATCAGAGGTCTGAGCCTGGCACCCCTCAAGACACTGTGGGATCCACCAGACTATGGTGCACCCAGTAGGACCTCTCAAGGCCTTATACCCACACCAAGACCCTCCACGATCCACATGGCTTTGGGGAGGGAGCCCAAAAATGCTGCTGCTTCTTTCCAAGGCTGCTTTTCTTTCAATTCCCCATCAATGCGAGTCACTTCACGCCCGCGGCGTACTCGGCTTTAACTCCTAATCCCTGCGTTTTCAGGAAGGGCTTAAAATTTCCAGTACCCAAATCCTTTGGCTCTCCCCAAGGGATGAGAGGACCCACCTGCTGCACTGAGCAGTGCCAGTGTGGAGCCTGCGAGGCAGCTCAGCCGGGGAAGTGCTTCCACCGAAAGAATTAAATTTGCTTTAAATCTAAAATATCCCATGTGAAAAAAGCCTGGGCTGCAAGGGACTCATGGGGGGTGCAGCAGTGCCAGCAACAGGACACCCAGATTATTTAACTGGTATTAAATTAACCAATTTAGTGGTATTAAATTAACATTTAATACCAGTTTCTTCTATGAGCTGGGAGCATCTTCCCTCTTTTTCCTCCCACTTTGCCCTCTCTGCTTCAAACCTGGTGCGGACCCTTTGAAGGGGTGACTTAACCCACTCCTTTTTATTTCATTTTGCCAAGGCAGGTAAAGCTGAGCCCTGATGCCCTTGAGGGGCTCAGAAACACCCGCCACGAACTGTAAATACTGGGGAAAAATCAGCTCCGTGGGCGCTTTGCTGCCGCTCTCCAAGTTCAAAAGATTTTGGGTGAAGGCCGCAAACAGAATCACTTTGTGCTCAATGAACGAACCCCCACGTGCACCTCCCGCTAGAAAGTCGCGTGGGAGAAATTTTTTAATATACTCCTGGCTTCCTATCAATGACTGTGTGGATTTAAAACCCCCACAACACATGCCAGCCCCGGGCAGGATTCTTCATGCCCTGCTTGCCACCAGCCAGCCAGGGCGGCTGCCCCTTCCTGGTGGGGCCAGATCCTGCCAGCACGGCTCCTTTGCTGGGAGCAGGCGGCCAAGCCGGGGAGGGGGGGACACAGGGACATGCAGGGGGCCAGGCTGAGCCCAGCCACCCCCTGCCAGCACAGTGGCAGCCCGGGGAGGATGTCTGTCTGTCCGCAGCCTGAGGGGCATCATCCCCTTGCGCCGTTGCACAACCAGCCCACGCGCCAGATGTCCCAGCAGCGAAGCAAAACAAACAAACAACAATTACAGCTCTTGGGTTTCCTCGTTTTGACTCATTACGGTTTAATTTTGGAAACCTGGCTCTCGGGTGCAGCACGTTTTGCTGCTGCTGGGGGAGAATCCACTCCCGGCTCAGCCAGACCGGCAGCCTCTGGCGTATTCAGGGCTGACTTTTTCCTCCCACTTTTGAGAAATTTGGGTAATACCGTTTTGCTGGAGACCATAAAAACTCACAGCAAAATATACAGCCAAGTGAAATAGGCTGCAATGAGCTTTGGGAGCCAGAGGAACTGGTGGGCTCTGGGGGGTCCTTACCTTGCACGGCAGGGTTGCGCACTTGGGACGGCGTGTCGTGGATCTCCAGAGTCCACTCCCCCGCCGCCCGCTCCCCCCAGCAGTGGACGGTCATGAACTCCCAGCCCTTGAACCCCTCGTTGGAGTGGTCGAACACCCTGCAATGGTAACGCCACGCACCAAGAAATGTGACTCTGGATGTTGGATTTTATCGGAAAAGGAAGATAGGTGATTAAGGGTTAAGGTTGGGATTAACGATTCCTTGCATCATTCACCCACCCTTGCATGGAGCCCTTCTGCAGCTGAGACCTGGGCGTGCCCCCACCTTCCCAAAAAACCCTGAGGAAACTCTCAGCAACCCCCCAGAGGAGGCATCCTGGCTCCGGCCGCTCTTACCTCCTGGCGAGGAGCTGCGACCTGGTTCCCGCTGGGGACACGAGGCTGATCTGGAGGTCTCCCCGGCGCGGGTGGGAGATGCTGAGCCTCACCACGACGTGCTCCAGGTACAGCACGTGCTGGTCACGGTGCTCGGCGCAGCCGCTGCTCAGGGTGCTGGCGCGCAGCATGTGGTCGGCTCGGATGTACCTGCCAGGGACGGGCAGAGCGTCTTCATGGGGACGGTTCCCAGCAGCACGGACACCCAATTATACTTGAACCCTAAGTCTACTACTGCTTCACAGCAAAGATTATCTCCTCCTCCATTGCAATTCCCAGAGTCCTAGCACGGGAATTTGCTGAGTTGCTGGATGGGTTTGAACTGCTCTGAGGATCTGTGCCTTATGGGCTGCAAGGGCACTGCTTTATTATAATTAGCAATGCAGTGCTCCTCTTCGGGCTGTAATTAGTGTCTGTATCAGATAAATAGCTTCATGAACACACTTGGCTCCACATTCATTCCTGTTTTGCATATGCAAGTCTTCCAGAGACTTTTCTGATTAACAGCTCTCTCACTCTACAGCCGGGCAGTGGTAAATCAGGAGGGTCCATTTGGTCAGATCCATGATCCCACCCTTTAACCTAGCAGGGACTGATCTACCAAGGATGAGATGTGAACCTAAGCTGGTTTGAACCTGAAGCCGAATTCAAAGAGACCCCAGACACTGGAAATTTGGAAACCTTTGCAGCAAAGCACCAGTTTTTGGTCTCTTCAATTGAAAATGTTTGATGGGAGAGGGTGGAGAGACCAAGACACGACTGCTCATGTAGAACCCAGCAGGCAAGTTGGGTTTGGTCTCTCACTGTCAGTCCTCAAAAATTCCATGCTGATCACCCATTTGGGAAGTGAAAGTGGATGGTGTGGATCACTCTGACCATAAAATCCATGAACATCTTGTCTGCCCATGGGCTTGTCCCAGCCACCCTGATTCCTAATTTCCTTTTCCAAGTGTTGAGACCGGAGCTGAGCCTTTGCATTGTTAAGAGCCAGCTCCCCCAACACTCCTTCCAAGCATCTGCATGCCCTGGGAGAGCACCCCACTCCACCCCAGCCCATCCCACCCCACAACACTCACTTGGGCACTCTGTCCAGGCTTCCCACGCAGACGTGCTGGGGAGGAACCATCTTCCACTTCTTGGCCTCCACCACAATAGCGTCAGCATCCACCAGCCCAAAGCCATATAGATGGCTAACTGGAAAGAGAGAAGACTCAGAAATCCACTGCCTTCCAGGCAGGGCTCAGGAGCTCCTCCTCAGTGCTTGGCGGAGCATCTTCCAACCATGGAGGAAGGCACAGAGTTGACTCCATTGCTTCAACATACGGAGCTCATCACCCTGTTCAAGTTACACCCCAAATCCACATTGGCACCATGGAAAACCCATTGTTGGGCGCAGGAAACGCTCCAACTCAGGAGAGCCTCCACCAAACAAAGCTTCCAAACCTCCATCAAGCAAGAGTTTCAAGCATCTCACCCCATGAGTTACTGCCCTCTCCTCCCTCCACTTAACAGCCTGATGGTGGGAGCCCCCAAGGAAGCTGACAATGGCCACACACAGTGAGTCCTCCCCATAAACAAAGCTCTGGAGGCCTTTCTTTTCCCTTGGTTGTCCCTTTTCACCATGCCTCCTCCACCCCCACCTCCTCTCACCTTTGTGCCCCGCGCCGTTGGTCTTCCAGTCGGGCGCTCGCAGGTGCCCCGGCCACGAGGTTTTGACCAGCAGGTGCTGGACGTCCCTCCAGGTGAGCAGGGGGCTGCAACAACACAGGGCTTGTGGGATGGCTCTGCTGCTCCCAGTCTTCCCAGCAGCAGCAGGGACCCCCCACTGGGTTAAGAAACCACCAAAAAAATCTCTTTCCTGCTCAAAAAAAAAAAGAGCAAGAATCGATGATTTAAAATGCTGACACCGTGCCTGGAGGTTGGTCATCACTTGGGGTGCCCCAGCAGAGGTCGATGCCCCAGGGAGAGAGTCCACATGTCCACAGGCATTGCAGGATTTACTCCTGGATAAGGCAATTTAGCTCTCATGCTCTGAGGTGGAAATGAAGCAAATCAGGAGTGTTTTCCCCATTTTCATGCAGGAGATCAGGAATGAAGCACATCCTGAGGCAGGGTACTGGGCTCAACAGCTCATTGATACCTGATGCTGAGCAAACCTTCCCTTTATAGCAATAACAGCAAAAATTGCTGGAAAAATCCCTGGGTTGCTCATTTAATGGAAAAATGAAATCCAAATTGTTTCCACTCCCCCAGACTGGGTTTGCGTGAGGTTTGTGTGTCCAGAGTGCTGGACACCAAGTGCTCTCCGCTTCCCAAGACCCCGGCCCAGGGATATTGCTGAAGAATTTTCCATGCTTTTCTTACAGTCAGTTCTTCAGCATCTCGAGCTGGGATTTATATTGCTCTCGAGCAACATTTAAGGAAACAAATTCAATTTATTCTCTCTTGTCATAATGGAGTGCCTGAGCACCAAGCTCTCGTACTTAATGTTGCGTTTTATGCCTCAGCTAAACAATTCAAAAATTACATCTAAAGCTTTTAATATACTTGTAATGAAAACGGCATCTCCGGAAATGTGTTCACTCGACCTGGGTGTTGGGATTAAACCAGAGGAGGAGGACTGGAGCCACAGTCACCGTCCCTGGATGAGAGTGCAGTGCTGCCCTGAGGCTTATTCCCAGCCTTAATTTTATTTCCACTCCATAAAAATAATAATAAGATCATGAGAAGATGCTTCATGAAGCAACACAGGGATGCCTCAAGGCTGTTCCTGGGCTGGGGGACCACGATGGAACCAGGATGGGACTGGGATGAGACTGGCATGGGGACAAGAGGAAAAGAACAGCTTGTTTGAACCAGGGAGTGTGTCGCTGTTGGTCAAGCTGTGAGTTTTTGACATTATGCAAAAGTAGTCATTTACCCCCAGAAATGCAACACTGGCTGAAAACCATCACTTCTATGGACATTTTCCATTTTCTGTGATGTTTTCCGATATTTTTTCTGCAGGAGGGATTTATATAACTCCTGTTGGAGCCTGCTGTCAGCAGTTTCAACGCACCAACTGAAAAGCCTGACTTACCTCACCAACCCCAAATGTTCAACAGATGAAGAATTAGATCAATAAAACACCGGCGGGGAGATGCAAAACAGCAACGCTGTATCAAACCTCGCCAAAAAGGAGCCATTTAGAATAACATTGTCTTATTTTGAATCACTCCAAAGGTAAAAAACACCCCACTTTGTTTCTTCCTGGGTTTGCTCACCAGGTACTGAACACAGGAACATTTCTGCTGGCGAGGTAACACTTACTTTGCCTCCAAAGCCAAGGCGATGATTCCCGCGACCATGGGGGCGGACACGGAGGTGCCGGTGTGGCCGTCGGTGCAGCGGTGCCGGAGATCCGTGGTGACCTGTGGGGAGAGGAGCTGCGGCTCCCAAGGTGCTCCCAGCATGGGCACTACCCCATCCAGCACCGCAGGTTTGCTCGGGATGCTGCCAGAGCAGAGCTGAGCCTGCTGGTATCCAACTCTTGCCATGGCTCACGTGCCATCATGGTGCCCAGAGCGCCCAAAACGGGCTGCAGGTACATTTGGTGCATGAGGAAACGCCCCTTCTTACATTTCCCTTTTTCTAAAGGGGCAAAAAACATCAATTTTGTTGTGGTTCAGCTGGAGGAAAAAGGCAGATGGAGCGCTGTGATCAGGGCAGAGCTGCCGTGACTACATATATATGGGTGCATATTGAGCTGAGCCACGTTAAATGCTTTTCTTAAAACCTCCTGTTCTTGATTTTGGCAAGAATTTCCATTTGCACAGGGATAAAAAAAGCCACTTCCAGCTCTTTTGTTCCAGGACAGAGCACAGTGGTTGGGTACCAAAAGCTTAGAGAGAAACAGTGGGCCAAGAAATGCTCCATCTGTTACATTTTTAACAGGGCTTCTGAGTTTTGGGTCAATCTGGTGATTTCTGGAGGACAAGGACATACCACCCAGTTCCGCCTCAAGGTGCCCCTGAAATCTCCTTTTTTTTTCCCAGCAACAGTCCAGTAGCACTGGACTGTGCTGGGTTCAGCCATGCAAATGCTCCTGAGTGCCATGAAAATGGCATTTAGATTTTGTTTTCTGGCTGGAAACTCATCTTTTAGGTGCCAAAACCCCTACTCCTGAATGCAAAAATTAATCGACTTGTAAAAAAACCAAACATTTTTTGTCAAAAAACTCATTTGGGTGGAAAACTCCCTTCCCAGCTCGGTTGAGGTGCCATGATGGTGGATGGTGGGTGATGCTTCACTGCCCAAGGTTCAGATGATGCACAAGGATGTCAGCAATGAACAGCCTTGGTGTGACAAGAACACAGCAGCTTTTGCACGGGGCAAATATAGCCTGGGAGGCAGGAAAGCTGGTCTGATTCACACATGCATACACTTTCAGGCAATTCCTGACCTCCAAAACGTCTCAGCTGTCCATTTGGGGCTGCCACATCCCTGTCAAGTGCCTCCATTCTCCTTCTTTTTTCTCTCTCAGGCTAAAACTCCTCAAAATTAACTTTTTTTTTGTTTTGTTTTCCAAACAAGGGACGGCGAGCAAGCGCTTTGGGGAACAGGTAAATATTTACATGGGTATTTTTGCAAACCTCCAGCCCTTTCGCCCATTTACCAGGGAAAACAACACATCCCCGAGCTCTTCAGGACCAGAGCAAAACCCACTGTGGAGCTAAGGGCAAAGCCTGGCTCTTAAAAGTGGGCCATCACCCACAGCCCAGCCACGCCGAAAACATCCAGGGGGTGCTGCCCCAGTCAGCGTAAAACTCACTATTTTCCGCTCGTAAAAAGCCCCGCTGCTGTAGGTGGTGGCGAGGGTGGAGGCACATTCCTCCAGGTACCAGGGCTTGTAGCCGTTCTCGGTGGTGCTGCTGATGGAGATGGTGTAGATGCTGTTGGTGTAGCCGTCACAGGAGCAGTAATCCCCCTCTCTGCCGCCGTTCCCTGACGCCCAGACGAAAATGGACCCCAGTCCCCTGCGACCCTGTGGGCAGAGAGGGGATGGAGGGTTAGGGGAGGTGTTTGTCCAGGATGAGAAGCCATCTCGGCACAGGGAGGAAGGGATAAGTTTGATTTTTGGATCTGGATATAGGACTTGGTGAGGGTGGGAGGATGGATCCCCTCCTGCTCAGCGCTCAGCCCCCTGGGTCAGTCCCCACACATGCCCTCCCTCGGCTCAGCCAGCCCCAGTTTCAGCAAATCCCCACGAAGATGAGAGAGCCTCCAGCAATGGGATTTTGACATTTTCCTGAGGGAAAACATCTTGGGTATTCAGAATCCCTGGACCAGACGGTAACACCTGGTTTTATGAGGAAATGGCAGGAAACCCCTAAAAACCCACATCTCCCAAGCCCACAAAGCATCTCATGAACCACCCAAACCACCAGAAACCTTTCCCCAGCTTATTCTTTAGGTTCCCTTTGTTTGTTTTTTATTTTTTAAATCCCCATCACTTGGCAGGAACATCTAATGGCGCCATCTCCACTGGGCACAGCTGTGGGAGCCCACTGGCAACTGGGGGGGCGGGCAGGCTGCACCAGCTACCGAGACCTCCCTGGAGCCAGGGAAAATCCCAGCTGGCAGTGGCAGCCGTGATGCCAACCAGGGGCCCCTAACGAAGCTGATGTTACAGGGCCGAGCCCTGTTCTCCATCCAATACACTACCGGGACACCCAGGAATAACCCAGCCCCGCGGGGGTTTGGAAGCAAGGTGCCGCCATCCCAAAAAAAAAAAGGCGGATTTTTGGTGATCCAAGGGGGTTAGGGGCAGGAAATGAAGTGGCTGGTTCTTTTCCGTGCCCCGTAAGGCAGGGTTCTCCGGGGAGGATGGCGCTCTGCCGGGCTTGGCAGGCGACGGAAGACACGGCAGAGCAGCCCCATCCTCCCCGCGGCTGCTCCTGCCACCGAGAGGTTTCGGCGCTCGCCCGGGCAGATCTGGTGTTTACCTCTCTCCCACTGCTCTGCAGCAGCTTCCTCCACAAAAAATAATAAAAAGAATAATAACAAAGCAGCTTTACTCTGGAGGAATTCGCTGGGATTTATTGTGGGTTTCAAGCGCCGGGGGGGAGCGGGACGTTTATTACCTGTCTCGCCCCCCTCCTGGGGCAGAGGCTTTCTGAGCTGACCCTGCCTCTGGATACACAGGCTAAGTCAGGCTCCTTCCCTACTTTATGAAAGTTTTCATTATCTGGGCTGCCTCCCAGCCAAACTGGGTGGGTATTTCCCTAGCAAAGATTAATAGAGCTGTCTGGAGCTCTGCAAGAAAACGTGCAAATGCCAAGGGAATTATTGTCCTCCTCTGTGTCACGGAGAGCTCGACCCAGCTTGCCAGCCCACCAAGTCTGCTGCTGGCATCTCCCACCCCGCTTTCCAGGGTTTCCTGGATCTCCAAGGAGGCAGCATCCCAGCCCATTCACTCAGCGCCGACAGTGACCGTCCAGCTTGCCTATACGAAAATCCACCCACCTCCAGGGACGAGTCCCACTGCATGCAACCCAAGCTTCCCAAAGCCCTAATCAGAGGAATAAAACCAGGCACCGACTGCTGAAGCATGTGGAGATGTAGCAATGATTTCAAATAGGATCAGAAGACAGGGACCCAGACCTCCCTTGCATCCCACAGCCAGGGTATTGCCCCTGTGGGAGATGAGAATTCTCCTCAGACCTGATCCAAACCCACATCCCCACAGGGCGCAGGCAGGGCTGCACTGGAGGAAACTGGGTTTGGAGCCAGCACAACCACATGAGGACATGAACAGGCACATGAATGACACAACAACAATACGCATCTAACACCTGACAGCGTTCCAAGAGCTCACTGCATATTGCAGCTCCCTCAGGTCAGAAAAAACCCACTCTTTCCCTTTGCTCTCAAACAAGGAACTACTAAGATTCCTGCAAGCACACCCCAAACACCCAGCTTCTTCATTTGCCATCCTCCTCAGCCAACACCATGCTAGAGAGAGGGCTCCTTGCTGATATAAAACCTGGATCTGAGCATCATTTAAACCAGGGAATCCCTCCCTGGCCAAGGTGGGGATGATCCAGCTCACCCCAGCAGCTCATGGTTGGCTGTGGGATGCACAGCATCTCCTGCTTCCGCAGCACTGCGGGGCCTGGGTGCTTGCCCAACGGCACTCCATGAGCCACCAGGATAAATCTCCCCTCGTTAGCTCGGGAACTAATAAAGTGTGGCTGGAGGAACAAGAAACAAGATGATAAATTACTCCAGCGCAGTCCTATCGCTAATAGATAAAGGTTATTTTAATGTTTCCATTAAAAACTCAATTTTAAGGATTTATAACTCAGTTACAGCTGTTTGCTCGGGCTAAAGGTGGTGGTTAACTATCTCCTTTCAGCTTTCCTTGTTATTTAAGGAGAAGAAGTTGGCAACTAAGAGCTGTGCTCGCAGGATAGCGGGTGCCACAAACACCAGTGGTAGCTGGGGGACAGGGGTGTCCCCTGGGAGACAAAAACAAGCATCCCAAAACAGTGGGGCTGTGCTGGGCAAGGACCCTGCTGCCGCCCATTTGCTCCTGCACAGAAAAATAAGGTCTAAAAAGCAGCTTGTTCCCCCATATTTACACGGCGTGAACTCCCCGGCACTTCAATGGATTCCTCGGCAGGCTCACCGCCCCAGCAGGAAATCAAGTAAACAGTGGGAAAAACACTCCACCCTATTTTTAGATAAGAGACAGGCTGCTCACCCCGGCCTCTGGCTGCCCAAAATCCCAGCACGGTGTGAGAAGAGGCAGCAGAGGAAGGATTGGAGGCAAGGGTCAAACTGGGGGGGTTCCCAGCCCAGCCTGGGGCTGCTGGTGGCAGAACTCCAACCCCAGATTCTCCGAAGCACCCAGGGAACAACAGCCAGTGTGGAGCCCTGAGCCCCCATGACACTCATCCACGGCACCCACCGACCTGCCAAGGAAGGTCTTTTTCCTGATGGTTTTAGCCAATATCAGGCTTTTTTTAAGAGCTTCCGGAAAGAGAAGGGCCACGGGAAGGCCATGGCATCCCCAGCAGGGACAGACTGACAGCTGTCAATCACATGTGGTGCTGGTTGAACTTTCTTGCTGGAGGATTTCAAGGATAATAATCCATTGTTGGACCCCGAGGTGGCACCTGTGTCCCTGCCCAGCCGTGACTCAGCTGCTCGCTCCAGGTGGAAAACCGGAGAAACGCTTAATGTGATGGAGACCTCTGGGAGAGGACGCCAGGGGCCTGGGGAGGGTGGAGGAAGGGGTTGGAGATACTTGGGAGGTGTCCACTTCTGCCCATAGCAGGATCCAGGGAGGACATTTTGAGGCACAAAGTCACCCCCCGCAATGAACCACTCCGGGCTTCTCGTCCCGGCAGAGCTTCGCAACACAACCTGGGGCCTCCCTGCTCTGCCAGGGCTCTGCCCGGTCGCCGGTGCTGCCGGGTGCTCCCACCGGGGCCGGCCGTGCCGAGGGGTCCCACCGGGGCCGCGCCATCGCCAGGCACCTCCCGCCGTCACCACCCTCGGCCGCAAAATCCACCGGAGCTCTTAGGGACGCCGGGGAAAACTAGGAAAAATTAGAGATGGTTGGCTTTCCCCCCCGCCCCAGCCCTAGTGCTGGCATCACCTCAGGGGGCCGAGCTGCCCATCCCCGCGCCGGACCCCGGGCCGGCCGCGGCCCTGGCACGCGTTCCCACGGGACAGGAGGAGGAGGGCGAGCGCATCTGGGCGCTGTGGGATCCACACCTTTTTAATGCCTTGCTCAAAAGCCTGTTTGGCCAATAGACCAGGTCCATCAACTGTCTTCCCATCATCATCTGGCCCCCAGCTCGCGCTGTAAATGTCAATGTAATCGGGTCTGATGCCAAGCGACTTCGCTTCAACAACATCTGTTACATCTCCATCTAACATACGAATGCCTAAAAGCACAAAAACATCAGACATTAGGGCTTCATGGCGTGGATGACAGTGTGAGGATTGCAATCAAAGGGCTTTGTTAGCGGCGGCGGAAACCACACAGCTCAGGCGCGCCTGGAAGAGCTTCAACCCGCGGCCCTGCATGCCAACGAGCCTGGCAGCGGGATGCTGGGGAGCTGTTTGGGAAGTGTTCTGTGTTGCTGCCTTCATGGCAAGGGATGGAGGGGGGGAAGCTAAAATTCAGTTCCCCTCCATTGGTGGGGAACGGGCGGTGGGAGTGGTGGGAGTGGAACTGCACTCGCCAGTGGTAAAATCCCCCCCACTAAAAACCTTTTTCCCTCCCCTTTAGTTCATTAGCTAACACATCTCTCTACTTGGAAGATACTGGAGTTTCCTGATCACTCATGCCCGCCCAGCCTCAGGCACATTGGCGGGGTGAAGCCTCTCCCCTTGAGTGGGGATGGGAGTGACAGTCCCCAAATCCCATCACTGCCCGGCTGATGCCAGCAGTTCTCCGCAGTGGGAGAAGCCCCAGGCTGTGGTTTGCACAGCCAGAATCAGAGCCGGGACCCCAACCCATGGCTGAACAATGCCACCTGGAATAACCCTCACTTCCAGTTGGGAATGTCAGCAGGCACCAGTCAGGGTGCTCACAGGCAGAGCCCCTCAGCCACGGTGGGATGGGCTGGGGGATTGCTGCACACCCCCAACCTCCAACTGCTGAATTAAGAGAGTACAGCCCGCTCTGCTCTCCATCACCCTTTCCCTGCAGGATTTCCCCTCTGCACAGCGGGTGGAGGTGCCAGGCACCCCAATGGGCTGTCCAGAAACAGCCCTTGCAGGAACAGAGATGCTGGAAATTTCAGCATCGTATTTTGTCAGCCGGGGATAGCCTGGTTTATAAAAATGCATTTCCCTTTCCACATGTATTTTGTCTTAAAGCAAACAAATGCAGGCAGATGTCATTCCAGCTGCAGCTGCGCTCTGGACACCAGTCAACTCAAATATCTCTTTCTGACGCTGTCCCCAGTCAGCCAAAACCAAGCTTAGAAATGTAAAACCAGGGAGCTGAGCACTTCCCCAAAAATTCCTCTTTGTCAACAAGAAAACAGGAGGAGAAGGAGCGAAAAGCTGAGCCTGGTGTCTGAGCTGCACTCAGCTGCTGCACAGCAAGGAAAACCAGCGGAGGGATGGGGCCTGTGCTTGCTAAATGTGGGCATGTTCACCAGCAAGCCCCAAATCAGCCCAAAGCCAACCCAAAGCCAGCCCAGAGACAACCACCCACAATGCCAGACTCCCTGGTCAAATAATGGGGAGCAGGGATGGATGCTGCAAAATAAATGAGCTTTGTGTCACACAGGGAGCAATACCAACCTACAAAGTGAGCGCTCGAGGAGAGGGAAAAGGAGGAGGAATTGCAGGAGCCCTTTGCTTGAGCAGTGATGTGTTTTGCCCAGAGCAAATGAAAAGCAACGCAAGGGCGCTGAAGAGCAGCCAGTAAAATTAGATGGGAGCTCTCCAAGTGTGACAAATAGGCTTCCCCAACAAGTTGTGCTCATTAATCGCTCCTTTATTTGTGTAATCCATCTAAAATCACTCTCACTGCAGCTATAGCGTGTTTTCCTCCATGATCCCAAACTTGATCTGGCTCAGACTCTATTTTCCCCCTTCGCCTGTTGATGTTGTGGGAAGCCCCCAGCCCTCTGCCAGGTGCCTTGTCTCACTCAACACCTCCCCAGCACACCCCTGGGGCAAGGCACTCGTTAAAGGGAGCAAATTAAAATGAGACCCATACGTCGTCATAAAGTCAACAAGTAAAGCTCGTCTCCACCAGCAGCTGCAAAGAAATGGGCTTGAAAAGGAGGATGAAGGGAATGGCTTGATCCTGCAGGACCCAAAACTGCACTAAATCCCACCTGGAGCTTTGCCTTGCTCAGCTGCTGCTTGATGTGTGCTTGGAGGTGGGTTTTTAGGGGCAAGAAACCTCTAAGAAGAAAGAAGCCATCACATGTGCAGGAGACAGAAAGATGGAATGGGATGATGTGCCCCTGCCAGTCCCCCATTCATCCTCCCTGGGATTATTTTTTCCCTGTAAGGACTCTCCCTACACGGGCAACCACTGGAGCTGCTTGGCTAGGAGCAGGATCCCTGTGGGCACTGCTCCCATGCAAGACACAACCCTAAGAAAAGCTGTTTCTTACACAGCCAGGATGAACAAGACAGTAGAAGTAATTAAGTCCCAAATCCACCCCATGGCACTTGGGTCCACGCTCCCAGCACTCACTTCTCCCAGTGCTGGGGTGGCAGGAGGGGCTGCAGTAAAAACCCTTCTCCTGTTCCAGCCATGCCAGCAATGGGGCTAAAAGCCCCAGGGTGAGGACTCAGCTCCAGGTATTTGTCCCCTGCACGGTCCCACCAGTCATGTAGGTGTGACAGGCATCCCCACCCCCACTAAGACTCTCATCTCCCCAGGGATGTCATACCCTTTGGGTTGGCCAGGACTGCCCCAGGTCAAACGGCTTGGCTAATGCAAATTAACTCTGTGATGCTAATCACCACCAGGATCCAATTTGGTGATAAAGATTCATTTGCTTCCCGTGCTTTGTGTTATTTGTAGGACTGTGTAAAAGTTCTCCCCCTACACACAGCTCCAGCCCCACACTTCCTTGGTGTTTTTCCCATGAGGGTGTTTTGGGGGTTTCCCCAGACTCCCCAACTCCTAGCAGCCCATTTGCAGATATTGACCCCACAAACGAGAGACTTCAGCTCTGAAGCTCAACCAGCACAAAGGACCACGGCAAACACGGCCATCCTAAAGACTGAACCCCCTGAGAGCAGCTGTGGATTTTTGGGGGTGAAACCACCACACCCTCACGGCAAGGATGCAGCCCAAGCAGAAAGCTTCCACCCCAAAATACACGGAGTCAGGGTTCCTTGCACACTGTATCACCCACCCTCCCCGAACACCCCCGGGGTTCCCTGCAGCCGAGGTATCAAGAAGGAGACTCTCCTGGCAGTATTTGGGGGAGCAGCCTCCCACTACCCACCCTGGGAGCCCATCAGTGTGGCCAGGGTGGCCACAGTGCCTCAGGGGGCTGGTGCAGGGCAGGGGAGTGCAGAGGGGCAGCCCTCACCTCCGATGCGGGCGTTGTAGGCGATGCCCACGATGCAGTACGAGTTGTTCGCCGCCGCCGCCACCTCCCCCGCGCAGCGAGTGCCGTGTCTGCAAAGAGAAACACCCCCATCAGCTCATGTCCGTGGCAAAGGGTCCCCCCAGCCACCCCAAAACCAGCACCCCAAAACCGGCCTTGAGGCCAAAGCACCAAAGAAAGTGCCCCAAGAGATGGAGAGTCCTTACCCAAAAGCCATGGCAAGTGCTGGGGGGTGCAGCAAACTAATGCCAAAAGCAATTTGCTGTTTGTATTTTGCACCTAAGTCCAATCTGTTGTTTGCATTTTACACCTCGATGCAACTCGTTCTTTGCATTTTGCACCTAAATGCAATTTCCTCTTTGCATCTTGCACCTTGGTGCAGCCTCCTCTTTGCACCCGTTTCCTTTCCGCACGTACCCATCCCACTTTTAATTTTCATTTATTTGAAGGCCCAAAAGTGTGTCCAAGGTTTGCCATCTCAGCCACCCATCCTGACTTCATGTGGTTTAATCCCTGCCCAGGGCAAGGAACCCCCCCCCACCCCAGTGCTGTAGTTTGATGGCTCAAGGGTCCACTAGCAATTGGCACCGGCTGGATTCACGCTAAACACAGTGACTGTGCAAAGCCCATAACCCATCCTCCTCTGCAGCACTGGGGATGGGGAAAGGCCACAGACCTGGAAGACACCCCGGGGGGGACACCCAGCCCCCAGGACCCCACAGACCCCGGCCCCAGGGCAATCAGCATCACGTACTTATTCTCATTGCTGGCATCGTAGCGCGGAGTCGGGTCGTGGTCGTTCCCGTTGACGTCGTAGCTTGCAAGAGGGTCCTGAAAATATGTTGCCACCATTAGATTCAACTTACCAGGTGGTTGTGGTGGCCAGCAGCTGGGGTGGTGGCCAATGGAGCCAAGCAGGGCAGGAAACAACATTTTGCCCTTAGTTTCTGACTGTTTCCTCAGGATAAATAGTTTTAGGCTGCAGTCCTGCACGTTTCCCGAGGGAAACATGCTGCTGCCTCAGGAACTGCTTCTCTGAACCCCAAATCCTGCTCGTTCCAGCACCCCCCCTCTCCCCACTGTGACTTTTCGGTTTTTGAGCTGGGGCTGAGTGGGTTCATGCAGGTTTTTGGCTCTGCCCTGGTGAGCAGAGGGAGGCGGCTGCTTCCCAGGCAGCTGCAAAGGGAGTTTCCCCCAAACCTTCTTATCTAAAAACCTCATTTCCTTCTTAAAAACATCTCAAGCTTTCTCAAAAAAAACACACCAAAAACCCCCAAAAAAACCACCAAAAAACTTTTCCTCTAAATATGCCAATGCACAGACTTCAGCTGTGTTTATACACTGAAATTCTCCATAAATCAACTTGTGGTGAGGATCAGCCGCAGCCCGTTCACCCCAGCCCGTCCATCCCCCAGCTCACGTAGTTCTGCAGGAGGTCGGGGTGGTTCCTCTCTATGCCGTCGTCCAGGATGGTGACCACCACGTTCTTGCCCGTGTAGCCCCTCTGCCAGGCTGACAGGATGTTCATCTCCGACCTGCACCGACTGTTTTTATCGCCGCAGTGCTGCAGAGACAAACACAGCTGCAGAAAAGGCTGCAACCCCATTCCAGCCCATCTAAGCAAACAGCCAAACTGGGAGCCCATTTAATCAACCAGAAAATATATTTACGACCCACCCCCTGCCATATAACTCGTAGATTTGTTATAACTTTACTTCACAGATCAAACCCATCCAGCAGCAGTTCATCCAGGCAATGCTATCTCCCTATTATTCTTTTCCTCTTCCATTTCAAACACTGTGGGCTCTTGGGTTTTGAAGAGCTCGTTTCCTCTCCGCCCTTAATTTTCAATGAATTTCCCTGTCAAATACAGATCGATGACGCAAGCAGGAGAAAAATGATATTACAAATAGATGGCTGCAGCTCTGGGATGGGTAAAATGCAGTGGTGCTGCTCCCAAGCCCTGGCTGCACAGCCCATGATGAGGGGCTGCTAACGAGGGTGAAACACTTCAAACTAGACTCTCACGTGCAGTAGTCCACAATTTTAAAATGCTGTTGCCAAGCACATTTGCCGATATCAAGGTATTTCACTTCTGGTTGGGGTGAGCAAAGACTGATGATGCATTTGGCTAAAATTAAACAAATCCCCCACCAGGCAGAGGGGTCCCCACAGGGAAATACCCACCAGGTACCACATGTTGGGCCACACCGGGTCGTTGAAGGGCAGAGCATGCGGCTCCCCTCGGACCTGCCTCTTCACCCTCCGCTTCACCTCCTGCTGCTGCAGCCAGTCCACCTGCAAGCAGAGACGTGGGTCAGCATCACCCTTGGGGACAGAGCCCAGAATTGCCCATTGAAATGGGATATGGGATGCAGAAGCGATGCCAGCCACAGCCTGGACCCATGCCAGCATCACCCCAAGCTCTGGCAAACCCTCATCTCCTTGGCCAGAGATGCTGTGGAGATAGCAGGTCCATTTGGAAGAAAAAAGGGTGGATGGATGGACAGGCAGACAGAGAGAGAGCTCAGCTCTCTGAGCCAGGGACCAGATTCTCTCCCAGTGCAGCAAAACCCTGGAGCATAAAGAACGTCGCCTCCGAGCTCAGCCTAAACCCCCCTGGCTTAACGAAGCACAGAAGCACACGCTGGAGTCCTGCTGGAGACAGACAACATATTTCAGTGTTTAGTCAAAGTTTTGGAGAAGACTCAGGTGCTTGGCTTAGTCTTTGGGCTGATCCTTCCGGCTGGGAGGCAGCAGCTCAGCCCTGAGACTTTGCCACCTGGCTCCAGGGCTGCTCATCCTTCAAGCTCATTTCCTCCCGATGAAATAATAAAATTGGGGGATTTACCCAAGGGTAACACATGTTTCCAAAAATGTGTGTGATGACCATTAACAGCCATGGTAGATCTGGAGGACACGACCAGCTCTAGAGAAGTGTTTTTGGCACTGGCTGAGGGCGAGGTGGCCTTGGAGCTGATCACTCTGACATTTGTTTGCTTTTCAGCAGGGCATGACATGCAAAGAGATCAAACAAGAAATGATCTGGAAACAGCCAGGATTGGGAAACGCTGCTGTTTGCCATGGTGAGAGCTGCCTACAGTGCTGGTTTGGGAGCAGTCACATCCCATCCCTGAAATGCATTAACCCCCCCAAACCTTTTATTCCTCACAAAAAGGGCTTTCCTGCCTTCAGCACGAAGGTAAAACCCAAGTTTAGTGAAAAGAGATTGTCAAAATAATTTATAGACTAAATCTTTAGAGGTGTCCATGTTGGGAAGAGAGAAGAGGCACCAGCTGATGAGCTGGGAGGGCTCTGTGGCACATCCCTCCTTGCTGGACCCTTTCTTCCTGATGGCTCTGGGTCTTTTGGGAGCTGCTCATGGGGATGTCTCTATTGTTGTGACTAAGGGTTGGTAACAAAAAGAATCAAAAGCCAAAACACAACTTTTGTTGGGCTCATTTGTGTAAAACTGTCAGCTGAACAGAGTTCTTGCACAGTTTATAGCTTTGTGCCTCGGATGGAGGTGGACTGGGAGCTCTGCGTGTCAGAAACCCAACAGCTTCCAGCCTAGAGCTTGGGTTTTAAACACATATATATTTTAAAGAAAAAAACACTGTTGAAAGCAAAAAAAAAAAAAATATATATATTTCATTAAAAAATGAGGTTCCACGCTGCCTTGGCTGACGACAGAGCACCACTTTGCTTGTACTGTGATGGATTTAAGCACTGGAAGCATAAATACCACTTCATGGTCTAGTTAAAAAAAAAATAAAAATACATTAAATGGAGGTTATGGTTTTTTTCCTTAAAGCACCACTCCCTGGCAGCATTACCATGGGTCTCATTGTCCAAGCCACAGCTACTGTCTCTCCTTGCAGCTTTGCTGGATGCAGGAATGATGGGAAGATATGACATTCTGGGGGGGTTTTGCCAGGAGCTGCGATGCCTTGTGGGGATGTCTTCATCTCAGACATGCTCCAGATCAGCCCCAGAGCTGCCAGCCTGGAGTCAATGCGTGTGGACATAGAGAAATCAGCAGTTTAAGGGCATTGATTTCAAGGGGGAGTTGATAAATCAGTGTGGCTGGCATGGCAAAACAGGCAAGCAGGAAGGAGCCTGGGGCATCCCTGCAACAGCTCCTGTGGCTTGTGAAACTCAGATCAACATGCACTGTTAATCCAGGGTGGGGGAAAAGCTTCTTGGAAATTTAAAAAACCCAAAAGTATTTTTACCACGAGAAATGGCTGAAGGTGTTACAGTCCTGAGACCCGAGGGTCCCTGTGAAACCCTTGCAAACCCTCATTATCACAGAATCACAGACTGCTTTGAGCTGGGAGGGAGCCTTAACGCTCTTCTCATTTCAACCCCCTGCCATGGGCAGGGACACCTTCCATGAGATGAAATTGCTCCAAGCCGCATCCAACCTGGCCCTGGACACTTCCAGGGTTGAGGCACCCACAGCTTCTCTGGGCAACCTGTGCCAGGGCCTCCCCACCCTCATGGGGAAGAATTTCTCCCCAGTATCCCATCTGACCCTGCCCTCTGGCAATAGGAAGCCATTCCCCCTCATCCTGTCACTCCAGGCCCTTGTCCAAAGCCCCTCTCCAGCTCTCTTGGAGCACCTTCAGGTACAATTCTCAGTAAGGAGGTGACTGTGAGAGGCACCAAAGGACCCCATGAGGCAGCACAGGTATCACTGAGCTGAACACTTCCCCCTTCCTGCAAGCAGAGCAGCAGTTTCATATGTTCCCTCTCCCCTTGAGATTTTCAGCAGGTGATGCCCCTGTCCAGCCAGCCAGAGTGGCTCCATCGAACATGAGAGCCAACAAGGGTGAGGGTGGAACTCCCTTTGCAGCTCCAGAAAAGTGATTGCTTGATTTACACCAATGAATGTGTGCGAGTTAAAGCAGAGATCCAGGATAAACAAGTTGGCACAAATAATTAAGGTGAGGTTGATTTTGCCATGGTGTGTGACCCGAGGGACAGAGACTGAGGCCACGGCATCCTCTGATGAGGATTAAGAGACTGAAGCAGTGACCTGGAGGTTCCAGCCCTACATGGACCAGCAGGAGCATCCCAGAGCCAGGAAAGTTTATGGCAACAAGAGCTGCAAGTGCAGCCCTAAAAGAGGTGGCACGGCATGGTATGACCCAACTCTGCATCCCACTGCCCCTGCCCACCTCTTGCTCTCATCACTACGACCTGCCCTCAAAATTGCTGGGTTTGCCATTTTCCTCCTCCCTTTCCATGACCTGCCACATCGCTTGGCTCATTTCAGCCCCAAACAAAGCAGCTGCAGGGTCTCTTGGGGCAAGAGGGGAGCTGGGCAGCAGCGTAGCCCCAACAAGGACCAGGGCCCCAGGTGCTGCCCTGTGTGTGCAGGATCTCCCCTCTCCCAGACTCCTCCTCTGGGCGGAGAGTTTGGCTGCGAGTCCCCCGTGCCACCGACCCCCACAGCAAACATATAAATAACAGCTCTGGAAACAATAGCCCCTGGAAGGCAGGAACCACCCAACATCTGCAAACAACTGGATGGGCTGGTTCTTCAGGATTTCTGCAGGATTTGTTTCCATCTTCCCTATTCAAGCTCCTGTCCTCATGCCTCCAGGTGAGGTTTTCCTGCATGCATGCTAAGCTGGTGCCATCTAAATGCATCTCCAAGAGGATTTGCAAATGTACATGGGAGAGGGGGAGCGACAAGACATGCCAACAGGTCTTGAACTGATAAGGAAGGATTAAGAGAATGGGAGCTAATTGATCCAGCCTGCAGCCCACAGAGAAAGGTAAGGTAAATGTTAATATGACTAAAGGCCAATTGATTTAGTTTGCATTATAACCAGACTCATTTAAATGGAGGCATTTCCAATGCATGGTTTGCTGGGATGCCTGTGCACCTCCCCGAGGGCAAACAGCTTTAATTAAAGCCCAGCACACTCCCAGGGCACCAACTCCCTTCGATGAGGTTTCCCCTGCCGGCAGCGCAGCCACGCGTGCACCTCCTCAGAAATGTGCTACAGACCTTGTCCAAATATTTAACAGCAAATTTCCCCAGAAAGCCTGCTGGCTGGGGAGGGCAGGGCTGCTCTGAGCATCTGGAGAGATGTGGATGGGACCTGTGGTGCTGAGTAGGTTGGAGGTGTCTCAGGAAAGAGCATCCCAAGGGTGGCTGGGAGCATCCCCAGCATGGCCAGGCATCGGTGCAAGCACCAGCAGCTTGCTAGAGCATGGGTACCTTCACCAAAATGGCTTTTTATGTGTTTCTGTTCCACTCTCCCCCCAAAAAAAGAACACTCTCCCCACCATTAACCCTTCCCTGCTCTGCAGAAGTCCCATCTCACAGGGCTTGGGTGAGCTGGGGAAGGAGAAGAGCCAAGGCAGAGCTCCAGCCCTTCCCCACCACCCTGAGCCCAGCTCACCCAGGTCCCTCCTTGCCTTCTTCCCCCCTCCCCATTACTTTTGTCAATTCAGCTGCACTGAAAATCCCCTCGGATGCTTGCTCTAGGAAAAAGCAATGCAGAGCCATTGCCAAGGATTTCACACATAGCAACCATTGAGGCAGCAAGTGTTGTGGCAACTGGATCAACACCCCGAGCATGCAACAGCCTTTCTATCCTGGAAAGCTTTTTCCCCCTTTTCTTGTCCCTGGCTTTCAGGCAGATGTTAGTGTTTAGTCGCTTTTAAGTATTTTTCACCGTTCTCCGTCCCCGTGTCCAATGAGTCACCCCGTGCATGCGCAGGGCCGTGGCTCAGGGATAACATGCCATCCCAAGATGCTTCGGCTCACGCTTGACCCAGACCAAGCCAACAGGCTCCTCCACAGGGAAGAAGGGACCCCCACCCCCACAGAGGCTGGGGGACCCCGGGCTGCCCAGCCCCGTACCTTGGGGTCCATGCGGAGGAAGTTGTGCGGTCCCCGGCTGCTCAGCGTCGAGCGCTTAAACGTCCTGCTGTGGTGAAAGTGGTAGTAGTTTTCCAAGCTTCCAATCTGGAAAAAAAAAATAAAAAAAGAGAGTCGTTTTGGGTTTGTTTTGGTTTTTTTTTTAAGTGTGTTTTCCCCCCATTTTGGTACTGGCAGCGTCCCTCTGCGCAGCCGTGCCCTGCACCCCAAATCGTTCACTCACACAGAGCTCCCGGGGTTCAGGGTAGCATTCAGGATGCTGGCACAAACCCCGGTGCTACCGTGCCCTGCACCCCAAGTCCCTCACTCACACAGAGCTCCTGGGGTGCAGGGGGCATTCAGGATGCTGGCATGAGCCCCGGTGCCACCGCTGTGGCAAACAGCGTTGGTGGTCGGACGCTGCACCGGCACAACAGAGCCCGGAAAACATTTTTATGAATTTTCACCCACCAAATGCATCTTTGCAAACTGCCTTTCATCAGCTCCCAAGCAGAAATAATGAGCTAAAAATGAGCTCAGCAGCTGCGGCGGAGCCAGGGGAGCTGTGCCTCATCCTCCTGCCTTCCCCACCCGACGCCCCAGCTTCAGGACTGGCCCACAAGGAGAGGTGATGGGATCCCTGATAGCCCTGGGATGCTCCTGGGAAGTGTGGGATATAAATGTGCTCAGTCTGGAATCAAGGACAGCAGCACTTGCAGGAAAACGCAGTGCCAGCCACACCACCCTGCCAAGCCCTGGGGTGGCTGTGCTCCCTCTGGCCCTCTCATCCTGGCATCTGGAGACACCACAACTGCTCTTTTTTCATCCCAAAAGCACGGATAAAGTCCCGGGGCTATGCAATGAGTCGAGGGATCTCAGCCAGGCACCGTGGGGATTCACAGCCAGAGGGATGGGAATGACCCAAAAGCTGCACTCACTGGTATGCGGCTCCCAGATCACACAATTTGGGTACAAATTGGGACATTGCTATAAATTCCCTTTTGCCTGAGGTTGGTTTTATTTTTTTTTCCCAAAAAAAGAAAAAAAAAGAAAAAAAATACACAACAAAACAAATCAAAAGTCACACAAAAAAAAACTCAAACCACATCCCAAGTCAGGAGCTGGATGCTTGGATCCAGTGACATTCCTTGTGTCTGGCTCGCAGGACCAGGAAGAGCCATGCTACAAGAACACATCTGTGACCCAGAAGCTGAAGTGACATCTTTAAGGCCATGTGTGACCCAGAGGCCAGGGTGACATTCCTGAGGCCAGACCAGGACTGGCTGCAACAGGACATGGGGGAGCAAACAGGTTTATCCGGATCAGACACTAAAGCAGATGACAACTACTTACATCTTTATCACACTTGATACCTTGGGATGTGCCAGTGCCTCTTACTGGCATTAAATATTTAATTGCTCTTGCTCTGCCTTTTATGCCAGATTGTCATTTCACCAACTTTACTGCTGTTAGTGTGATTTTTGTAATTTATTTCTACTCGAGTTCATTTAAACCCTCCCTGTTCCCCCTTCCCCACTCCCCTTGTATTCTTTTCCTTACAGCATAGCTGGGCTCTTTCTTTAACATCCACATAAAGCAGCTGCTCATCACAGTCTGCTTTCACCTTTTAAAACCCATTCATCAAACCCACTGACACTTAGGAAAGGGAAAGAGAGTGCTTCAACCTCTCCATGTTTTAGGGAAACCTTGAGCAAGGCCACCTTGCCTCTTGCTCACTAGATGAGGGCACAGGGCTTTCCATAGAATCCTGGAATGGCTTGGGATGGAAGAGACCTTAAAGATCATCTCCTTCCAACCCCCTGCCATGGGCAGGGACACCTTCCACTAGCCCAGGTTGCTCCAAGCCCCGTCCAACCTGG
>JAWMRA010000016.1:3003452-3032426 GCA_035584735.1 Pseudotriccus pelzelni | reverse complement strand
ATTCCCTGGACATGTCCCCTCCACCCCCACCACCCCCATTACCCCATGCCCCTGGCACCCTCCTACACCCCCAGGAGACACCCAACCAGTGCCTCATGGGTTCAGGAAAAAGGTCAGGAGGGGCTGCCTGGTGGGGAGGATTTGGAGGCAGGAATCTGGGGCCGAGCCTGGCCGAGGTGGGCCCGAGGGGCACCTTGGGAAGCCATGGGCATGGGCAGAAGAGCTGGAATGCTGACTCTGCCTCCCAAGGAGGCCATTCTGGGAACAGCAGAGACCTCGTGGGGTATTAGAAAATGGGCTTTGTTTGGAGAAGGTGGCGGCGCATACAAAGGCCGGGCTCGGGGGCGAGTAGGTGATGCTCTGCTCCACAAAGCAGAGCCCGGCAGCAAACCAGCTACTGCCCGAAATGATGTTTCGCTGGCATCACATCAGAGCTTCACCCTCACCACACCGGAGCTGCACCTGAATCAAGCCAGAGCTGGGGGACACGGGCTGGGCGAAGGGGGACACTGAACACATCATATGTCCCAACACCGGAGCTGGAGGGGAAAATCATGGTCTTGTTGCCATGGGGTTGTAGCAGCCCTGACAGTGGGCAGGTGAGGTAGTGGCAGCCCGAGGGAATAGGGAAGTGCTCCCAGCTCAGCGGTGAGATTTGTCCAACGGAAATTTACAGGGAGCCTGTTCTGCATCAAACAGGGCCAAAATCCTCCAGCAGCTCCTGCGCTGGGTTAGATTCGGCCTGTTTGCGGGCAGCAAGTCTGTGGTGAGAGGCAGATGGAGGTGAGCCCCTGTGCCACAGGCAGGCATGTCATGGGAGATTCCAAAGAGCAGCAAATGGGGGTTTAGAGGGTTTCTGTGTGCAAACAGAGTGTGCTGTGCTTGCACTAAGGATGGGACAATTTGCTGCCACAGGCAAAGGGGAGTTTGGGCACTCTGCGCCCGACATAAGCTGTTGTTGGAAATCACTGTATGTATCAGTGATGGCACATGGGGACACTGGAGCCTCCAGGGCTCATCATCCCACATGTCCTTGCAGGGCTGCCCTGTGTGCTACCTGGACAGAAGTGATGGATCGTGCATGGCCATTCCTTCTGATTACGCGGTGAAGGATAGTTTCCGTTGGTACCAGCACATTGCAAATCCAATCCTCACTTGCCATCTGGTTTATGGGCTTTTCCTCGAGTTTTCCATTGATTAAGGTGTGAGAGATGGATGAGCAGGGCTGGAAGGTGCCGGGTGTGCTACGTGTGAGACGCATGTGTGGAGAGATGCAGTGGGGCAGAGCCACAGGAGAGGTGAGATCAGATGAAAGAAACCCCTTTGGTATCACAACATCCACCTAGTTCTGCTGGGTAAGATCTGTGGGGGCTGCTGCTGCCAGCAAGGGGTGCAAAGGAGGGTCAAAGTATCTCCACAGGGAGCAGAGAAGGAGAGATGGGCTCCAGGGGCAGCAGGGAGGTCTCCTGGTGGGAAAAGCTTTATGAAGCAAAGGGAGTGAAGATGGGAAAGGGGTTGCCTTGGGGAGGTTCAAAACCTCATCACCCCTGTGTTATGTGGTGAAAAAGAGGCAAATCCCAGGAGAATCAGGCTGAATCCATGCCCAGGAGCACTCCCCACTCCACTACAATGGCCCCATTGAAAACAAAACCCATCCACATCTTGTATCCCAAACCTTCCACCCCAAGGCCATTGACCACAACTCCCAGTGTATCAGCCCAGGAAATAGTTACTGGTACCAGTAAAATCTTGTGCCCTGTTGTGGGTCTGGCAGTGCCCAGCTCAGCCTGCAACAGCAAGTGAGGGGGGTGAGAGCCTTGCCCGAGCACTGATCGCCACAGTTTTGGTGCTCTCCAGTGCCTGCATGGCTACTGCCCCCTCTCCCACTGGCATAATTTTAAAATTCAGAGTGGCAACTTTCCCAGATGAACCCATGGGATTTACTAGGGGTGTCAGGAAAAACAGACTTTGGCCCCACATGCTTTGCAATGGATGCAGACTAAGGCAGAAGCTCCGGTTTAACTCTCTTCCTGGGATTATTTGAAAACCTGGAGAATTACAGTGAGACACCAATGATGCAATAAATTTTGCGAGCCTGGAGGTAAAACAGAAGCTGCTGCAAAGGTAGCATGGGAAGAGACACTGCTGAACCAGTAACGTTTAAATTCTCCTGAATAAAATTCATAATAATCCTGGCAGTTTTATATCTGCCCATGAATTACAGTTAAAATCCCACCACGTCCCACTCACGCTCGTTGCTCCGTACGGCAATAAGATTATAGCTGAGAGCTGGACAGGCAGGGAAGAACGTCATTTAAATGCAGTTTCTTTGAAAACCGAGCCCTTCTTTTTAAGGCAGGTTCAGAAAAGGAAAGTACAAATAAGGCTCTGAAAAAGGCGCTGTTTTTTCCAGGGGTGGGATGGCAGGGCTGGCGCTGCCCAGGGCAGCGGGACTGCCACCCTGTCCCTGCCTGCGGAGGAGGGACGGGGCAGTGGAAGCTGTGTCTCCGCCTGCTCCAGCGCAAGGAGTTAAACAAACAAAAGCCATTTTGCAAACACACGCAGTCCAGAGGTACCCCCGGGATGCCGGGACAGGGCGGGCACTCGGCTCGGGGACATCGACCAGCCGGACCCCCAGCGTGGCTGGCGGGAGCTGCCCAGTGAAACCCCGCAGCCACAGGAGATGGGGTTTTATCCTGTGCGTGCTGAGAGCCTGTCGACATGGAGATTACAGCAAAAATCAGGTTAAACCCCATTTATCTGGCCCAAGCGGGGCCCGTGTGCGTGTCCCAGGGACGTGCAGAGGCGTGAGCGGGGCCATCACCGTGCCCACGGCTGCGAATGTGTCCCGGTGCGCCTGGGGAGCCCGACAAACCCCGGCCCTGCAGCAGCACGCGGTGGGCAATCCAGGGCACGCGGTAATTAAACCAGCACACCTGAAAATAGCTCTTTCTGTAGCTCCCAGGCTTAACCAAATGAGCGAAATTTGCGCTGGCATAATTAAAGCAGTGTAGTTCAGGATCTTGTCTGCATTGGGGAGTTACTGCAGCTTGACTCTTCGCTCCCTGGCGACAGCCCACAGGGAAGAATCCCCCAGCTCCAAGCCCTTCACGGCTCCAGCGCTTACTTCTTGCCATCAGGGTGCCCATTAACACCAGCCCATTAACACTAGTTCATTAACACCAGCTTTCAAACCTGTCTAGCAGCACGATGGCTCCAACATCCTCCGGTAGCTCGCTGGGACGCCAAACCACAGGGCTCTCGACCGCTGTCCCTCCTCCCCTCCAGGGAATTGCAAATCTGAAGGAGAAATCAGTATTTTTGCATTTATATTCACTCATCTCAAGCAATGTCCTTTTTTTTTTTTTTTTTTTTTCCCCTCTCCTTGTCCTTTTAGGTGCTAAAATAACCTCAGACTCCCTTAGTGGCCAGATGGGTTTGGGGGTATTAATGGTAAAATCCTGCACACGAGTGAGCTGATGGTGAAACTTGCCAGTGGAAAATAAGATTTGGAGCTGCCGTGAAGCATCATCCCCACGGCTGATGTGCCACACAGCACACAGGCCCTGGCAGAGCCACCGCTGCCACCACGCAGCCGCCACCAGCTTTGCGGCTGGGAAAACCCTGGGTGAATTCCCAGGAGATTTGTGCCCACGAAAAAAAATCCTGCCCCTGCCTTTTTTCCTTTCCTTCCTAAATCTGGATTAAACTGCTTTCAGACTGAAGAGGTGACATCAGATATGATGCGGGGGGAAGGAGGGGATGCGGTGGAGGAAGGTCAGGGAGGTGGGGATGAGTGACAGCTCCGTGCTGGTGCCCAGCCCTGGTCACAACACCCCAGGCACAGGGAAATTAATCTCCAAGTGCTTGAAACACCCATTTTATAAATCTCTGATTCCTGGCAGCTCTCAGTGAGAAATGGGGAGCATTACAGGGGAAAAAAAGGGCTCCTGCCAGGCTGGAAGAGCTCAGAACCACAGGGGTGACCGAGAAGGATGTGCCAATGGTTTCCTACCATCCAGCACCTCCTTCCAAGCACTGAAGGCAGCAGCCAGAGGGATTTAAATTGGGGATTAGAGAGGCTGGCTGGCTGCAATGATACACTCGGGGTACAGGAAGCGGAGAATCCGCAGCGCCAGAGGTTTTAGCTGTAATTAGACCAACATCTGTCCGGTGATGGTCAGGGCTTGCGCAGTCACTGCACTGCTCCAGGCTGGGCTGGAGATTTCCCGCAGGCTCCTCCTGCTCCGCTTTCCTGCAGTTTCACAGATATCTGGATTTTTATTTTTTTTTTTCCCATCTGATGTGTTCTTCCCCTCTGAAAGATTAAATCTTGATTGCCAGGTACTGATGTAGCAGGCAAGTAGATTTCCCTGCCTAGTCCAAATGTCATCCTGGTAAAAATGCTAGTAATAAAAAATAAAAGAGAAAGGCCCCGCTATGCACTCAGGCCTGTAAAAATATCCAAAAGCTAGATCTGGAATTTTAGAAACAATTGAAGCTCAATGGCTGAAGGGCGCTCTGGGGACTGCCAGGCCCAGCACAGACATTCATAGGGTGGGAAAATCAATAAGTTAAAATAATTGCCTGTGTGATTGGTCTTGAATTAAAAGGGAACAAACCTAGACCTTCTCACCCATCTCAAATAGTTTTTGGGTTTATTGTTATTTTGGAAATGAGGGCAAGGAAGGTAATGCCCAAGCGAGGCATGGTGGGATGGGGAGATGCTCCAGCTCCTGCTGCATCCCTGTGGAGCTGCACTTGAGCTGTCCTGGCTCCCACCTGCTGTGTTTTGGAATACGTGGGGTGCAAAAGGGCTTACCCTCAAGGAGAGGGTGCTGGGACAGGGAGGGCACTCCCAGGATGTGTCCTGGTGCACCCATCCAACATGACATGTCCACATGTGAGGTAGGAATCCTTCCTCCTCCTCCTCTCCCGATTGCTGCCGCCATCCTGTTTCATCCAAGAGCACCACACCAGGGAAAAGCATTGGAGCCAAGAGGGAGCTGGTAATGAACTGTGGCCAACCCAACCCCACCCCTGGAATAGCAGGTCTTGGAAAAGCCGGTTACACCGGCGCCGCATGCGGGACGTGTTGTCACCGTGCAGGGGGAGGCTATTTCGGGTCCCCCCAAAGGAAGCACAGCCATTGCTGATGGAATGGTGATCCCAGGCTGGACTCAGGATCAAAAATTGGACTCCAGGGAGAGCTGGAGGTCACCAGACAGGGATGACCACATTCTGCTTGCTGTGGTGGCTTCGTCAGATCAAAATCAACTCTTTTATTTCACTGATTTCACATCCCCAGGTCGGGTGATGTCCCCAAGGATCGGGCTGTGACTGGCACGGGATGAGCCCCCCACCCACTGCATTTTCACTTCCCAGCAAACCCTGTTGCACCAGAGCAAGCACTGGGAGCAGAAACACAGGGAGAGAGATGAGCCTGGGGGTGGAGAGATGCAAAGATCAAACCAGCAGTGATTTCAAAATAAAATCCTACAGCCCAGGGAAAACACGGCGTGTCCTTGCCGAGGCTATCATTTATGCCAACTAAAAAAAAAAAAATTGGCATGGCACGAAGGAGAGCTGCGTGGTATTTCCTGAAAAGGGTGTGGGGAGCATCCTTGGAAAGCCTGCCCTGCACAATGTACTTGCTGTTTCCAGAAAAATAAAGTTTGCTGTGACCCACCTGTCCCTGAAAAGCAGCTATTTAGGGCTGGAACATGGTCAGCTCGGAGTCAGTGGCTGGGTCTGTCCTGACTGCAGAGTAGCTGGCACCTTCACCAGGCTCTGGGGTTTGGCATTTACCTGCAGCTCTTTAATTGCTGCAAAATGCCTTGGAAAAAAATTCAGGAGAGCTGTCCAAGCACCAAGCATGCCCGACTAAAGGTCTTTCCCCCACAGCTTTTGGCTGGTGGCCATTAACCCCCCTGCCAGCCCCCAGAGCTGTGCCTGGCAGTGCCAGGACAGGACAGGAGGGGTTTTCTCCTTTGTCACCTTTAAGTTTTGGGAACACTGACTCAGCTGGGAATCTGGGGGTTCAGAGCCTGGTAAGCAGCAGCTTTGCCAGAGAGAGACGACTGTGGGAGCGATGGGTGGGATCACCCTGCTGGGAAAGGACAGGAGAGATCCCCTTGGGAAGGGACAGTTTTTGGCAGAGAAGGGAGTGTCCTGTGGCCTAGTGTCCCCACATCCCCCAACAACCCAGGACTCACTCCCCATCCCAGTGGCAGAGTGTGCTTGGGGCTCACCAAGCACACTCCTGGAGGTTTCGGCAGTGTAGCAAGACTTGCCAAAGCCTAATCTCCAAGCAAGTTTACCTTTGGCATGGAATTTCAACGGGGGAGAGCGGAAAACAAACACAAACCCACAGTTTGGGTGGGTTTTCTTTTGCCTGAGCCCTGCTCAGAAGCTGAAGGCAGGAGGTATTTGGGCAACCAGACAGGATCCAGGGTTTTCTGGGCGGCCGCGATGCTGAAGAGAAGCAGCTCCACCTAGGGCAGGCTTTGCTAGAGCAGGGCCGACCTCGACACCAGTTCAACCATCAACCATCATTTGTGCCAGGGAATGGCAGCATCTGCTTCAGCCTGCAGCCAGGCTTCGAGCCAACACCAAGGCCCCAAGTCTTGGGGTCAGTTTGGGGCTAAGAATTCAAAGTTTCCCTTTGTCACATTGAAAAAAACCACACCTCCAATGTTTATTTTCTTTCCCCGTGTCAAGGCTGGAAGATGGGGGATAAAAACGTCTGTTTTCAGCAAATTGCCCTTTGCATCCTGCAAAATCACCCCAAGACCCGTGGTGGGGGGAAATACTGCAAGGAGCAAAACTCCACAGCAACAAAACCGCATCCTGTATGGAAAAAGACCCTTAAAAAGAAAGTCAAAGGCAAAGCAGGGTCTAATGGAGCCCTGGATGTGGCTGTATTCATCCCATAAAAATCAGCTGTTGGGGAATATCAGCTTCCCTGCAGGAGACAGCAGGAGAGATGCTAACCTGGTCTCATTTTGAAAGCTGCTTATTAGTCCTCATCAAGCATAATTATACTTCAAAGCCAAATGAGATGTCCAATCGAATTTTGAACACACGTTAATGTTTTTAAATGTGAAAAAACCCAACCAAAACCCATTTATTGAATCCCAGCCAGGCTCCAAATGTTAAAATAGATGCTGCTAATGGCCCTGGGAAGGGGGAGGGGATCTGCAGCTTCGTTGCAGCTTTGCCAATTAAATGGTTATTACTGACCAATTAGGCAGAAATCAAACCAGTTTTCAGTGATATCTGATTAAGCAGATCCTGCAGATCAGCCTTGATTGTTAACCAGGGAAAAGAAACACCTTCTCCTGACCAGCCCCTCCAGGGGGCTGCTGGACCAGGCAGGGTTTGTGTCCACCCTGCCCATGAAAAATCCCCTTTGCTTCCAGCACTACCACTCTCCTGGGGGAAACATCTCAAGGACCCGCCCAGGTGCAGCAAAAACCTTTCAGAGGCGGGAAGGAAATGGGAAGGAAATGAGGGAAAAGGGGAAAATTAACCACACACAGAGGGTGGCTTCTCCCCCTGCAGATTGCAGGTTGCTGCTGCCCGGCACATGCTGGGCCATGCCCATTCACAGGCTTCTCCAAATATTATCCCAATATTTTCTTTCAGTTCCCAGATAAATGGGTCTCTTCAGCAGGCTTTAAGCCCGCTCTGTTCCAACATTTCCTTTAAAGCAGCAGAGGAAACGTTTGAGTTACGCCGAGCTGCTGAATCCTGCTTTCAGGGCTGAGCTGCAAGGGGTTTTCCAAGGCAAAATAGGGGCAGTGTTGGGCTTTTTCCTTGTTTCATCAGGAAATATGAAGGAGGCCACATCGCCCCTTAACCCCCCTTTCTTCCTGACTCCTCTCCCACCCTGGAGTCCATCTTTCCCATGCTTTTCTGTGGTCTTCACAAATTTCTGAGCGTGTTCTCAGCTTTCCATAGCAGCCTGTGGGCCCCTGGCAGAGCATCTCCGTCTCCTCCAAGTACCCTCAAGCCATGGGGAAACTTCAGGACACCCTGATACGCCCCAGCATCCAAGGGAGCTGAGGAAAGTGCCTGGGGGTGGTAGAGCCAGACAAAAGATAGGAAAGCACAAAAAGAAGAGCAAAATTATGGAAAATTTCACTGTAAAGAGCCATTTCCTTCCAAGGACTGGATGCAGCAACATGTAGAGGCTCCATCCAACCAAAATTATACTGGATGGAGGATGCTGCAATCCCAGGGAGGCTGGCATGGTTGAGCAGGGGATGGCTGCTCTCCATTTTGTCCCAGGTGAGCAGGAGGTGCCTCTGGATGCCCTGGGTGGCTTGGACAGCCCAAGGGAGGTGGGTTTTGGGCAGAGTCTGGACAAAACAGCCCTTGGCTGCAGGGATGGAGCAGGTGTGAAGGTGTTCATGGCTTTGGGGAGCCACAGAGGGAAGGAAAATTAAAAGACATCATGGCTCTGGGAGTCCCTGATGGGCTGGAGACAGGCAAGGGAAGATTTGGTACAGGGGGGATGCTCCCTGGGTGCTGAGACACGTAGGGTCCATGCAGATTCATCCTTGGGAAATGCCACTGCTAAGGACACCAAAGCTGTGACATGCAGGAGCATCCCCAGAGCAGTGCCCGAGGGGGTCCAGCCCCAGTGATGGGATCCATCCCTGGCACTCAGTGACTGGGGTTGGGACATGGCCCTGTTCCTTGTCCCCTTGCCCCGGGCTCCCAGAGCTGGAAAGGGTAACATCCCTTTTCCAAAGCTGGGGCGTGAAGAGGTAAAAATCCCCAGGGTCTGTGGTGGCTTCTGCCTGTACCCATCCTCCGGAGCAGTGCAGAGGCTGCATCAGCGCGTTTCCTCCCACTCTTCCTTTACCCCGGAGCATCCCTCGGGCCCGGGGGAGGAAAATCCCCCGCGGGGCCGTGCCACGCGTGTCTGGGTGCAGCCGAGGGCGTGGGGGATGTGTCATGGCCCCCCGAGCCCGGGGAGCTCCATCCCATCCCTGCCTTCGCCCCGACCCGCGGCCGGTGCGCCGGGCCGGCACTAGGTGGGGATGGCACCACGCCGCGGGGAGGAGGAAGGGCGGCAGGAAGGGCAGCGGCTGCTGCCGGAGCTGCCCGGGGAGCAGCGGGGGCGCGGAGTGCGGGGGAACGACGGGATGGGGCTGAAGGGAGGAATGGGGCAGGGATGCTGCGGACTGAGCGGTGGGGATGTCGGAGGCGGTGTGTCAGAGATGCGGGCAGTGGCACGGCAGGGATGCTGGAGGCAGCAAGCGACCCAGCAGCACATCAGGCTGCTGAGATGGACGTTATTGCAAAGGCTGTGGCTGTCAGAAAGTTTGAGCCCCTCTCCTGGCCCCTCTCCGGTTCATAATGGTTATTAATTACTTTTTGAAGTTTTAGAAAGGAAATATTTCCCACATGTTCTTCTCGGCCAGACCTTATCCTGGATCCCACAGCTTGTTTCATCCATGTGTCTGTGCTGGATCGTCACTCAGGTGGGACACTGGCACAGCTGTGACCTGGGCAGGTGGTCACCAAAGTCTTGGCCTCACAGGAAAGGCTGGGAGAGGGGTGCAAAGTGCTCATGGTACCACCTCACTGCTGGGTTAAAGAGGGATGAACCCTTGGCAGGAGGAAAACCCATCACAGGGGAGTGTTTCACACTCCCTGCTTCACCTTGGCTGCTCAGCCATGAGCAATGGCTCCAGAACCTGTTGGACACAACAGGCCAACACAGTAAGCCCTGCACGTGAAAGGGTTTACTTGCTGTGAATTCTTCGGAATTCACTTGATCCAATCCTACCTCATGAGTTACCACCAAATCCAGGGCATGGCCATAAATCTCACCCCCATCCCTGCTCACTTCAAGGCTCAGCTCGTGTCTGCAGCTACTGCACGAGGCACTTCAGGAAAAGCATCACTCTGAAACCCTGATCCAGGAGACAGGATTTTCCCAGCCTCCTCATGCAGGGACCAGAGCACTGGCAGCAGGGAAGGATGCTCTTGGTCATGAGCATCTGCAGGGAAACCCAAAGGTGAGAAACAACTGCTGATATTCCTTTTCCCACACAATTCTGGGGAGCTGGTCTCACCAGTTTGCTTGGTGCACAGATGACAGCCATGGTCAGGTTTTTCCTTCATTTTTGCTTCATGTCTACCCCCAAAAATCAACAAGCCAGACCAAATCCTGCAACGTGGGTGTCAAAATCCATGTTCACAACAAAAACATTGACTCAGAATCAGCCACTGAGGTCTGTGCCCTCAAACCAGGGGACAAAGGAAGGAGGCATCACTGGGATAGGAGCATAAATCAGATTATTGATTTAAATGTAAGTATTGATTTAACCCCTTCTGCTGCTTCCCTGTGCTCCCCACGTGCTTATCCAAATGACAGACAACATCATTTTAGCCAAACTCCATGACCGCTCATTGTGCAAATCATCAGTCCCCAAAACCAGCAGGTCCCTGTGTGCCCAGGGACAGTTGGCACGTCCCCAGCTGCTCCCCTGCCAGCACAGAGGGTGCCTGCCAGCCTCAGAGGTGGCACTGGGCATAACCAGGAGAAGAATTTGTCCCCAGGAATAAGGCAGGGATGTCAGAATGGACATGGTCAGGCAGGGCCCTGAGAGCAAGAGCACAAAAAGCAGCATCACAGTACCTGGTGCCATCAGTGCCACGGGTGCCAGATGACACTTCTCTGATGGTTTTCTTCTTACCATAGTAAATATCAGGTTCTGATATCACACACATATATATATATATTATATTTTTATATATGTATCCCAGCAGCTCCAGAAGGACCCCAGTGTTGCACTGCTCAGAGGAAAGCTTGTGGCTGCAATGCACCCAGAGATGCTGCCTTACCTCAGCCTCATCCAGAAAAGTCCCTCCAGCACCTCCAGGGCTGCAGCCTCACCTTCTTGAAGTGGCATGCACTGAGCAGCGGTTTTCTGGGGAGCTCCCCAGCCTAGACAGAGTAGGGAGGCAGTGGGAGGTCAGGACTGTGGCGCAGGAAGTGATTCCCCCCCCAAGCTCAGCCTGGCTTGAAAGCCCAGAAAGCACTAACACTAACAAACAGTCAGCGTGTTTATATCCCACCTTCCTGCCAGAGAGCAGGGGTTATTTTTGGCATATTTTGTCATTGTTGGAAACGTCAGTAAAGGCCAGGAACAGCACAGAGCTGTTGGGAAAGCCCAGAGGCAACTGCCCCAGGCACAGAGTGATGAGATGAGGGATGTGGGAAGCTGCTCTGAGCCATTCACACAGGGATTGAGTTTTGCTCACAGTATGTGGGACAACTCCCTGGCTTTAAAAACCTGGGCATTAAAAGCAGGATGGGCAATTCAAGCCACCTCCTACTCCAGCCCTACACTGCTCCCACTCACCCCATGCAGCAGTGGAGCAGGACAGTCGTCCAGAGCTCTCACCCACCAGGTTCTTCAGCTCTTCCCACCTATCCTGCCTGTGCATGGACCATGGACATCACCTGGACACCAACAGCGATGTTCTGGCACCACTGGGCACCTCTTCCAGCCTGCACCCGCTGCCTTTTGGCAGGGCTGGCTGCTAACACTGAGTTAAAACAGAAAGGAAGAAGAGAGAACAAACCAGCGTTGCTCACAGCCCACTTGCCATCATGCCACAAGGCTTGGCCACATTCCTTCAACTCACTGATGGTTTTAAGATCACTTAAACCACTCACCTCCCCCATTTTTCCCCAGCAAGTGACCTCCTTACCCACACTTTTGGATCTGCTTTGTCCCTCCTGTGAGCACCAGATGTCCTCTGCAGGACTGCTTTTCCTTACAAAACCAGCAAGATCAGCAGGGAGAGCACTCGAGTTCCTGCAGGCACTTGCCGGCTGATGGCTGTGGCAGATAGCTGGGCCTTCTCTTTCAAACGTGTAACTAAAATAGGGAGCACAAGTGGCTGGAAAGCCCAGGTTTGATTTGGGCAGAACCTTGGACTGGTATCAGCCAAGAGGAAAACAGGTAAAACCAGGACTTTGGCAGGTCAGGAGCTACTGGCCAAACCCCAGCCCAGGCAGGCTAACTCCGATTGCCCCACTGCAGTAGGGACTGTGGCTGGAAACACCCTCCTTTCAGATGGTTTGTCCATAAAACACAATGTTTAAACCCAGAAAGCAGACAGGGAGGTGAGGAGAGCCCTTCTTCCATGCTAGCCTCATATTTGTAGTCTCCCACCTCCTTCAGCCTCTGCAGCTGTTAATTCTCTGGGCATCCCCCAAGGATGTGGCCACCTTCACAGTTCCTGTCTAGCACATGTAGTTTAGAGGACTGCACTCCACCTGAGAAATGGTTTATCCCCACAAACACACTGCAGATGTGAGGAGAAGGTGCCATGGGCTCTGCTTGGCATCAAGAGCCTGAATTCAGCCCTACCCTTGAGCATCCATTCAGACTCAGCACTTTTTCTGGGCCTCTTTATTTTAGCCCCATCCAAACAGACGAAATTAAGAGCATCCACGTTAATTTGTCATGCATGTGAAGGGGTTGAGAATTACTCCTCCAGCTCAGGGCAGGAGCCCTTTGGCCACTGTGAGCCCAGCACTGGCTTCCAGCCTCACCAACATGTCCGTCTCCTCCTCCCCAAAGATGAGCAGATAACAGGGCAATTTCCATAATGAGTCTCTGTCCTTCCAGCCCTGCAGAAAGCAATTAACGAAGGCAGGCGCTAATGAATTTGGCTTCACAGCACCCCGGAGATGGGTTATTGCCATTTGAGGTGGAGGAAAACCAAGGCAAGGGCAGGTGGAGTGGCTGACCCTGGTCACGAGGTACCTCGGGTTGGATGCAGGAGCCGGAGCTCCCTGCCCAGAGCAGGGAAAGGATGGCAGGTAGACACGAGGGCAACCACAGCTTTCTCATGTGGTGTCTGCGGCTGGAGAGACTGGTTTGCCTACGCTTGGGACGGCAGGAGGGCCTCCCCACCCATCCTGGTCCCACCTCAGCCCTGAGTGGCTTTGGGGAAGCTGTGTCTCTGCAGCCAGAGCTCCTGACACCCAGCACCCCCATCCTCCTCTGCATCCTGTTTCCCAAGTTTTGCCAGACCCCAAATGCTGACAGTGAGGTGTGGTACAGGAGGACTCGTGGGTCCTCTTGCATAGAAACTTCCTCAGTTTGTGACTCACCAGCCCACCCTCCCTGGTGTCACTCGTGACTCTGTTTCACTTTGCTGTGGCAGCATTCCACCATCTCTTATCAGAGAAGAAGACAACAGGGCAGTGCGACCCAGCTGCAGACAGGTGCCCAAAGCCTCTCCCTGCAGCATTTTTGGACCAACCTCCATGTTCTTCTGCACTGAGTAACCTCTTATAGACGACAGGTCCCCCTGCAGCAGCTGCTCCTGCGTTCCTGCTGGTGGGATCACAGCGGTCTGTGATCTTTCCAGGTCTGCTTGCAAGTGTGAGGATAGCTGATAAATCACAGGGATGTGGCCTCTGCATCACATGCTCTTACGGCACACATGTCCTCACATGCACGTTGATGGCATGCTAAAAATATTCTCCACTTTTTGACCGATTAAAATTTTCCAGGAGAGTTGGAACCACAGCCCACACCCTATCTGTGCAGCCAGAGGTTTCCCCTCACCTCCCTCAGCCCTGTCGGGAAAACAGAGATTACTGAACAACATTTCTGGTACTTTGTGTCTTTTTTTGTAATTTTAAAAGCCTGGCTAAATTATCACCTTTTTTCAGTTGTTCATTTTGTGATGTCTGGCACCATCCTGGAGCCAAACTCAGCACTGTGACACCCTGTCTTGCTCTCACACTCTCACTGAGAAGGCTGTGGATGAGCTGGGGTGCTCCCACCCCCCACTCAAACCCCGATTTTGATGGCTTGGAAAATCAAACAAAGAAAACATGTTTTTAAACCAGCTCTCACCTGGTCTTACGCAGCAGAGAGCTAACCCTGTCTTGGTGACAGCTCTGAATGATGATGGCCAGCCACGGTTTTCTTGTCACATCTTTCAGAGGTGTTCATTGTGCTGGGTAAAGGAGGAATCTGAAGGATGCTCACAACCCTCCTGGCCACTGGCCAGGCCCCTCTGTGCCATCACTGATGTTCATGGCAGCATTTTCTTTGCTCAGTTTGGCTCTTGACCATGGAGGAGAAGCAGGGGAGGCCACAGAAAGTGTTTACACAACAAGAGGATGTCTCGGTGAGACCAGAGCCTTTGCCAAACCTGGAGCTAAGCTGATAGGAAGGAGATGTCATCAGTGTGCTTTTGCTAATTATCACTAATAATTATTTGTGTGTAGTTTCTCTTAGGAGCTCCAGTTCTGGCTCTGGCCCTGCTGCTTCTGCAGCCCTGTGCAAGTAAAGCAAACTGGGGGGTCCTGTCCCAAAATCCTGCAGGTGAGAGGAGAGGGGGGGTGAGTGCACCACGTGGGCAATGCCCCAACCATGGTGGTCAGCATGATGGACTCCCTCTCTTGACGTTCTCTCTCCACTCACAGCAGTGACAGCCAGTTAGACCCTATCTGTCCTCTGTTTGCTTTTCTGACTGTGTTTGGTGCCTCAGCCTCTTGTCAAAACCCAGCACAGCTATTAGCTGCTCCCTCCCATGTGGGATGTCTTTCTGCTGACATGGCAATCATTTTCCTGTCAACGCGCCTTGACAGCACCAGGATTTCTCATTTCAAGTCCTGGTGTGTCCCAGGGTGATTCCCAACTCCTCCATTAACCCCTGGCCCTGCAGGATGGGGGTAGCCAGCCCTGATGGATGCTCTGGTATCCCTTCCACCTCTGGTTAGCAGAAGCTGCCTCCTGTTTTTCCTTCCAGCACTTGCCATACCTATGCAGAAGAGGGTTTAACCTGGAGGTAGAGGGTGTCAGACTTTTCTTCTCCTTTCCCTCTTATTTTCTCTGCTGAGAACAATAGAGGCAAGGTTTGCAGAGGGAGGTAATGTCTTTTTTTAGACTGACTGAAATAATTAGAAGAAAAACCAGGCAGGCTGTTGGGTACATGAGCCCTCCAGCAGGCCTGAAATAGCTGCAGAAGTCTGCAAAGCTGAATACCAGTGAGGAACAATAGCTCTGAGCGTGACTAGTTGTGTTAACCAGTTCTGCCACTGAAGACCATTCCCTATCTGTTTTCCTTGGATGAACGGAACGGCATCACCCCTCTGCCTAAATCCACTGTTCAGAGAGCACCCCATGGCCAGGAGCCATCGCTGTGGCTGAGGGAGCCACACAGCTACAGGGACCTGAGACCTGGGCATTGCTCCACGCCAGCTTTGTGGAGCTGCTGGGACCTGACCTGACCTCGGCCGCAGGGACACTGTCCCCCCCTGGACCCCAACTGACCCCCAGGACCCTGCCTGACCCCGAGGAGTCTCTGATTTCAGGGACGCTGTCCTACTACAGAGGGCTGGCCTGATTTCTGGGGATCCTATCCAATCCTAGGGGACCCTATCTGATCCCTGGGGACCATTTCAGACCTCACAGACCCTGCCTGACCTTTGGGACCTGCTGATTTCAGGGACTGCCCTACAGCAGGGCTCTGGTCTGATCCCTGGGGACCCTGCCTGACCCCAGGGACCTTACCTGACCCCAGGGACCCTGCCTGACCCTGGGTATCCTATTGGACCCTGGGGACCCTGATGAACACCCGGGACCCTGCCTGATCCTGGGAGACCTTCCAGTCTCCTGCGCTCTTCTATTTCAGATACACCGTTTTACCACGGGGGTCTTGCCTGATGCCTGGTGACCCTATCTGACCCTGGGGACCTCTCCCACCCCAGCTCCATGTCCCGCCCTGGGTATCCTGTCACGCTCGGGTATCCTGTCCTATCCCACAGTCCATGTCCCCCCTCACGGTCCATGTCCCACCCCGCAGCCGCCGTCTGAGCGCAGGAACCCCGTTCATCCCCCCATCCTCGGGCGCAGTCCCAGCCTGGCCCGGGGGCTCCCAGCCCCACGCCCGCGGCGGGGGGGGCCGGGGCCGGGCCAGGCGGGGTGGGGGGGCCGGGCCAGGCGGCGGCGGCGGGGCCGGGGCCGGCGGCGGGGGCATCCCCGCCTCCTCGCTGGCAGCGCCGGAGCCGCCGGAAACCCGGCGGTGCTGCTGCTGCTGCTGCTGCTGCTGCCGCGGCTCCGGCTCCGGCTCCCCGAGAAGTTGTTGCGGAGGCGAGAGCGGCGGGGCCCGGCCCGGCACCCCCCGGCATGACCGTCCGCCCGGAGCCCAGCGGGGCAGCGGGGCGGCGGCCGAGCCCCTGAGCGGGCGGAGAGCAGCCATGGAGCAAGTGAGTCCGGCCGGGAGCGGGACGGGATGGGAGTGTCCCCGGGACTGGGCTGGGGGACCCCCGGGGCCGGTCGGGGATGGGGGACCCCCGGGGCGGGCGGGAGAAGCGCCCGCCGGGGCGGCGGGACCGCACCGGCCACTTCGGAGTGTTTTCGGGTGTCCGCTGGCGCTGGGACATCCCGGCCCCGCTCCGCCCGGGCGACAGCGATAGAGACCGCGGGGAGGGGGGTCCCCATGCCCAGCAGCCCCCGGAGCGGCTGTGGCGGAGCCTTGGCAGCGCATCCCCGCAGCCCTCGGGATGTTGGACCGGGCCGGCCGGGAGGGGCTGCCGGGCTCGGCCGGCTCTGTTTCCACGCGTGCTCGGGCCGTCCCGTGTGACTGCCGCTGGGGTGTTGTCCTGCCCTGCTGGAGCCGGGCCTGGGTCAGCCAGCCGGCTTGGACATGTCCACGCACCTCCAGCCTTCGCCACTTCTGTTCTCCTTCTCTCTGTTTGGGACGGGGTTAACTCGGAGAAGGGCAGCGGTGCTTCTCTTGCACACGTAGTTTTTCACGTCCCTGGGATGACGCCCCAATAATCCATCCCTGTGCGGATTGATTAAGATGCCACAAATCTGTAAGCAAGTTAAACAGGTCGTTTTCTCCCCTCGTCTGGCCACGCAATTATTCCTGCTTCCTTTCCCTGAATGAGGTTTTGCTGCTCGTGCACAAAGCTCGCTCGCGGTAGGACAGACTGCCTGAGGACTTCAGGCTCTGGCAGATGCGATCCCGGTAGCTGTGGGTTGTCTCTCCCCCCTCACACCCCCTTACTTCGGCTCCAAACATTCTGTGGCAAGAATGAAAGCTCTTTTAAAACAGCAGGGAGACGGCAAAGCAGCCCAGGTTGGTAGTGGCTGAGAGCTGTTATTATCCGCTGGCATCCATGAAATTAATCCACAGCAGAGAAACTGCTTCCAGCTGGTGGCCACCGGCCAAAGGGGCTTCACACCCACCCCAGCATCGACCGAGGGTCTCACTGGCTGCTCTTCGTTAGCAATACGTGGATCCTCCAGGGAGCAGTTGCGGAAGGGGGTGTCAGATGCAGTTCCCCAAGTTCCACGTGGATCTGAGCAGTTCATTTCCAGTGAGACAAGTTTTGCTCCTGTGAGACAGGGAGACGTGGAAGTGCTAACAGCCAGTGTTTTGGAAGATAAAATGGAAAAGGAGGAAAAGAGTGGAGGTGTGGGGACGCGAGTTGTCTCCTGGGGGATGTTCATTTACTCCTTGCTAGAGAGGAGTGCGCGATAAGTGAACTGCTTGCTTTAATGAAGTCGCTGTATCTGGCTAAGGCACTTCTGTGCGCTGTGTGTAACTTTAAAAGTACCACCACAGTTCAACTCTTGGGGTTTTTTTTGCTGGAAGACACGAAGAGTATGTGGGTTTGTGGGCCTGTAAAATACAGGGCAGGGAGGGGAGAAAGAACTGCCTGATTGTTAAATAAAAGCTATCCTGTCCCCCTCATTTGGGATCTCTGCTGAGCTGCGAAATGTGAGGCTAAACCAAGCTGGAAGAGTGGAACCTGTGTTTCACTTCTAATGCCACCGTGATATAAGATGCAAAAATGGCTTGGTTATGGATTGGTTTTGGGAGCGATGCCTTTGGCGTGATCCAGCATCGGGGTAACTCAGTTCTTCCTTAATTTACCCTGGCTTGCTTGGCTGATGTCAGTGGGGTTCTTCTCACGGATTTACCGCAGCGTCAGGAATGAATCCAGGCCAAGAACATCCCAGGAAGGATATGTTAGTGTTTCTTGCAGAATGCTCACATATAACTGAATTAACAACAGCAGCTGATGTCTTTGTGCCATGCTCCTGTTTTAGTTGTGGAATTGCTAGCAGAGAGGGTAGGATGGACACAATGCCCTGCTCCTGGTGGAGCCAACCTCCCCTCGCTGATTCAGGGCAGGGGTGGCATAAATATAATCTGCAAAAAATGTCAGGCAACCAACCATCTCCAGGACTCTTCTTGCCTTCACAGGAACAAACAGCCAAGTTGCATCCACAATTTTTTTACATCCTTAAGCTGCAGGTGAGGGATTACAGCACCTGCCCCCCCTCTGGGGATGTGTTGGGTGTATGAAGGGAAAACTGCTGACCCAGAGCCCCATGGAGTGCAGGATCACACCCCTCACTCCTGCCTGATAGAGGGGTCTGGAGGAGGCAGCTCGGGCTCAGGTGACTCCTGCACAGTGACAGGGGCAGAGCCTTTTGCTTCTCAGGAGATGCCCTGTCACCTGCTGAGAGCAGCACTCTGCATCTCATCTCACCTGCCCTCCCCTCGGCTGCTCAGGTGGGGCTTGAAGTCACGGATCCTCCATGTGGATGCTCCCAGGTCCTGGCAGAGCGGGAAGTCCTGCCTGGTGTGGAGGGAGCCCCACGCACGGCTCCATTTAGACAGGTGGCTCCAACCGGGGCTGTGCAGTGGCCTGGGGAGAGGGTGAGCTCCAAGGCCACCCTTCAATGCCATGGAGAGGAGGTGCTGTGCCTGGAAGGCTGGAGAGCTGGTGAGCCAGACCCCAAACCAGCTCAGCCTCATGCAGAGGTGTCAGCATGAGCCCCAGCTCTACTGGGATGGGTTGCTTTCCAGAGGTAGATGTTATGTGCTGTGTCTTCACAGGGACTGCTTTTATTTTAAAACCAGAGCAGTTTTCACTCTGCAGAGCAGAGCATGGATAGACATATTTACCATGTGATTTCAGCCTTTCTGACAGGTGGGGAAAAAGAACAGCAAAAATTTATCTGCCAAGCAAGACAAGCCTTAAAGAGTAAAAGCATTTTGGTGATTGTTGGTCTGGATTCACACAAATAAACTCTTCATACAGCTACATCCATTCAAAATGGCTACAAGGGAGGTTAAAGTCCATGCCCAATTATCTAAAAATTACATCAAAAGGGTTCTTGATCAGGAAACCAGCAGGTCTATATTTGTGCAGGAATTGATGTTTGCTGAAGTCGCAGATCTCAACTGAATACAACTTCCTGGCAACCTAAAAAGTCAAGTTTAAAAAAAACCCCACGCCACACAGTCCCCCCTCGTTTCCCGGAAAACTTTTTGGTGCTCAGTCATCCTGTATTGTGGCCGTTTCAGACGCGCCTCGGTACGATTGAAATAACTTCTGCAAAAGGCAACAAGGATGTTACGGGCCTTGGCCTAATTTTCTTTTAGGTGAAACGGAGTTTATTTGAGCTTCTTGTTCCCAGTCTGCACCTGAGCCTACCTGCAAAGCCCAGACTCTTCCTGACCTTAGCGGGGATCAGAAAAAATGTGGGTGCGTGGGGTATTTAAGCTGGTTTTCCTCTTTTTATGGGTGCAAGCTCCCGCTTTGGAATAACAGCTCACCCCCATGGCAGCTGCTGTCCAAGGGCGTGTTCACTGGGAGTCTGGTGCAGGGAAACAGATTCATCAACAAGGCTCTCCTCCGAATTTTTGGAGCTCATCCATCTGTACTCTCTCCGTCCTGGCCATGGGAGTGTCCAGCTCCAACTCCTTTCCATGCACATGGGATTTCCTCGTGTTATGAAACATGATGTCTGAGCTCCAGCTTGTGCAGCAAGGGCCATTTTGGCATGTCTGGGGCTCTCCTTTGACACTCGTCCTCTTTTCGTGTGCCGGCTTTCCACAGCAGGATTGCTGCTATTAGACATGAAGACATGGAGGAAAACGAGTCTGTGGGACAGTGGGGTTCCTGGGAGGAGGCTGGAGGATTTGGGCTTGGCCTCTCCTGACAAGTCACAAGGCTGGCAAGGTGTTTGTGTAAGGGGATTCGGCTCCGTGAGGGATTCCCCTCACCTTGCTCCAGGGAAAGAGGCTTATTGAGAGGTCCATGGGGTGTTGGGAGAAGCAGGGGGCTCCAAGGGAGGGGATATGGGGATCCTGCCTCTGCAAAGGCTCTTTCAGCACGCTGGAGAGGAGGAAAGCTCTCATCTTTAACTAGTCTGCTGGTGAAGGCATCAGCTAATAAGCCCAACTGCACCTGCTCCCTGTCTTAGGTTTCCTGTCTCTGTTTGACGAGAATATTGACATTGGATTTTTCTGACGGTTTCTTCAATGCAGGGAAGTTCTGCCTCTCCTGGTTTTTACCAGGCCTGGAGAGCCAGCAGCATCCCAGTGCAGGACACTGGATCTCTCCGTGCTGCTGCAGGCAGGCGAGAGCAGGCTGTGACAAACACCAAGGAGCTAAAGGGAGGACAAAAAAACCACTCCCACTCCTGGTGCTGCCTTCTCTGCCAGTCCTTCCCACGCAGGAGCCTGCTGGGAACATTTTAGTGCAGACGGGATGAAGTACTGGCCCTCGTGGGATTTGCCCATGGGAGTTGTTTTGGGCACGATGACCAAATGTAGACCCAGAGGAGAAGCTTGCAGAAGTGGCCTTGAGCTAAAATATGAGTGTTGCTATTGATGCCAGCAGGATCCATGCTGCTGGGATTCATCAGAGAGCTAGAAGAGCAGAGAGGAAAGGAGGGTGCTTATTTTCAAGGTGCACTTGGTGCACAAGTGAGCAGTGAGTACCTGCACAGAGAAGGGAGTCCAGGGTGGACTTGCTGCCATCCCAGCAGTGTCCCCAGGGGTGGTTGGGGTCTGTGCCCACTCCCCAGTCCTGTGGGAGCTGGTTGAGTTTTCCTCAGGAAGATGCCAGTCTTTTGCCTTGTGATGTGGTGGGGAGGGACCATGTCTGGTGGGTGCTGAGATCTTCTCTGGGAAGGCTTTCTCATCATGGAAAGTACTTTGAATATAATTCCCTCTCCCTTCTCTCCTTGCAGGATACAAAGGAGGAGGTGTCAGAGAAACCAAAGTCTGCTCCAACTGCCGAGAAATATGGCTGGATTAAGAAAAGCAGTGGGGGTCTCCTGGGATTGTGGAAGGATCGTTACATCCAGCTACGGAAAACACAGCTCGTGGTCTATGAGGACGAGGTATGGTCACAGCTAACAGCCTTCAGTGAGGGGCAGGATCAGGCCCTTGGGGACACATGTGTGTCCCTGTGTTTTTCACTCTTCCCTGCAGCCCATTCCTTTCAAAATAGCTTCTCCAGTTTACTTCAGGAAGGATAAACGCTGTAAAGAAGAGACAGCAGCTGTGCTTTTGAGTATATTATAGATCATAGATATTTTAGCCAGTAAATATTTTGACAGTGCCATTGCCAAAGAAATAAAAAAGAGGGGGGGCAGGACATCCTGTGAGAAGGTGAACGGAGTAAAGCTTCGGGCGGAAGCAGGATATGTGCAATGTGGTTTTGGCTTTTGAAGGATAAAAGTGGATTGTAGCAGGCTGACTTCCCACCTGCTGCTTGAGGGGATGGCAGGCAACCCTGCAGCTGTTTGGCACCCCTCAAGCAGCTCAAATTGTTGCTAACCAGACTCTTCAGGGTTTCCTTTAGCCGCTGGTGGATGCAGGGCGAGATTTTTGTGTTTGCTGTCCTCTTTAAGCAGGGACACAGTCTGGATTTGGCTCATCTTTTCCCTTTGCTTGAGCCAGTTCTGAGAGAAGGACCCCTGGGAGCCTTGTCCTGGACTTCCCCAGATAAACTGCATGCCTGGAGTTCATGGCCACGATTAGAGCTGTTTCCAGACAAATGAGAAATAAGAGCCAAGTGAAATCTGTGCTGCATTTTCAGGCAAGAAAAATGAAGAGTGCAGTGCTGGTCCTGCCGGGCTGCAGAGGTGGCTCTTTCCTGAGCCAGGCCCTCAGTTCCTGGGCTGGAAGCAGCTTCTGCAAGAGCAGAGTTTGCCCCAAAAATCAGAAATCCCAGTGCAGAGCACAGGCTTCAACCAAGAGAGGTTTGAGGTGAGGGGTGAACAAGTCTGAGCCCTGCTGGTATGTGGTGGCTCGAAGTTTGTGTGTGCAGCAGGATGGGGGAGCATGGTCTGCACAAGGACCACGTGCCTGTGCGGTGTCTGACCCAAGGGGGTCTGGGTCACGTGTGGGAATCGGGATGATATAAAAGCAAAATCATGTAGTGCATCACGTGCAGCGTGTTGAGGGAAGAAGAATGGGGAAATGTCTCAGCAGCTGCATTGCTGCGATGATTTCAGGAACAACGGGACCAACAGTAAGTTCGGTTCTCTTTTTTCAAAAACATACCATTGCCTAATAAAGAAGATTTTGTTATAAACAGATTAGGTGAAAGGGTATTACCTCCTCCCTGATGCTGAACCCTTCTGCTCTTCCCAAATCCCCAAGCTTTGCGCAGGCGTTCGTTCTTAGCTATGAAATGTCATGGAGAGCACAAGAATAATGACAGGAGAAGTCGATGTCAGGTGATGAGCAGCTCAGAAGGCAGGAAAAGCAGAGGGGGGTTCTCATACACAGAGGGATGCAGCCTGGTCCTGCAAACTGTTGACTCTCTGCAGACCATTTCCCAGTGCTCTGGACACCTGTTGACTCCAACTGAAGCTTCAGGAACTTGCAGACTCAAAATCTGTGAACATGACATAGGTTTTTTTGTAAAGGACACGCCTTTAAAAACAAGATACATGGGGGCTCTCATTACCACAAGGGAAAAGGAGGCTTTTAAAGTAAGATTAATTTTCACAGACAATCAGAAGAAGGAAAAATCCCAATCATTTAAAGGATTATTTTATTATCTCAACAAGGAAAATGGCATTTGTAACAACCAGGCATAATGTTTTCTGGTAGCCTGCGGATTGTGGTAACATCCTGTAATAAATTGCATCTGTAAGCTACAGTAGCTGCAAGGTCCCATTATTGTAAATAAGGGATCATGTTAATATCTATAGGCTATTAAACTGGCTTACAGTGAAGTCAGATGTCTTGGGAGAGGAAATTGCTGCAAAATTATCTGGTAGCACAATAGGATAGCATGTGATTGTGCAGACTTACTACAGGGGAACCAAAGGAAATGGCAATTTTCTGCACTCAGGAGGGGTCTTGTTGCCACAGAATTGAGGCAGTTCATGTTTATTACTGTATTTATCTTCCTTTATCGTGAGTCAGGGCAGTGTGGTTGTCTCCATCTTACAATTGGGGAACTGAGTTTTTGAGATGAGAAGGGCCAGTGTGTAAGGAGAGTCTGCGGTGCAGTGTGCTGTGGTGGTTTGTATTTCTGGGGCTCAAGGTGCCATTTCCCCCCCTGGATCTTCTCCAAATACCTGCTTTGTGTGACACTGGAGAAGGACACAGCATCCCAGACCATCCTCAGGCCAAAACATTTGAAAATGTGGTTGTTCGGTGCTTCCTCAATTGGAGCCCTGGAAGAAGAGAGGAGATAAAACCTCAGGAAACAGAAATACAGGCGTGTTTCCGTATGAATCCTAAATTAGACCTGGATGGGTTAAATGGGAGGGAGGTCAGCTTCCACGTGGGCGGGCAGGTTTAGAGGCTGAGTATTTCAGCTGGTCTGAGCCCATCAGATTTCCAGGAACTGTTACAGTGCCTTGGACTCACTGTGCTTTTATCAGCCCCTCCCCGTGTCCAGCCCTTCACCGAGAGGTGCTGATGTTGCCTTTAGCAGTTGTTGCCTGTGCAGGCCACCCTGTTGGTGCAGTTGCATGAGACTGGCTGCGCTTGTAGCTGAGGTTTAGGTGCAAAACAAGAGCAGAGGGGACGGGCAACACAAGATGCAGGCAGGAATGTTGTACCGTGTCACCGGAAAGTACAGTCTGAGCATCACACAAATACTGTATTTGTCATCATCAACAGCAGTCTCCTGGAATGAGCTCCTGACCTGCCTTGGGAGCGTGTTCCCCGTGTTGCATCTGTTAGTCAGGTTTGGGTTTGGTTTAAAGCAGGGCCACCTCCTGAAGGCAAATGGCCAGTGGTTATTGTGTTCCCTGGAGCAGATGGGGTGAAAGTCATCCTGCCCAGCTTCAGGTTCCTTTCACCGGGTGGGAAATGAAAGGAAATGGATTTCTTGTTATCTGCTGTGCATCCATCTACAGCACTCTACATCTGTACCCTCACCTAAATGAAGACTCATTTAAGCAAGACATTTGTATAATAATTACATATCCAAATGTCAGGAAAGGAGGCACTGATGCAAATACTGGGATCCTGAGGAACTACTGTGCAGGTCCACACAGAACCATGCAGGTTATTCTCTAATGGGATTTCATGTCTTCTTGTCTCTACACATTCTTGCCAGAATTAAAAAATCTACAGAGAGCATCTGAAGACCAGGCAATGCTATGTAGAGAGACTAAACAGATCAATATCATCATTGCATGGATTAGAAAGTTTCAGTCTTGGGTTTGATTTTTTTTCCCAAACAGTGCAGCTAGTGCTTGGAGTTGTTTTCTTGCTGTTTTAGGCGATTTTTGTAAGTGTATGATTTGGCAGGGAAAAATCCTACCAGACAAAGTCTTTTAGAGGTCAAAGGATCCACTTGGCATTCAACAATCAGGCAGTTACCATCTGTATTTTGCCCCTGGTAAAGTGATAGCAAGGTATACCCAAAAGTGATTTATTAAAACACTTTGAGAGCCTCAGGTAGAGAAATAAATTATTATTTCAGATCTAGACATTTTACACTGAGTGGAGGGTCCCAGCCTGTGAGTGTGTGTCAGTGAGGAGGTCTTTACTGAGAATTATGCCTTCGTATAAATAAAAATTTCAGGGAGTCTTTTTCTGCCCTTTTTATCAACTTTTCATTAAGGAGCTTTGCCAAGTGTGATTCTTTGGTTAAGCACATGCATTAATATGTCCAGGTGTTCAGTAATTTTCTTCTTAAGGGCCAAGCCAACAGACACAGACATGTTTAAGTCACAGGATCTGCTCCATGAATAGCTAATGGAATAGTCTTTCTGCATTAAATCAGGAATGCAGGGGTTCCTGTACCAGGACTGAGCTTGTCCAGAACCTGTGTCTGACACCTGTGTGTTGGGGCAGGGCTCTGGAAGTGACCTTGTCTCTGTGTGATGCTGAGTGTCCTGCACACCCCAGGAGGTTGAAGGGACCCTGGGGACCTGTGATAGGGTTGGGTATTTCATGCTTCATTCTTCATCTTAGTGGTGCAGGACAGACATAAAGGATCTCTTTGTGACCCAGGTAGGCTCACAGAGAGGGGATGGCTGCTTGCCAAGGGTAAAACAGAGACAAAAGCCCCATTCTGGTGCTCCCTGAGCTCAGATGCTTTGCCTTTGCCTCAGACATGGAGTTTTAATATTTCTCTGTCTGCTTTCTTCCCCACCCTTCCTGAAGAGGATAACTCACTTGAGAAGTTCAGGTCTCTGAGAGGAAGGAGCCATAGCTTGCACACTCAAGCCAGTGTCCCTGGGAGTCAGGGTCCTGCATGTCCCCGTCCTCTCTGCCCTTGTTCCCTGGCCAGGCCACAGTCCCCAAGGCCTCCCCAGGGAGGAGAGAGGCAGCTGGAAGGCAAGAGGCAATTTCTCAGTGAAACCACAGCTCTCCACCCTGCCAAGTCCTCCTTGTTCCCCAGCTCGGTGCTGCACAGTCCTTAGGAAGCGGAGGACGGCTCGCACGGGATCAGAGCAAAAGCTCCCGTCCAAGAGGCAGGAAGGATAGCGTGGACAAGGAGGGTGACAGGGAGCCACTGGGCTCTGCTGGGGACAGAGCTGCTCTTGAGAGCGGGGAGGGTGGGCAGGAGCCGTGGTGCTGGTCTCCGGTCGGAGCGCTGCCAAGCCCTCCACATCCTGAGCCCAGCGAAGGAGCTGGGGCTGCACCGGCCGCGCGGCAGGGCTGGAACGTGGGCGGTCATCCACCCAAGGCCAGGATGAGATCACCCATCCCCGAGGCATGTATTCCTGACCTCACCCTTCTCTGCCATTTGTGGGCCGCTGAGGGGTTATTATTTCCATCCCTGTCCTTTTGCAGTGACATTGCGATACCAGGATTGCAGCAGGAGCCTTCAAAGGGCTCAGTAGCGTCAGCAGGATTTTATCGGCTGGGTTTTAGGTTTGGGCAGGATTAATCTCCTCCTCCTAGTATGCATTTTCCCAGTTCACATTCACCTACTCAGTGTTAAATGACATAAACAGTAATGTCATTAAAATAATAAACCTAAATTAAATCCAGACATCCCTCGGTGGCTCAGACCTTGCTCTGTGTATTGGCATCGGCTCTGCCAGGCCCCCATCCCCAGGTAGGAGGGTTAAGAAAACCGAAACACAGCCTGGGCTCTGCACAGCAACTTAAATGTCAAGTGGTAAAGGGAGGAAATTCCCTGCAGCCCACTTCCCTCTGAACTCTCCATTCCCTGCCTCCAGCCACGCAGCAGCTTCCTGGCTACGACATGTTTCCTCATCCCACACCCCCTCTCCGCTACAGGAATTGCTAAATACAAACTCATACGAGTACAAGGAGCTGCCTTGGGAGCAGAGCCTGGGCTGGGGCTGGTTATGGTCAGCGGTTTTAATTTGGGATGGTACCGGAGAGGTTCATGGGCCATGCTGACTGTAGCACTTCACCAGCTAGAGCTGCTCTGAGATTCTCACTGCTCATTTGTGCTTAGCTAAAGGGCGCTCTGGTCTCTGCTGGGCTACTGAGATGTGAAGAATATTATCAACCCAGTGTTACACTGCGATTCCTATTAGGGATGGTGCTCCGCAGCTGAACCGAGCCACGCACCACGTGTGGAATCTTAGTTATGTTACTGGGAAAAATGAGCCAAGATCGTGGCCGGCAGTCATCAGTGGAGATACTCCAGAGATAAATATTCCCCGCTGAGACACTGGCCCAGACAGTTCTGCTGGCTGTGTGGGACCGTATTTCCAATCCCCAGCGTTTTGACAGCTCGGAGCGTGGCTGTGAGAGGACTCTGTCCGTTGCATGTGGCTCCTGCTGACCTCTTTGACGTGAGGAGCGGCCACCCCAGCTCAGCGTGGCAGCCGGGCTCCCCTCTTATCCCTGCTCTGTCTCGGGCTTCCTGGGGGGCTGCTTGGACCACTGTGATGCTTGTGTCATCTTCCCTGTGTAGAAGCAGGATCACATCTCCTCCTTCCATTGTTGGGAGGAAGTAGTGTCACTTCTGGCTGCAGATCCCTGGATGAGGCCAACAGCTACGGCAGAAGCTGGTGTTACTGTCCATAACCTGTTATTTGCTCAGCCACTGTGGACCACTAGGACTGCAGCTTAAAGACCAGGGTGTTTTCTTAGTGAGGCGCTAGCCCGATTTATGGGGCTTGCTGTCTGCACGTTGGTTATTTTTAAAGCAGCTTTTAGACAGATGCAAGGGGAAGACATGCAGAGTTTGATGGTATATGATTGATTTCAGTGCCTCCTATTCATAATAATGTTTCATTCCCTCTCTGCAGGATGAACAGAAGTGCATAGAAACAGTGGAACTGGAGAGTTATGACAAGTGCCAGGAGCTGCGTGCACTACTAAAAAGGAAAAACCGTTTCATTTTAATCCGCTCCCCGGGTAAGAAGGTAGGATTGCCTTTCTCATCACCCTCCAGTCTGCTAACTCCAGAATGAGTTCCCAGGCAGCTGTGCCCAGAGCAGATGAAAGGCTTTGAGATTTAGGTCCTCGGCAGCTGGGAGTGTGTAAGGCGGAACAACACTGACATGCAGACTTTCTTCCTGTCATGGGGAAAGGGGTCTTGCCATGGCTCAACTTTTTCTTCTTGGTATTTTTCCTGCCTTGTCACTTTCTTTTTTCCAGTACTCCCTGTGCAGTGGAGAATGACCATTCTTTGTGGTTCTCCCGTGTGCTCTGGGTGAGGATGTGTTCCTGTCCCAGCTGTAGGTGCTGCAGCTTTGCCCAATTTCCAGTGAAATCAATAATCCCAATTCATGTAGAGAGACAGTTCCTGCAGTTGGAACTGTTGATCTGAGAAACTCCAGTGCAAAGTTACTTGCAGCCAAACCGTTCCTAGGAGAAAAGATTTATTTTGCAGAATTTATGAAACTCCACCTCTTTAGCTTCCTGCACAGCATCTGGTTACATCCAGAACCTAAAACCAAGGCTGGTGTTGCAGAGACTTTACATCCACATGAGCACTGACTGTACGCCAGGACACCCTGCCTTACTTCCTATCCAGGTTCATCATCACTACACATCTTTGGAAGTTCTCCTTAGCTCGTACTTACATGTTATCCCTTTCAGCATTGTTATGGGCTTCATTGTTGCATTGGGGCATTGCACTTCGACTTATTTCTAATTTCACTGTGATTTTATTGGCCTAAGGAATCTCACTAAGTCTCCCCCTTGCAAATCCGAGAGGTTGTGAGGCACAAAACACATTCATTTCCATAAGAACATGAGCAGGCAAAAATACCAACTTGCTGCATTCCCCCATCTCCATTTTGTTTAAATAAATGGAGATTGTTTAGTCCTTAGTTGTCATTGTTGCTTATTCTTTCACTCCAGCCACTTAGTGTTTATTCATATAATAAGACCCCAGCTGAGTTCAGGGCATCATTGTGCTCAACTTCATTCAAAACAACAAAACAAGGACTGTCCTGCCCCAAAACACTCCCGTGGACCAGGGTGGGGGTGGAGAGAGAAGGTGAACGATGTTTGTTTTGCAAGTGGCCACAGACTAACAGGGAGAGAAGTGATATTAAGTACCATGCACCAAAGTGATGGAGAGTTGGAAATCCACACCTTGGGCTGGGGAGCTCCGGTGCAGAACCAGAGCCCAGAGCACATTTAGGAAAAATCCTTCCCTGTGAGGGTGGTCAGGCCCTGGCACAGGTTGCCCAGAGAAGCTGTGGCTGCCCCTGGATCCCTGGAAGTGTCCAAGGCCAGGTTGGA
>JAWMRA010000016.1:2976084-3003352 GCA_035584735.1 Pseudotriccus pelzelni | reverse complement strand
CCCTGGCACAGGTTGCCCAGAGAAGCTGTGGCTGCCCCTGGATCCCTGGAAGTGTCCAAGGCCAGGTTGGACAGGGCGAGTGGAAGGTACCCTTGCCTACAGAAGAAGGGCTGGAACTGGATGTCTCTAAAGTCCCTTCCAAACCAAATCATTCTAGGATTCTATAATTCCAAGTGCACACCTATTCTTAGGGAGGCCAATAAAAACCCCTGTGTGTTCAGAGATGGGCATCATGGTAGGAGTTAGTATTACCTGCAAGTATGTTACTGAGACAGAGTGTGTTATAGCTGCATATGTCTCTGTACTGCTCCAACACAGGGTGTGAGACTGTTCCTAAACCTTTTATTTCTTGCTATGGGAAAAATATGCCCAAATTGTGCCCGAAAGGGTAACTTCATCCCTTTGGCATGCTGGCAAGTTTACAGCTCCCCTGTTTTTCATGCCACTGATTCAATGGAGACCTAGATAGAGGCTACTTTTTATAAGGCTCTTTTGGTGAAAGGAAGGGCTTTTATAAATGAAAAGTTCCCTGTTTGTAGCTCCCCTCCCACCCTCCTTTTGGCTGGGAATCTGGTGAGGGTGTTGACACACAACATACTTTGGCAGATGTTAGCACAGGCTTCAATTAGGAGGCCAACGTACACAACTGTCCTTCTTCTGTTTTGAAATCGCAGCTGTGGCGATATATATCAGCTAAACATTTTCCATTTGGGAGGCTTGCTGCCATCCTCAGTTTAAAATCACCCTGTGAGCCAGCCTGCCAAGCCCTGCCACATCTTGCTAGGGTTTTTTGTGGTTTGTTTTTTTTTTCTCTCTCTCTCCTGAGTATAAACCTGAGGAATGTAGAAATCCAGTGAGCTTTTGGGACTTAGGAACAAGCTGGGAAAGGCCACTTCTGTCTCAGTGCACAATAGGAGTTTTCCTCTTGAATACAGGGAGCCCAGTTTAAATCTTGGATGGGATATTCTTGAAGAGCAGAGATGAACGTCAGTTAAAACTACTTGGCAGCTAAAGTTTCACCCAAATAAATAAACTGTCCTGCTAAACGCTGGCCTTTGATGGATGTACCCCAGGTTTTGCTTGCCCTGTTCACAAGGAGGACATTTTTGTCAAGCTGTGACAACATGAGCATGTCATACGCCTGCACTGATATGGAACTGAAAGAAAGCACTGCCCCCTGAGCTTCGATTCTTCTGGGAGGGAAGCTGGCAGTGTGCAAAAGCCCTGTTCTGCTTAGAAATCTCAGAACTTCATTCCACCCACAGCCATGAAATGAAAACTGCTGGATGCAGAGAGCTGGCCTTCTAAGCAAGGGCACCAGCCTTGGCCTGAGGACTTTACAATGATCATGTAAAAAGCAGTGTAAATGATGCTTGGTGTAAAGCACCTGGAGACTGGCACAAGAGATTGGCACAAGTCCGGTATTCAGTGGGTCTGAAAGCCTTCAGCTGCAGAGAAGTCTTAGCATGGGGAAGAGGGTGATAGTAAGGGAAAGAGTCCACCAGCAAGCCCTGCAGCTCCTCCCTAGCGTGGCCAGGCACCTGCAGTCAGGGGTGCAAACTTCCATTGCTTACTTTTTCCCTTTGTCAGGTACCTGGAACTGCCTTCACCAGCGGCCCAGCCTGGAGGCTGCAGTAGAACGCAGTGAGACATGGAGGAGTCTGCTCCTGGGGTCTGCCAGTCTGGCAGAGGTTCTGTGTTATTCCCAGGGATGAGGTAGCTCTTGGTTCAGCTGCAGAAAACCACCAGAATACTCTGACAATCATCTCACAGAGTCATGGAATGGTTTGGGTTGGAAGCGACCTTAAAGATCGCTTAGTTCCAACTCCCCTGCCACAGACAGGGAGTCCCTTGGCTTCCACTTTCCCCTCTGTGATCTAACCAGATGAATTCATGCAGAAAAAGGCAGGAAATGACCTTGCATTTGGGAGAGAGACTCTGCTGCACTCTTGGTGGTTTAAGTCATTACTGACCCAGCTCTGGTCAGCTTCTGCTGGGGGTGACCACCCTGTAGCAAAAGTCAGCAGTCAACATCCCCGCAGCAGTTCACAAGCAGTTCACAATCCAGCTTAGCCCAGCCCCAATACCAGGTTTGCACTGAAACAGGTGAGGAGCAAGCACAGGTTTCTGTCCCCCACCTCTGCTGCAGATCAGCAGAATTGCTCAGCAAAGAGCAAGTGCTGGTAAAGGTCTTAAACTGCAGCTCCACAGTTCTCTAGAGCTTGTCTGTTAAATCATTCAGTGCAAGTACAGCAGCCTGACCCCGGGAACACTTCTCTTTCCTGGAAAGCAGGCTCAGCACAGCCATCAGACTGTCAGTGCTCGAGGAGACTGATGTCTCGGGGAAGACAAGGAGCAGTCAGGGAGCCTGTGCCCGCTGCCGTCACGGACAGTGATCCGTGTGGGAGCTCTTGTTTCATGACATCTCGGCAGTGATTCAGCAGGAGCTGACTGGCCGCGCTGTGCTCTGAGTAACTGACAGTAAATTGCGTAGCCTGTATTCAGGGCTTACAATGGTCACTAGGTTTGGCCAGGACAGCTTTTCCTGGCACACCAGCCTGTTGTTTATGGCATGACTCAGTCTCAGCTGGCTTAGCAAGAAGGAGTGTAAATGTGTTACCCTGCCTGCTGCCCTCTTATATTGGTGTCATTGACTCTCTGCCTTAAATTCCTGCTGGAGAACAGACCCTGCTTAACCTTTTCTGGGAAATATTCATCTTCAGGTGCATCCGCTGATATTTGTAAATATTCCAATGAGAAAAGTACAGACAATTGTAAAGAACCTGGGGGTCTCAGAGTAGAGCAGAGAGCCCCAGTTACAGGCACGACTGAGACCAGCTGCCCCAGCTCCTTCCTGCCTTGTCTCACTATCCACTGGATTTGCATTTGATGGCAAAGGGTTGCATGCCAGAGGGACATCTCAGCTTCTCATTAACGATGAGCCACCCTCTCCCGAGGTTCTTTCTGCCCTGCCACAGAGTTGCTGACACCAGCGCTTAGTCACAGTCTGGGAGGCTTTATTTGGAATGAGGCACAGAAAGTGGCACTGGAAGAGGAAGCTTGAAGAGAGGCAGGAATCCTTCCCTTGAACAACATGTACGGAGATTTGTAAACCCTGGTGCAGGCTGCCAGGTCTTTGCCAGGCAGTGCAGCAGCTCAGCTGCTCACAAGTAGAGCTTTCTCATAAGCTTTTATAATCACAAAGCTTTGGGGCAAAATCGTTTCCAAACAAAAAAAGTTTTCAAGCACACACAAAACCAGGCCAGCTCAGACTAAAACAAAATCTGGCCGTCGCTCCGTTTTGGAGCCTTGCCTTCCCTTAAGTTCCCTGGTTAGAGTGGCCCTTCTGCACCCCAGACAAAGGGCTCTTTTTCCAGAGGGCTTTGGGTCAGGCCCTGTCCTCTCCTCTGAACTCTCAGGAAGGGATGTGATCCTGTTACCTTCTGTGCAAACTGATCAAATAAATAATCTTTCCTCAAATTGCTCCTGAACTCCCTGCCTGTCATGGTTGTGAGGGTCTGGCACTTTGTGGCTGTGCAGATGTAAATCCGTGGCATTGACACGAGGAATAAATACATAAGGAAGAGCAGTTGGTTTCTAACAGCAGGAGTGGGTGTAAGGAGATCAGGCTTTAGTTCTGCAGAGTTTCTGATGGTCCCTTCAGAAGTTGCTGAGACCCAGAACAGTTGGTGCTTTGTTGTGCCATGAACAGGGAGCTGCTAAGAGCCTTCGACTGTCAGTCACCATTAGCTTTGCCCCCCTCATTTAATATAGTCTCTCTTTTATATAGACACTGCCATGATTTCAGAATGTGGGGCCTCATTGACAAAAAGGCTGAGACTACAACTGTTGTAGAAGGCAGTGGGAAGGTTAAGAATACCTACTGGATGTTAAATACCTGAGAAAAACCTATTCCAAACAAGACCCCACCAGTATGTTTTGAATGAGCCTCTCTGTATCTCACTTCCCCACCTGTAAGAGGTGGATAATTTCAGGTGCTCTGAGAAGGAGCTCATGAAGCCCCCAGATATTTTTGTGATAGGCAGGAAAGGCAAAAGACTGACAGGGGAATCAGTAATCCTGTTCTCAGGGCAGGGCTGGAGCAGAGTGCAATCAATAAGGCATATTGACCCATGAGGATAAAACACACAATGGGATAACTCGGGAAGAAGTGCCATCCTGTCGTTAGGGACGGAGCTGGGAGGAACACACACAGCAGGCTGACAACCCCTAAAGCCCCAGAAACGCTGGGAGTGTCTCATTTTTAAGGGCTTGATTTTGCAACGTTGCTGATGTTCTTTAGCACGGGAGTGTTCCTGTGTGCCTGTGCAGTGTGGATTAGGGCACCACATGGAGCTGTTTGCATTCCAGCTGGTCTGCCATGGAGCCACCTGTAATGTGAAGATGATATTTCCCTCACCTGAAGTGTACTCTGGGGCAAAGCTAAACAATACTGGTGATGTGCTCAGAGAAAACAGCAGTGAAGTAAATAACACCTTACCTATTGTCCCTGCTGTGGTCAAGAAGAGATTTCAAACACTGAGCAAAGCCGTGGGGCTACCCTGGAGGAAGGGAAGAGCTGGCTGGCTGGAGGACAGGACATGCAGTCATCCATCCTCCCGCCTTATTTCTGACCCATGCTTCTTGCCAGCTCCCTCCTGTATGGCCAGCTCTTCCCTTCTCCCTAGGACAGCTCTTCAGCCCCCGGAGAGCTCATTTCTGTAGCGTTCACTGCTGGATTTCATTTGCAAACAGAAAAAGATACAGTGAATTTTTTCACTTACATCGCCTTTGCTGTGTCTGTGCTCAGCTGAGCCAGGGTTAGTGCAGCCAAGGTCAGTACCCTGGATTCCTGTATCAGTTCTGTTCTGCAGAGCCACAGGAACAGGGGAGCAGTCAGAGCCCACTGCATGCAGCGTTTCTTTCTGTTCCTTGCAGCCTGGAGGAAGTGGGAGATAAAGTATTTTATTCCATCCAAACCAGCCCAAGGTGACTTGGACTTTCAGTCTGATTCTGTGCACAGTGTAACCATTTGCTGTACCACTCGCTGCTGCTCTAAGAGCTATTCCAAGTTTTGCAGAAGGAAGAAATTTACTTTCTTACTACTTTAGTTACTAGTTACCTAAATAAAACTACAGCAACAGGCTGTTCAGCATAGCAAAATCCTGTTCATGGGAGCTGTGCCAAAGCACAAAGGAATCTGTAGTTTAAACACAGGCTGAAACTGGAAGTTATATAGAAACTGAAGTGGTTCAGAGCTACCTGTTCCTGACAAGGAATGCTCAGGCAAAAATTACCTCTCTGTTCTTGCAGGTTCATGATATCAAATTTCAAGCTCCAACTTTGGAAGAAAAGGAATCATGGATAAAAGCTCTTAATGAGGGGATCAACAGAGGCAAAAACAAAATATTTGATGAGGTAAGAGAAATAGTTTTCAAACTCCTGTGTTTCTGTGTCAGTTCTCATCCACAGCTCCTTTAGCTAAAAGCAGAACTTGCCTGAACCCTCTTTCTCCCTGTCCTTCCTGCATTCTATCCATGGTCCAAGGGAAGAGAAAGACAGTGTGCAAAGCAAGGTAAGTTCCTTCTCTTCAGGCTGGGAGCTTTCAGCCTCTTCAGTTCCCAGCTCAAGGAGGCAGAACATGTAAAGAGCCATTTGTATCCTCCTACACTTTGCTGCCTTTCCCTCTGTCCTGACAGGGTTAGATGCAGGGAGGCAGGAGCAGCTGGATGAGTAGACGGTGTGTCAGAGGGACGGATTGTGCTGCTAAGAGTTGGCATCAAGAGGCCCATGGGACACAAGAGCTCACTAAAGTTGGTAGAAGGTGGTTTGGTGGCTTCAGTGGGCTTGGGATCAGAGAATTCATGGGAGTTCCCCCCTCCCAATGAAAGCAGACGGCGCAGAGAAGCAGCTGCAATGCTGAGTTGTGTAAGCTGGGATGCAGCCTGGAGAGACACATCTTCCCCAGTGCTGCCATGATCCTCAGCACCAAACAGCCTGCAAATGGAGGTATTTGGTTAGGACGTAGCCCAGTCTTCAAGACTGGAAAAATCTGAAGTGACTCAGTCCACCAGCTATTCCGCCTGCAGTCTGGAGACAAGTCTGGTGGAAAGTTACTCCATGGCCCTGGCCAAACCTGCCTGTCTCTCAGCTGGCCCCAGCACACCTGCGCTCCTTAATTCTCCTCCCATCCTTCTGCACAGAGGGAAGGATGAAGATTGCACATCCTAGAGCCTGTTCAACCTTGCCCTGCTCCCTGTTAGCTTGTGCATCAGCCCTGAGCTAAACCAAAAGGGGCAGCATCTCTTCTGCAGTTGTTTCAGTAACTGAAAGGAAGTGCACAAAACCAAAACCACGGGAATGACACAAGAATAAAACGAGCAGGGTAAGGAGGGGCGAAGCAATCAGCAACATCTGTTTAGCAAAGGCAACCAAAGCAATGAGTAAAAGTTTTGAGAAAAGGGTTACGTGCTGTACATACAGTGCTAGAGATGTGAACTCTGAGAGCTTGGGCTTTGCTTTTCAGCAGGGGGCAAAAGCAGGTGGGTACAGGTGGCAGTGAACTCTGCACACCCCTCAGCAGCACAGCAAGGTGGGATCTCAGGTCCCCTCCCTGCCCGGTGACCTGGGGTTATCCCCCTTACAGAGGGAGCCAGCCTCTAATTCTCATTCATTCCAGTAAGGATCAAACCTCAGATTTAAAGTCTTTCCACACAGGCTGGGCACAGGCTAATGGGTCAAGCCCTCAGATGGCTTGGATTAGCTGTTCTGCACCAAAAGAGCTGTAAAACCACTCTGCCACATCAGCCAGAGGTTGGGACCCATTTTTCCCTTTAAATTCCTATTTCACCCTTGCCAGCTTTCCTGTTGTACAAACCTGTGGTACCAAGAACATACAGACGTTTCACCATCTGCAGTCCCTGGAGTCCCTCTGCATGGAGTGGATTCCAGCCCTCGGCCATCACAGTGTGGGTGGGTGGGTGGATGGTCACAGAGAAATACCTGTCAGGGCACTGGGACCTCCCTCCCTACGTGTGTGAGGCAGTGGATTTCTCATCTGATTCCAGGAAATAAATTTGTTAATTCAGCTGGAGTTGCAATTAATCCAGGTCACTGCTCACACCTTCTCCTCAGCATCCTGCAGTCATTAGAGCTGTGGAAGGGAAGGGCTGTAACAAAGCACTGCTGATACAGTTCACCGTCAGGTCATGGTTATTAATGAGCTTTCACCTCTAAGATGGCAACAGCAGTTTTGGTGTTGTGCTCTGCCACATGCAGGACCCAGTCCAAGCACGGGGTGCAGCGAGGACAACAAAGCTCCTTGTGTCCTTCCTTCCCTGCCCCTTAGGTGGAGGAGAGCTTAGCCATGCAGACCTCTGAGACCTTAGATATCCATCATGTACATGCAGGGCTTTGCAGGCAGGCTGTAACTGAGCTCTGAGACAGAGACTAGTGGTGAAATATTCACCCCCATCCCTTCATGTGTGACGGTAAGTATAGACATGTCTTGAGAAATTAATGACCCTCCTCCTTTTTTCTCTTTCCCTGGTAAAGGTGAAAGTAGACGAGAGCCTTTCCTTGGACCACGTAACTCGGGACAGGGTGAAGGTGTCCCACGGGCGCAGACCACCCACGAGAAGTCACCTAAAGGAGGTAAGTGCAGCTTCCTGGAGTGAGCCATCCCACCAGCTGGGATCACCAAGAGCTGCTCCTTCCACTTAGGTAGAAAACCCCCGGGAAAACCGCAGGTACAGCCCAGAGAAAGCTGACAAGGGAAACAACTTCCTCAGGGAAAGACTGCACCAGCACCTCTCTTAACGAAGCTCCAGGTTCCCACAGATCTGTATGTGCTGTGACAAGTTACCATATATTTAGCTTTCCATAACTCATAAGCTGCTTCAACCATCTGTTGAGAGCCATTATAGTTTCATTTTCATCAGAAGAGACTGAAGCTCCTATATTTATTTTCTGAGACGTGATGGTTTTGTAGCCACAGTGGTCTAAAGGTAGAAGAACTGCACAGTCTGTGGGGAGACGTTGTATTTTTATTAAGCTAACTGGAGAAAGCAGACGAGCTTTCAAGCTTACAAGCCCTTCCTGAGGTCTGAAACACAATACATTATTCTCCCAGGCAGTTTTATGGACTAGCCTGTCTACTCCTAACTGATTTTCTGGATCTGTCACTTAAAAAAAAAAAAAAAAAGCAAAAACACAAAGTAAACCTGCAGTTCATTTCCATGGGAGAGGTTCCTACTACTGTTTGATTCCTGTGATTTATGAAAAAGTTTCCACAGACAGATTGATAATTTAGCAGAGCATTAATCTCAACCAAGGAAGGTTTTTAAATCAAACCTTCTTTCTTCAAACTTCCAAGACTCTGACTTATGTGCCTGCACAGCACTCAGATGACCCTTGTGCAGAAAATGAGATGCCTTGAGACTTTTTACTTTGCATAGAAATGGAGGGAGAGTGTCTCTTCCAGAGAAATGCATGGGAATGAATCATAGATTCTCACCCACTCCTCCATAAAACCGCAGAAGAAAACATGACAAAAGTCACAGCAACAGTGAAGTGTGGATTCTCTGTTGCCTAATATGAGTTAGGTAAGGTGGGACGCCCTTCCCTAGGCACTAAACGCGTCTCTCTCCTCTGCTCAGATCACTATTTTCACAAGGTATCTCTGAAGTTAATACCTGTAAGACCTCTCACCTTCAGCCAAAATCAGGGGAAACTGGCTTACAAATTCAGAAGCAGGAATGAGGGGCAAGGGAGGGAATAGAGCCTGCAGAAAGATGTGTATCACAACTGCTGGCTGCAGATCCGTGAAGGAAGTGGGATGAAAGATGATTTTCAGTGTCGAAGCAGGCCAGGCGAGGACGGGTCAGGGCCAGGATGCAGCTTGTCTCTGTCTCTCTGATGGGCTGGAAATGCAAAGAGAGACTTCAACTAAACTCTCTGCACTGCAGGAGCCTGGCCCTGGCTGCAGCTACGCCTTTGTGTGGTTTTGGGTTCCCTCACACAGGAACTGTCACCGCATTTTTCTCCCTGTGGGGCACTGAGCTTACACACTGCAATGTCTTATGTTAAGTCCATCCTTTTTTGGAAAACCTCCCTACTAGAGCAACTTGCACACAGCCTGTGGTCTGAAGGAGGTTAAGCAGCTGAGGCTTGGCCCTGGTAAGATGGGGATGACATCAGGTTGGAGGCAGCAAGCAGAAGGCAACAGGATTACCATAGTATCCCTGGCCATGTGGTCTAAAGATCAACTTGGGTTTATCTGTTCAAGTAAAAATATGACAGTCTCAGAGGCAGAAAGCAGGTGAGCCTTTGGGTAGACACGTTGTAAATGAAGGGGGCAGAGGGATACAGCCATCACAGGACAAGGGATAAAAATATGGCAGATCTTAACATTAGCACCCTCAGGAAAACCAAGGAATACGGTTATGGTGGAACAGGCTTTGAGACGTTGTTCTCAAAGGAAGTAGTAAAATAGTTCTGTGCTTTTCATAGATTCAAGGGCTGGTTTGTGTGCAAAGGGACCTTAAAGTTCATCTTGTTCCGCTGCCATGGCAGGGAATCTCAGGTTACTCAGAGCCTCGCCTGGAACACTTCCAGCCTGGCCTTGAACACTTCCTGGGATGGGGAGGCCACAGCCTCTCTGGGCAACCTGTGCCAGAGCCTCACTACCCTTATAATAAATAATTTCTTCCTAATATCTAACCCTAATAAGCTTAAAGCCATTTCCCCTTGTCCTATCACTGTGTGCCCCTGTGAAAAGTCCCCCTCCAGCTTTCTTGGAAGCCCCCTTAGGCACTGGAAAGGGCCCTAAGGTCTGCCCAAAGCCGCCTCTTCTCAACTCTCTCATCTTGAAGCAGCAACGCCTCACTTGCCATGCTGGTTGCGAGGGTTTTGTACTTGAAGTTAAAGGGATAGATATTGAAAGCTTTCTCCCTCATATTTCAGGCTGCCAAGTGTACATCCGATGGTATCCTGCGACTGGATCTGGATATAGTAGACAACGGACCGCCGACCTTTGATTCCACTATCAGCGAAAGTGACAATGAGCCACCTCAAAAAGAAACTCCAAAGCCACCTCTGCCACCTATAAAACCCACTGGCACAAGAGAAAATCAAGATGCAGACAACAGTGTTCCTGACCAGGAACATAAAAAACCTCTGTCTCCTCCATTGCCTCCAGATAAGAAGCTTAAAGAAGGCATCACATCAAAGGACAGTGTAAATGTCAAGGATGAGGACTCTGTATGCCCAGAGAAGAGTGCAGAAGGATCCCAAGCACCAAGTGAGGAGAACAAGGAGAACCTCATTGAGGTCAGCAACCGGGTTATAGCAAAACCTCCAGTTCCACTTCCTAAGAATGTGTCAGACAAGCTAAAAGTAGCTTGGGACCAACCAACCATTGAACCTAAAAAGGCAGAAGGCTTGGAATCATCAGGAGGTGACAGCAAAGACAACCTGGATGAGATTGCTGCTGAAGATGTTGTAAAGCCTCCTGTTCCTCCTAAGGTTCTGTCAGAGAAAACGCTTGCCACAGTGAACTCCAGCCATGGTGACCTGCAAGCTGGGGAAGAGCTGGAGCCTGGCAGCTCCAAGCCCCCAGTGAATGGGATTGCAGCCTGCGAGGTAGCAGAGTTTACATCCCCAGCAACTGAAACAGAAGAAGGAAACGGGAGAGCTGCTGAGAAGGAACAGCAAACTTCAGCAGAAGAGACAGAGACTTCCTTAGCTACAGAAACAGCCCACGAAAGTGTAAAAGCAACTGTTGAGAAGAAAGATTCTACAGAAGGCACTTCAGGTCTCAAGCTTCGCAGTTCTTCTCTGGGAGACCTGCTGTCTGACTCCAAAAATAAACAGAGAGCACTTGCAGGCCAAGCTTTCCTGAAGGATTCCCACCAATGCTTAGCTAAAATGGAGGAGAAAGTTGCCAGTGAAAGGGAAAAGGCGGAAAAACTTCTGCAGAAGGTTTTACGTGAAGGGTTGGAACAGGCGCAGGAGGGGAACGGACCCCCAGTGGTGGCAGAGACGTTGCTCAATGAGGCAGTAGAACAACTTCGTCAAGCTACACAAGTTTTGCAAGAAATTAAAGATCTTGGAGAACTGAAAAAAGAAGCAACACAGAAACAGAAAGAAAAGCAAAAGGATCTAGTGACTCTTTATAGGAGAAGTGCTCCTTGACATACTCTGCAGAGACTTCTTTCTCAAAATCAAAGTTAAACATTTGCCATTTATGATTTGTACCATTGCTAGGCCAGTGTTTAAAGGTGGTCTTTTGCTGTGCATACACCATGTTTGTGGGGCAGAATTGAGCTTTCAGTTATAGCATCTTTCTTTCTTCATGTTGTACATACCAGTCTGGTTCTAATCCTCTTAGCACAGCAGAAGGTTACAGGACAGTGAACAGTTTCAAAAATGTGAATGCTCTTTAAGGACTCTGTCCAAAGTCCTTTCAACGGATCAGGCCTTAAAAATTACCAGTAATCAGACCAAGCCAGGTTTTTTGAAAGGAGCAGAAAGGCTATTCTAGCAAAAGCCCCTGTCTCTCTGTATTTACAGACAAGCAGACACCAGATTACACTGGCACCTATCTGGTTTGCCCAGTTAAATCATGTAAGGATAAATGTAGACAGTGTTTGTTCGCTTGCTGGCAAGGTTTCCCAGACCACCTGGCCCAGTGACATCTAGGAATGTAAAGATAAACGGTTTAATCTTCTCCAAAGACACTCTCAAAACCACATCCACAGTTAAAAAGTGACCTCACACAGAGGCAAACCAAACTGGCCAATTCCTGACTCCGAGTAGTGTCCCTGATCTGGAGCAGCTGTATGAAGGCACTCTGAGTCTGGTCCTGCAGAGTTTTAGGTGTGCTAAGCACTGCCTGAGCGAACACAAGTCTCAAGGCATCATTGCCAGGCAAGTATTGATTGTTCCTCTTTGATTAATAGGGATATTGAGGTTACACTTGGCCTGTGAAGGTGTCTTCTAGCAGCACAACACACCTATTATTGAGGACCATACCCACCTGGTAACTCTGAATCCCCTCAGCATTGTTGGGAACAATTAGCCAGGCATTTGGAGAACTTGACTCCCAGGAGAGCTGTCACTAGGAGGCTTTGGGATGTGCATTCCCTTAGTGTTGTCTTGGGATGTAACTGCAGGAGCAGGCACATCAGGCAGCGGGTCTGGATGAGATCCCCCTTCCCATGGAACATCTCTACCTTCAGTGTCCCGGCCAGCCTGAGAGCCAGGGTTTGGCTCAGACCTCTGTAACTGGCAGACATGGAGGGAAAGGCATTTTGCACGCCCAACTTTGGGGCTGGTCCCAGTTGCTGAAGTACATTAAAATAAAAATACATCGCTACAGAACGGTCTGAGGAAGGAATTGCAGAAGGCTCCAGCACAATTCCCACAGCTTCCCTGTCCACCTGCTGAAAGCAACCACAAGTCCCATGGACTTTATTGATTACAGCAGTGACAAAATCATGTCTTTGCACTACTGCTGTAGAGCCCTGTACCTGAGCTGGGTCCCCTCCCCTATTCTCTAGAGTTGCTCTGAGGAGAATGTGACAGCCCAAAGGGCTTGAGCCAGACTCTGAAAGCAAAGAAAAGGCTGACCTTCCCAGTCTGGCTCTGAGGAGTGACGCGCTACCTAAACTCTCTTCTCTCATTTGCCAGCACTTCCCTCTTAGTTCACCCATTTATTCTTCTTCTAATTTCCCAGGTCCCAAAAGGCTGCAGTGGGCTGCCAACGCCCCCACAGCAGCTGTAAAGCTTCATCTGAGTCTCCTCTTAGGCTGGGCAGTGGGCACTTCAGGTCTGAGCATAGAAATGTTGGCTTTGGGCTTCCAAACATCCTACTTTTCACCACCTGGAGCCAGCGTGAAAGGTAGTGACTACAACTGATGCTTCTGCCTCTTTTGATTAAAACTGCATTGGTTTTGGTGGCCTGTCCCCCTCTTAAGACAGGCAGAGATGCCACATGGGAATTCACTTGTTACTCTTTCTAGTGGAAAATTCTGCATAGTCAAACACTCAGGGCTCAGGTGCCAAAAAGCTTTGCTTTGAGACAAAAAAGTTTCCTATGTCCTAAGCCCACCCCCAGGCACACAGCCTGGAGCAAGCTCTGGATCTGTGTCATTTGCTGCTGTAGAGTCAATGTGAACCATGGGTCATATTCACCTTTCCAGACACACTTAGGGCAAGGGCTAAGAACACAGACAATAATTCAGTGCCTATCTGCTATCTAAATGTATTTTTCTGCATGTGCACTTTTGTTTACCGAACACTGTGTGGTATGAATGTGAGCTGTCAGAACCTGGTGTGCACTGGAAGTCGAGGGACATCAGCTCCAGAGAGCGGGCAGGCTTTTGCAAGATGCAGTTCTATAGCAAGAAATAAATTAGATGGGGGAAAAAAACCAGTTCACACTAACAGAAATATTAACAAACTAGGGGAAACTCTGGGTACAGGTTCATATCCCAAAGCTGAAGCCGGTCCTAAAATCCAGAGCTGGCAAATCAAAGGCTGGAACTGAAATCCAGGAGAATGCCAACAGCTTATGGGGTAGCTCAGTCCCCTAATTTATATACAAATGCTTTTTGCTCTCACAAGTGTTTTCTTGTGGCAGTGTGTACTGTGGATACTCGTCTGGCAAAGTGCTGATGAAAATATCCAGACATCTCTATCTGTTACAGCCAAACCTAGAGGATGTGCTTATATTTACTGTATATTTTTATATTATACTGAATATTCTAATGAATAAATGTCTGACATTTTACTGAATACCCATCAGTAGGAATCCTAACAGATAAATACCTTATATCTGTTAGCAAATGGGCAAGTGAAATCATTTTACAAGCTACAGCTAATTATTGTATATGCTGTACTAACAGAGCGTACTAGATTTGTATTATGTCTTGTAAATAGGTATAACTTAAGTGGAATCTCTATAGCACCCAGTAACTCTCCTTCTGAGGCTCTTGGTTTTAACTGTATTTTCTAATAGGTTTAGCAGTTTCATCCTAAAACATTCAGTCTTCTACAGCAACTCCCATCTCCAGTGAACATCCGGCCACCATGCACTTTTTTTTTTTTTAAATCTTCCTTTAAACTTACATTTAAACTTGCATCTAATTCCTGGCTGTACTAAGCCTGGTTTGTTTTTGGTGGTTTTTTTTGTGCCTGAAAGCCCTCTGGGCATGGAGTGCTGGGGTGTGAGTGTGTTTCGGGCTGTGCCACCAGGGTACAGGTCTGTGACAGGAAGGAAATGAGTTTGCAAGCGAGCAAGTGTGGATGACGATCTGAAAAGCAGCTGCTGCAGCCCGTGGAAAGACAGCACTTTTGTCTCCTGCTTGTAAAGAGCTTTGAGATTTGGCAATAAAACCTCCTTTTAAAAATCTGCTGTTTCAGAGCTATTTGTCCTAAAGAGGAGCAAGGAAGAGCCACCAGGAGCAGCAGGTTAAGGCTTTGCTCTGGAGCAGGGAACGTTGCAGAGGCTGTGGTCAGGCTGGGGTGATGCTGTGCTAACCACAACATGGGAGGAAGGAGAAGTGCTGGGGGCTTGCAGCTGGCACAGAGCTGGAGCTGCTGCTGCACACAGAGCTGTTCCTGACTCATCCCTGCCTGCCTGCTTGGCTGACCTGGCCAGAAAGCACAGCCAAGGCCAGGATCTCCCTCTGGAAAGCAGTGGGAAGCATCACCTCACCAAGTGCAGCGTCCAGCAGTGCTGCCTGGGCCGCCTTTAACATCTTCATGTGGACTCTCAGGTGTGTACAGAACGTGGAGCTCACTCAGCAGTGACGGTGAGAGAGAGCCTTGTTCCTCTGCTCAGATGCCAGGAAGCTGCGGGAAGAGAAGGAGCTGGTATCACAGTGACTGCTTCCCTTCTGTGAAAACTGGGCACAAACTGGTCAGTAGGTTCAAAAGTTACAAGGAAGTAGGGAAAGGAGTGCAAGTATGCAATCTTATTGCATAATAAGAATATTCATTTGGGTAAAAAAATGTGGTTAGCAAACCCTTTGTTGGGAAGGGGGCTGTTCCTCACAGGAATCTCCAAGGCATGGGGGTGATTTCTACAGATGTGCTGTAGAGGAAGGGCACTCTCTTCTCACACTAAGAAAATAACACATCTTATTTTGTCCTTAAATTAATGTTGGTAAGGAAGGGAAGTGTCTAGCACTATGTGAAACAATGTAAGTTGCAAAAGAAAATATTCATAGTGTTGGCATATCAATCATTTGCCTGATTTGCTTTTAATTCAGTGGATAGTTGTGGATTAGTTGTTTGAGGAGACTGTCTTGTGTAATCTGAAATAGAAAATGCAGGTCCCAGATTCCTTACAGTGATCCCACAGAACTCGATAATTTGCAACTGAAAAGGAGCAGAAAGAGCTCTTCCAGTCCCAGGGGCCAAAACATTTACTACAGCCTTGGCTAGCCTACACTGATGACTAATTATTCTTGCTATTAAAAAACGCATGTTTTATCTGAAATATGAGTCATCAACACTGAAGTTCTCCAAGCTTTCCCCTTTCCAGTTTAAGAGTCAGAAAATCTGTAGACACAGAAGATCCCCGCTGTGTTTAGAGAATGGAGATCCCTGTTTTGTTGTGCTTTGAAAATTTACACGCTTCAAGAAGCCAGTGCTTAATTTATTCCAGGCAACTCAGTCACTGTGCTCTCCTAGCCCTTCCCTCACGCTTAAGCAACCCACAATATTCCTGTGGCAACCACTGGTAGGTGATGCTACAAAACATTAACAATTTCATTCTCAGCAGCAGTCCTGGTGCCTGAGAGCAATGTGAGGTACTTTAAGCCACGTGTTTTCACCCGCTCCCGGATATCAGGGATCCAGCCCCACCAGCTTCCCTTGAGCTGTGCAGTGTTAGTCCCCTCTTCCTGAGCTAACCCAGCTTGGCAGTTTAGAGCTTGTAAACATAACATATGAAGAAATGGTGGAAGAATCCCACCTTAGTGCATTTTTACTAAAGATGATACATAAAGCACATGTCTTAACACCTATAGGGAAAAAAAAAAAGAAAACTGGAATAGTGCAAAATGCCATTTGTAAGAATGCAGGAGAGATGGCTGTCCTCAGCTTATCACAGTGACTAGGTAAAAGAAAAAACCAAAGCTGGCTTAAGTTGCTGCACAAAAAGGTTGGGGACTTCTAACTAGAACAGCCTTCCAGGCCCAGGGTAGATGTATTACAGAATGGGATCCACAGTGGGACCTCCATCACTGGGATTTCTTAGAAGCAGATTTGCGGGGGATATATCTCGCCTTCTTTCACACAGAAAGGTGGATGAAACTGTTGCCTGAGGTCCTTCTCAGAAGAAGCCTCAGCAACCAGGCTCATGGAACAATAAACCTCACAGGTATTCAGGTCTTTACCGCTGGGTTTCCTCTCGCTGAGGAGCCATGAGATGATAAATGTGCCTTAGAAATCCCCTGCAGACCATGCTCATACCTCTGCAGCCTGGACTGCTCTCCTTAAATTTATCCTCTTCTCCTGCTCCAGATTTCAGTTCTCATCTCTACCCACCTTCTCATCTCATGCCCCCTGTCTGCCAGAACAACTGATCTTTAGAAAGCTCAGTGCTGTGTTGATAGAAACTATCCATAAGTTTTAGTTGTGCTGCTGCCAAGAAAACCCTTACTCCTCACCCTCATCTCATTCACAAGCCACTTTCTATATCCCCAACATCTACAGTTCCCATTTTTACATTTCCCACATCCTCCTCCCCCATGAGAGGTAAGTTTATGCTTTAGAACATCAGCATTTTTCACAGGCTGGAAGTTAATTTTAAAGTTATTAACCCAAATTAAATAAATGAAAGAAGTCAAAATGCAAGGAACCCCAGCTAAAACTACCTCCATTTTTTTTTTACTAACTTTTATTTTTAATTGGTGAACTAGTGACATTTTCCAGTAAACATTAGATAACCAGAACATTAGATGACCACATGAAGTGCCCCGAAAACCAGAAAAAAAAACTCCAAACAAACAAACAAAAAGTCAATTCTGAGAACTTGTCCTTTGATGACTTTTCTAACCCATAGCAGGGATGGGAATGGACCTCCAAGTCTTGCTTGTTTTGGGCAATATGACCGTTAAAAAACTTGTATTTGTAGCCCATAAGCGGATAAGACATACTATGAAAATACTACATAGCTCTGTAATATCTGCCATATTGTTAATTTAAAATAATAAATAAGAACTCAAAATATTTTGGAGATGTTCTGAGGGGAAAAGAAAAAGCCATCTGGAGCAGAGACTGTAAGGAGAAGAGGTCAGAGACAGGAAGAGGGCAAGACGTGGGAATGCAATGCCAAGACCTGGCTCCCATTCTCGCATAAGGATATGACATTTATGAAATGCAAACAGATCCAAAGTCTCCTTCCCCTCAGAACTGCACAGCAGGGCCATATCCAGAAATCAGGATATTTGAAAGCTGGTTACTGGCTTTCCTTTACCCTTTATTGAAACATTTAATTCCCTCTTGGTCTCTAAATAGTTTCAGATGCTTGGTGAAGGTTTTAACTATATTAATATTTTTCCCTCCCTTCCACAAAAACTCAAGTAGTTTTGGAGGAGAGTAATTTTTTTTCCTTCCAGAAAAACCTGCCTTGCACAGAAAAAAACCCCTGCTTCTTCCAGGAGAAATGCTTATTTGTTTTAGACACGAGTTATCTAGTACAACACCCTACAAAGGGATATTTAACACTGAAATTTATAAAACATGCAAAGATCTCCAAAAGCTCAGTAGATATGCAAAGCCAGCACGACTAACTGGGCAAGGATCTGTGCAAAACAAAACTGCAAGTTCCTCTGCTATTTCATCCTCGACCAGAAGTGAGTTTTGAAACACTGGCAAAATCCTCCGGGTTTGTTTAGACCACATCACCATGACAGCAAAGCACTGCCCGGCTCTTCTTGTACTGTCGGGCTTTGCAAGAAACTGTGGCGAAGGGGAAATGAAGCTCAAAGGAAAAAACATGGCCAGATGTCACATGGGAGATCACAGGAGATAGAGATTTGCACCCACCTTCTCCCGTGCCAGTCCCCATCCCAGGGATAACCTTCCTGCCCAACCACGGAGCGTCTGACCGGCTCTGCAGCAACACTGAATTTTCAACAGCATGGGTTGAATTTCCCGAGCGAGGCAAATAAATTCCACTCGTTTTCAACTGCCAAGAACTGATGAATTTCTGAAAGGTCATCAGTGCAAACAATACTTACGTATTCAAATGGCAGGACTGCTCTCAGCTTGGCCACCCTCCTGCTGTTTTCCATCCAGGTGGGTTCAAAACCACCCACCTCAAAGGGTGGAATCGGGGCCTCACGGGAACTGCTGGTGAAAAATTTTCTGGTGAAACATTTTCAGGTCAAAACAGTAACATGAAGCTGCTAAAACAGAGGGCTGCTGCTGTGGAAAAGTGCGATGGTTTAAAAAAAATGCACAAAAAATAGTTTTTAAAAGTTGACATTTCAAAAGGGGACAGTTTTGCTCTGCAGCTCCAAAACACAATTTCAACACTTCAGTTAATTTACAATTCTTTAAGTATTTAATCCAAAGAGTTTTTATAAGTATGAAATTACATATTTTGATGGAGCTCATGTGATTGCTTTCCTGTTTGCTCATGGTAGTTTTAAAGTTTTACATTTTTTTCCCTTGCTCTAGATAAAGGGAAGAGAATTTAAATCCTTGGGAAGGCTGAGAAGATGGGAAAGCTCTTTCAGCCTGACCTAGGCAGACAAAGTAGGATTCCAGTGCATTTAATTCAAAATATGGCCCAGGGTTCCAGGCTGGCTCCTCTGCTCCTCAAGGAGCATTGTTTCATTCTCAGATGATCCAGTCAGGCCATGACCTGTGGTCCATTTATTTTGGCTCAAGACAACAGTCGCTGCACAGGTATAGGGTTCTTTTTTTAAATGAGAAAAAAATGCCATTTTCTCACACAATCCCAGTAAATTTGCAGACACCAAAAGAAGGAGTCCATAGAAAGCCTGTAAGGAATCAGGTCTCATTCCTGTGACAAGCTTGAATTCAAGATTGTCATGTTCTTCTGGTAAGCTGCTTGTTTGGAAGTAAAGTATTTTCAGCACTAAACACAAGAGATGTAAATTTGGGGGCTTGGAGCCAAGGCCACCATTCCTATAGAATAGAAAGATCACAGGCTGTTCTCTACAGCTCCTGTTCTGCTCGCTGTGGCAGAGGCAGAGGGCAACCTCCACAACAGCCCCATCCTGGTTAGACATCGTTCCCGTGGACTATGAGACACGTCAGCAGAATAGAAGGAATTCTTCAGCCTCCGAATCAGGGCCCTTGGAGGACCCTCCCCATTCACCACAGTGAATAACAGCAAATTGAAATGCAGCCACTGCCTACCCCAGTTTCCTGGCATTTTGCAGACACTTGCATTGGCTAATTGTCACCAGGCCTGTCCTACCCAGAGCTCCCAAATACTGCAACAAACTGCTCTAGGGAAGAACACGCACATAGGGGTTTGCACATGCCATAAGTACCATGGGAATAGCATCTGGGTTTGGAGATGTAATGTCCCCAGATTGGTTCTGCACAAATGCACTGATGAGGGAAGCCAGCCACTGGGTTTTGACCCCAATTTCTAGATTCAGCAAACAACAGAGGCCAACAGAGTTTAATTATTATTTTTTTTCCCAAGCGGTTGGGCACTTCACTGAGTTCCTGTGGCTGTAACTCAGCTGTGTTACAAGCCATCTCCAGCAAGAAGGCACTGGAGCAGGAGGTAATTGAGGGTTGGCTCCCAGAGGGAATTTTCCCTTAAAAGGATAACTACATTGTCATGATGAAACCAGCTCGCTTCCACTGCCCGCAGAGCTTTTTGCAAGCACGGCTGCCAGAGCTGGGGGCGGTGTTGGGTATTAACAGCAGACAGGCAGGAGCAGCAGGGCAGTGCCTGCTCCTTAAATGCTACAGAACCACTCCAGCCTCTCTCAGCCAAGCTCGGCCATGAAGGGCAGCAGGACATGCAGGCAGCCCCAGGAGGTCACTTTGGTGCCACGTAACGAGAGGCCAACTCCTACCATCTGCTCGAGGTGAAAAGAAACCCAAGTGGGGGATCACAACCAAAGAAACCAGACTCACAAGGAGTGTTTGCACTCAAAATCAGCAGTATTTCCAGAGAGGAGCAGGCAGCATGCCAGCTGAAAGCGTGCCAAGGCCACGCAGGAATTTTTCCAATTAAATATTTTTCCACCAGAAAATAACCAAAACCCCAGCTTTTCATTTGAGAGCCAGTGGAACAATTCTTATCAAAGCTTTTTAGACGGGATGAAGAAGAATGATGAGAGGGTAGAACCCTAGGGTGGCCTCTCACCCAGCAGCAGGCTGCTGAGAAGGCAGAGCCAGGTTTAAGGCCAAGATCCCCTTCGGAAGACTCAGCCCTGTGACTTGAACCTCAGCTTCCCACAGCCAAGAGGAAACTGTGTCAGCTTTAACACAGCCCTGCTCCAGACTCAAGATACCTCCTTGTCCTCTGGACAGCCCACCCACCTGGAGCTTTGCACTGTGCTCTCCTGTGCAGTGCAGGAAGGGCTGCATTGTGGTTTTGACACGGAATGAGGCTGAAATGGGAAAGGCTGGGTCTGGCCCAGCTGTGGTGGCAGGCACTCGTTCCCACCTCACAGCTAAAGCCTCCCTATCCCAATCTTGGGTGAGGTTTTCGACTCTGACTCATGCTCCTGCGGTCTGTAGCACAGAGTAAGCCACCCATCATGCTGCAAGAGAAGGAACCAGGGCCTGGTGTTTCCCTGCACCCTGATGAGCAGACAAATTACGTGCAAGTGAGCAACAGCCAGGTCTGAAGGGAGCAGAGACTCCTGAGCTGGCAGTGCAACAAAGGCTTACACAAAGTAAAACACCATCCCTTCCTCTGAGGACTGGCAGCCCACAGAACCCCAAACAGCTCAAGTCCTGTCCAGTGGGAAGACAGTCGGTGAGACAGATTTCTGGTCACCAATAAGCCAGTGTCACTGGAAGCAGGATCACCTAGCACTGAGCACCTTTAAGAGACAGATCACAGAGGTCAGCTCAGGAGCTGCAGAAGCTCTGAAGCCATTCCCAGTTCTGCCTGGTGGTTGCTCCATCTGGTCCCAGCCTATTCCTACCCCTGTGAAGTATCTGCTTGGAAGAGTCCCACTTGAGGAACTCCACAAGCAGCCATGGAGATTCAGCACACCTCCTTTTAGCTTTAGTGGTAGAAGATTTTATTTTCTAATCAGTCTTTCTCTGTAGAGAGAAGTATTAAAAGTTTCAGCAGGATAAGTGCATTAGTGCCGACAAACTCATCCAAAGATTAACAGCAGAAAGCTGGAGAATTACAGGTGGCTACAGGCACAGACTGGTTGCCATTTGGCTTTCCTTTTCTATGAGTAACAGCAAGAAAATGAGTCAGACTCTACAGCTGAGTCACAGTGAGTGAATATAAACTTGCTCTTGAGACCAGGAGAACCTGGGCAGGTGCAGGAAGAGCTCTGTATATTCTTCTGCCCCTGATAAACACAGCGTGGTGTGTCCATGGAGCTGTGCAAGTCCTGCTCCAGGGCCTGGGATCTGCAAGCCTGTCCCAAAGGAAGACCCCTTGGTGGAAACATATGATAAACATATGACAACATCTGCCTTCTGTTTCCTGTGCTGTGTACAGATTATCTCTCCCCACAGATAACTGTCCTTCTCCAAGAGAAAGCTGGGGTTGTGTCTGTCTTTTAAAACGCTGCCTAGACCAGTGACAATTTGAATCAGCTCATTCTATACCTGTTCACAGACCACGTGCATCCCCACATTTCAGCACCATCTGCTCGACACTCGAGTGGTGTGATTACACATCTGCCTGGGGTTGTTTGTTCTCTCATCCCTCCTGAGCACTGAAGGCAGAGGCGGGACAGGCAAAGTGCTTTCTGCACTCACGTGTGCTCCCTCCACACACAGAACAGAGCTGACGCCCAGCTGAGCTCCCCCACCTCCTCTCCTCTGATGTCATTATTTTCTGTGTTGCTTGTTGTGCCCAGCAGTGAGGAAGCCCCTGGAATGCAGCAGCCTGTGTTGGAGCTGTTCCTGCACTGATCACCAGCAACTCGAGAAGCAGACTTTAAAGGGAAGCCTGGTGGGCTGCAATAAAATAAAAGTCATCAGGCTGTGATTTGACATCAGTAGAACTCCTTACAGAGCACATGACTCCGTCTGCTGTCCCAGCCCCCTCTCCCTCTCTCCAATTCCAAGACCATAAAATTACTCATTAGACTTGGAACAAAATGCTTTTGGTGCACTTGCATGTGGCTGGAGGCAGAGACAGATGTTTTGAGCTCTGGAAGAAAATTGCTGAGGGAGAGAAACGAAACACTTCCAAAGCTGCACTGCTGCCTCCTAACAGTGTGCTTGCCTGCTCCTGTTGCACTCCATGGTTTTCCACAGGGTCAGAGAAGAAAGGAGTGACGGCATCACAGCTGAGCAACCCTTTGCTTCCACTTTGCTTTTATTAAATCCTCAAACACAATTTTCTGGTTTGCTTCATGTTTTGCATTGAGTCCTGCAGTGTGGCATAAGAGCAGCCCAGGGCTGTGCCTCTGGCAGCGGGTTTCGGCACTTTGGGCTTATGGTTATAAGATCCTACATTTCAGCTGCACTTTTGTCCTGTGAAGAGCAGGGAAGAAACTGCCTTTAGGAGCCAGACAGTCCTCAGAGGCCCAGGAAGCAGAGGAGCCTCCCTCTTTTTACACATGCAGGAAAGTGAGAATAAAAACATTGCCTGCAGGCATGTCAGCGAGGGGATTAGGATTCAGTGTCTGATTATTGCTTGGTTTATACAAGGCAGCCATTCCCACCTCCCATAACCAAACACTTGCTCAGTTAACCATCACATCCGAACCAGGGAGGGCCAGGACCCCCAGCTCCATCTCACCACCTCTCTTCTTAAACTCAAGAAAGAATATTTTGCCATTTAGATCTTTCCCTGATACATTTACTTTTGGTCACATAGTAGATTTTTAAGAGCACACTGGTGGTGTATTCCCAGCTTTGAAAGAACAGCTTCCATGATTCCAGTAAAGCAAACAGTTCAAAACACTGAATGACCACTGTGAACTGATCATCACCATGAGACAGAGGTTGTCACACCGGTAATCTCCCAACTACTGGTCAAACCTGGGACTCGGGCATTAAGAGGGTTTGAACACAATGGGCTAATATTGACCTCCTTCAGCAAAGCATCACAGATATAACAAATTTTCCCCCCTACAGTGTTTTCTAAGATATCATTCAGGCACAAAAGGTACTGGGCAGGTATTTTTTTGCTTCTCATGTATTTCTGCAGGATAGATGTGAGCCCAGTTCTCCACACATGGAAGGATATACCAGGTTGGAAGATACAGTGTACTCGAGTCAGTAAGCTCTGTGTGGAGGTCAGGGATCAACAGGAGTGACCGCACTGCCAGGAACAACCCCGGCCACAGCGCTAATTACGTGTAAGCTTCACTTTCAGAACTACATAGAAGCTTAAGCCCATTTATCTTTTCAAGGGATTTAAAGGCCTATCGGCTTTGGGAAGTGAGAGTGACTAGAGTGGGAAGTGCAAAATCACCAGCTGAAACCTCCAGTTACATGGACTGAATTATCTGTGTCAACACCATGCAGCAGAATCTCCCAGGGCAAGGCTCACTCACCAACCCTCGCTGACATCTCTGACTTCCTTCAGATTTTTTCTTACAAACAAACAAACCCTCCAGTTTCTCCAATGTGATTTCCTCCCAATCCCATAATACTGGATTACTCCTAAGCCTAACGCAGAGAACATCACTTTGTGATTCAGGCTGATTTCTGAGCTAGGAGCAACAGCTCTGCTGAAATACCTCATTCTGTGCTGTCTGAAACACTACACAGGATGAGCAGAGTCTGGGAAGACAGGAAAAATGGAATTATAGGCTCGTGAAATGGACACTGACAAAAACCTGAAGTGTTGAGCTCGCTCAGATGCAGTCTGTGTTTAATCCAGCCATCAGACAGCCTCTGCTTAGCTAAATATTTGACTTCAAAATTGGGCCTGAATTATTACTGGCAGAGCTTCCAAGCTCCACAGGTCCCTCTAACAAGCTGTTCCTCTGTGGAAGCCTTGCAAGGAAATGAATGCAGCCTTTGAGGAAAGTGCTGGATGGCTTCTCAAGCTTCCAGAGTGGGTTTGTGGAGTCCCATTAGGTATCCAGGCCTTCTGAAAGCTCCATATGTTGACAGTTAGAAGCTACAGGGCTGATGTTTGTGTGCACTGCTGGTATGTTCCCAGAGGAGTTCTGGCTCCACAGCATGTCACAGGAACCGAGTTATCAAAGAAAGCACCAAAAATAACCTAGTCTACAGAACAACTAAAAGCCTAGCCCAGACAAAAATAAATAAACTGGAGCCACACATGAAGCCATGTAGCCAGAGCTGTAACGTGTATTCCATTCTAATGGGACATATCTGAAAGCACAGTTTGCAAGCCAGAACTCAGAACTGGTATGGTTAGTCCCTTTCACAGCCACAGCAGGGACATAAAGCAGCACAAGCATACAGTTCCTCATGGCATCAGTGGCAGCTGTGTGTCACCACAGAGCCCAAAGATCTGTTTTAGGTGCTGCCAGGCAGAGCCCACGGTTGCTACCGCAGCACACCGGGCTGTTTGGCACCCTGTCATGTAAAAACACACCATCAGCAGTGAAAGAGGAACGTGGTCATCCCCTCTCCCCTGCAATATTCAATTCCCTGGCTGCGGCAGCATATGCCAGAAAAGACAATCCTCCAGGGATGGAGGCTGTTCCTTAGTCAGGCTCCCCTGCTGTGGGCAGCTCCAAGGAAGCAGAGGATTGGCTTCCCAAACTACAGGCAGCTGCAGGCAGGAGGAGCCACCTTCCAGTTCTGCTTCCAAAGGAAGATTATAAATTAAAGTCCAATTTGCTAAACCTTTAGGTAAGCAACTGTTTCTGCATAAACACACACTGGTTTGTGGGCTGCACTACGTGGCTAACTGCAAATCTGACTGACTTTAAAATCACAGTGTATACAACTAAACCAGAGAGCTAACAGAGGCACATTTTAAAATGACATGGATTTAAGCAGCCTGGCTGGTGATTTTTGAATGTGATTGAAAATAATGATTACACTAAACTAGTACATAAAAATCGTGTGTGCAAGGTTAGAGCACAGAATGCTCTGCTGGATAACTTCACTTCTAAGTGAGAAAGAGCACGTAGCTGGCTCACCTAAAATTATTCTCCAAGTGAAATAAAGTCAAAGACTTTAACACCCTTCTGGAGATGGGGTCAGTGTCGGACATATATTGGAAAAAGAGCTCAAATTACCACCTCCCCTTGTCATTCGTTATGGCACAACCTTAATGGAAAAATCCAGAAGCTCTTTTAGGTCTGTTAGCTAATAAATGGATTGCCAGGCAAGTGTTCAGTGTCGTTAATAAATCGTCGCAGCATTCTGTACTCGGTATCAGCAGAAAGGCTTGGTCCCTTCCACCCCTGAACACATACCTCTTCGGGAAGGACAGAAGGAACTGCCTACACTGCTTTTTTTTCTGCCTGCTGGAAACACCCAAGCTCACAAACAGATGCGAACTTTCAGTACATCTGCACTACTTCTCTCCCAAGGTCAGCATTAAGCAGCAGAAGAGCTCTGGGTGATCACTCCTGGCTGATTCAGGCTCTGGAAGACAATGACAATGACATTAGCAGTGGCAGGTTAAATCCAGACAGCTTTCCATCCAAGGATGCCTCACAGCATAATAAAAGGCTAGCAAGAACCAGAGGTCCCACCTAAGGCTGGGATGCGTCCACAGTCGGTACAAGCAGGGATTATTCTTATTCCCTGCCCTATTCAGGGCTGTTTCCCCCGCCCCCAGGCACTAGGATACCCTGTGGGAAGGGCTCAGCCCTTCTCAGCCATTCCTGCTGGCACCGTTCCAGTTTGTCTGAAGACACTTAAATATTCATTGAGAAAGAGCAAGGCTCTGTCTCGCCGGGTGCACAGACTGCCCTCCAGGGAGACAGGACACCTGCCTTCTCCACACCCTGATCCATCAAATCATTAATTATTTAAAATAACAGGAAAGAGCAAGGAGAACTCTCCACACCAGACATGCTCACAGCCTGCTGTTTACGGGGCTCTCTGGGGTCTCGTGTGGCCCAGGGTTTGTATCTCCCCTCTGGCAGAAGCAAGGATCAAGCCCAGCTTTCCCCCTTCCTCGGGGAGGATGCCCTACCCGCTGAGCTATTGTACAAAAGAAGGGCTTCCCCTTTATCCAGACAGACCTTATGTTCGCTTTTCCTACCAGAGGGAGGGTCTTTTTTTTTTTTTTTTAAATTCAATTTGAATAAAAGGCAAACAAAACAGAAATCCAAAGCTCTGAGAGCTACCCATAAACCCCCACACATTCAGTGTTTGCTCAAGGGCTTAGGTTCCACCTGTCCATTTCACAATCACAAGGCAGGCTCGTGGTCCCACTGCATTAGTGAATGCTTTGGCTACCAAAACCCTCAGTGCTGGGCTTTGGTGAGTCAGAAAACACCATCTCCTTGCCCTGCAGACAGCTCTGGTGTAATTGTGCCCAAAGAGGGACGTCTGGAGCACCAGAGGATCTCTGCATCTCTGCATCCCTTCAGGACATCGCTTGCCTTCCCACATCTCCCACTGCACCAAACGTCCCATGCTCTCTCGCAGGAGCATCACAGACCCTCACAAGGGTCGCCGGGACAGGGGTGTCCCCCAAAACTGTCCTTAGCCCACGGAACAGCCCCATCTGCACCCAGGAGTTCACTGCTCGAGCAGCAAATAGTGGCAGGTGAACAGCACTGGCACCCTCATGTGGTGATCAGGATCAGCATGTGCTCCCAGCCAAAACTAGCGGTACAGAGAGGAGGGAGGGTTGGATGAGTCTCTTCCAAGGAGTTCTGACAAGGATCACGTCTGTGGACCAGCATGGTACAGGAAGGGAATAAAAACCTGATTTCACCTCTCCTATCCTGACACTACCAGGAAAGAATCACAGACTGGTTTGGGTTGGAAAGGACCTTGAAGCTCATCTTGTTCCGCCCCACTGCCATAGGCAGGGACACCTTCCACTAGATAAAATTGCTCCAAGCCCCGTCCAACCTGGCCTTGAGCACTTCCAGGGATGGGGCAGCCACAGCTTCTCTGGGCAACCTGTGCCAGGGCCTGCCCACCCTCACAGGGAAGAATT
>JAWMRA010000016.1:2929794-2975984 GCA_035584735.1 Pseudotriccus pelzelni | reverse complement strand
GGATGGGGCAGCCACAGCTTCTCTGGGCAACCTGTGCCAGGGCCTGCCCACCCTCACAGGGAAGAATTTCTTCCCAAGATCTCATCTAACCCTGCTCTCTGTCAGTTTGAAGCCATTCCCTCTTGTCCCGTCACTCTGGGCCTGTGCCAAGTCTCTCTCCAGCTCTCTTGGAGCCCCTTTAAGATACTGGAAGGTCTGCAATAAGGTCTCCCTGGAGCCTTCTCTTCTCCAGACTGAACAATGCCAACTCTCTCAGCCTGTCTCCATAGCAGAGGTGCTCCAGACCTTGGAACATCTCCACGGCCTCCTCTGAGTTCATTCCATCAGTCCCAAATCCCTCTCATGTTGGGGAGCTCCAGAGCCAGATGCAGTATTCCAGGGGGGATTAGCCTGGGGGACCCACAGAAACAGATCTGATTCTCCCCCCAACCTCAGCTCAGCCTGGCTCCTTCCTCAGCAAACTACCAAAGCGGAGAATAAAATAAAATACAAAACCACCCACAGATGCCGAAAATGGAGAATTCACTAAAACTCCGAGGGAAAAGCCCTTTTGCCCACTCCTGCACTCGCTGTCGGATCTGAGGTACTGAGAGCGCCTTATTTACTGAGAACACCAAACCCTGACCCCTGCTTTCGGGAGGGGGGGGGGGGGGGGAAGAAAAGCAACAACCCACCCCGTATTTCCCGGAGAACAGAAATCCCTCTCCTGCTAAACTCCTCCGTAAAGAGAGTTAGATTAATTTTAAATCAAACCACCCACCACCTCCAAGCAGCAGAGCCGCGCCGAGGTGAGGGGCGGCACCCGGCCGACATGGCGGCCGCTCGGTGCGCCCCCCTGCAACCACGCCGAAAGGGCCCGAGAACGCCGCGTTTGCCGGAGAGAGGGCTTGGTTTATGCTATTTTGCTTTAAAGAGGAGCTAAAGGGGAGCTAAAGAGGAGCTAAACAGGAGCTACAGAGGCGCTCTGCGGCGGCGGGGCGGCCCGTGAGGGGAGCGGGGACGCGCCTGCCGGCCCGCCCTGAGGCGGCGGGGACGCGCCTGCCGGCCCGCCCTGAGGCGGCCGCGGCGGGGGGGGCAGCTCTGTCGCGACATGGGCGACGACTTGGCGTCGGAGGGCGACACCCGTGAGTGGGGCCGAGGCGGGGGGCGCCGGGCCGTGACGGGGGATTCGTTCGGGGGGGGAAGGGGGTGCAGAGCGGGGATGCTCCGAGGAATAACCAGATGCACGAAGGTGCGTGCAGAAACAAAGCAGGTAGGTGGAAACCTACGCGTGAATTAAGAGCGGTTTTGCCCCAGAGCATCCCGTCCTGCTCAGGTGCTGGATGTAACTCCAGTACCCCCCGCTTGGGCGTTTTTGGCCCCCTTTATCCCCCGGTGCCCATCCTGAGTCGTCTTTGTGTCCTGCAGCTCCAGGTAGAGCCCCGTGGATGGTTTTATCACATTTCTTTGGATGTCTTTCGTCTCCTTTGCCGCGTTTTTACATCTCTTGCATAATAAATTGCCCATGAGTTAGTGCATTGGACTGAGGATGAGTAATTTAAAATGTGTTCCACGCTGTTTGGGATAACTGAATTCATACTCAGTAACACAAACGATGAAACATCCTGGAATCTGAGCTTGAAAGAGAAGGAAAACTGCTAAATATCCACCAAAATACTGCTGTTGGATGGGTTTATGCCATGATGAGGAGTGCATTTGCATTTACAGAGCTGGCAGAGCCCTGTGGATCTTAAATAGGAAACTCAGACCATCAAATTGTTTTCCATGTGTTGCTGAAAATAGATAAATTGCGGCTTCTACAGCCTTGGTGATGCCGGGTTTGCTACTGCATCTTCCCAGGTAGAGGAGAGAATAAATGAGGCAAGGGATGGTTTGGCATCTCTTGGCAATGGTGCTTTGTGCGACCATAAAATGTAACAACACAATTCTGTCACTTGGAGAGCAGGGACAGCAGCATTTTCTTAACTGAAACACAGGGTTTACTCCACTGAACAGAGTAGTGTTTACAAGGAGGTGTGTGTGTGTGTCGCCTTTGGTACTGATAACAAGAAGTCTACATGTTTTTCACAAGTTCTCCTGATATTTCCTCTCAAATCAAGGGTCCATGTGGTGTGGAAATGCAATCCTGTTAACACCCCTGACCAGATGATAACACAGTCTTAATATATAGTACAGGAAATCCTGTTTCTGCAGAAATCAGTGTCCAAATCCTACTGCCTGAATTGTAGCAGCAGGTTCAACACTGTGGAATACACACTCTCAGATGATCATGTCTGGTGTTAAGTGGATAAACACACTATTGAGTGATCCTGTCATATTATTTGTGGTTTTCTTGAGCTAAAGTTTTTATTTTGAAGGTAAGGGGAATGGAAATTGGAGGATGAGATTATACCTCTGTTGCTCTAAGGGTCCACAGCAGGGTTGCCTTTCTTCTGTGCCCTCTGAAGAGAAAAATGGGGTAGTGCTATGTAGGCAGCAAATGTCCTGTGGATCTCCTCAGAGTGGTGGAATGGGAACAGTAATGTGTTTTGATGCCTCTTGTATGTCATGTGGTTAGTGTCTAGTTGATATGTTGAAACCAGCTGAAGTTGCATTGAGCCCCTGAAGTTGCACTGAGCCCCTCAAACTGCAGCCTGAGCTCTGCAGAAGTGTAGAAGAGAGCAAAGCCTCTGGGCCAGCTCTCCGGTGGGATATTACAGGCTGAGGGTCTGAGTCCAGCACGGCTTGAAAGAATTTCCCAACAGCAGTGGGGCAGAGACTGAGTCCAACAAAGACTGACACCAGCCTTGCCAAAAACCTTCAGAGCCTCCCTGTGGGGCTGTGGCAGCCCCAGAGTCGCAGCTTTACTCTCGTTTCTTGGCAGGAAGGTTTGCTCGATCAAGGAGAAGATTGCTGGGGCAAGGCCCAGCATGGAGAGTAAACACTCTTAAATCGTGCCCAACTGTGCAGGACAAATACTGCCAGTCGTGGTAAATTATGTGCAGAACTGCCACGGTTCATTAAGAGATGCAACACTAATCGCGGGCCAGGCTGGCAGTTCTGTGCTGCTTGGCTGGTTCAGGTTGCCCAGAGGGGGACAGCAGGACCATGTGTAAAGGCCTCCCTGTTGAGTGGTGGGATGTAGGTGGCAGGATGGAGGGAAGGGTGATCTGTCAGAGCCTTTACACTTCCTCTGGGCCTCGTAAGGTGCCCAGAGGACATGGACCTCACGGATCAAAAGGTTTTGCAGCTGGAGCAAATCCATGAAGAGAAAGACACTGAATTAGAAGAGAAGTGAGTAGGACTGGAAGAGCACCGATGTGGCACAGGGATACTCAGGGAAGGAGAGATGGTGGGAGAGGACAAATCCAGCAAACATCTGTAAGACTGGGATTCTTGCTGGAAGAATCTTCTTGCAGTCACCCTTCCCTGAAGCCACAGGGGCCGGTGAGATGAAGAGGTGGTTTGTTGGGGCATGCTGCCATGTGCTCCTTGCCAGCACTGCTTTAATGCTCACTCTTCTGCTCTGCTGCAGTGCTTCAGTCAGAGAAGGAGTTCCATGATGCGGCCAAGCGGAATGACACGGCCAGGATGGAGGAGCTCATCAGGAGAGGGGTTGATGTCAAAGCCAAAAACAATGTAAGTCCTGGGTTTTTCCACCTCTAAGCTGCAGGAGGTGAAGTGCTGAGGGCTTGTTTCAGAACTGCAGCTGCTTAATGCTACTCTTCTCATTAGCTGCTTAACTGGTCAAAGCTTTAAAATACACCACCCTGTGCTAAATAGAGCCTGTGGAAACCAAGCAGTTCCTCAGCACGCTGAGACCCCCACTGTTATCCTGACCACACTGGAAAGCTGCAGGTGCTGAGGGAGAGTGATCGTTTATGGTTCCCCTTGTAACCTCTGTGCCAGATACACACAGTTGCCATGAAAGGCTTTGATTTTGGTATCTCTGCGTGCCAAGGCTGTGGGACAAACTCAGTTTCTGGTGCAGGTCTCTTCTTGTTGACCAATATCTTCACAGAAATATGGGATTACAGACATCCCTACTGTTTCAGTCTGTCCCTTGATAGGCAGCAATGTGCTGTTGTTGTAGCCCAGACCTGCAGTTCCTGAGTGGAAGGTGAGTAACACCTGTCTGCCTGACAGGAGAGGAGAGAGGCAGAGGGTTGTGTCCAAAGAAGGCCCTGCACAGTGTGAGAAATTCTGGCTGCGTGGATGGCCAAGGAGATTTTTGCCTTCAGGAAGGCTGGTGGATGCACACACACGCTCTGCACACATGAGCATTCCCTCTCTGTCCTTCCCTTCCAGACAGACCGGAGTGCCCTGCACTGGGCCGCCGGAGCAGGGAACGTGGATGCTGTGCGGCTGCTCCTGCATCACGATGTCCCCGTGGATGATGAAGACAGTGTACAAAGGCGACTCTCCCTTGCATGCCCTGCAAATGTGTTCGGTGTTGGGGGAATGCCAGGGACTGGGTGCTGGGCCAGCAGTGACAGACATCACCTTAGCCCTGGGTGGGTGGCACAGGGTGGCACATGGCACCTGCTGAGCAAGGGGCTGGAGCGAGACTTGTTTTCAGAGGTGTCTCTGCTCTGTCTTGTGGCCTTTTCCTTGCGTGCACAGTGACTGGGAGTAGGCTGGTGGAATCTGTGAGGTTTTCTGTAGAGCATGGAGATGCTTGGCTTCTTCTGGTCATATTGTTGGGGCTTGTGGGACAACAGGGACAGCCAGCAAATTCTCTCTGCCCCGTAACAACCAGGTAATACACACCACTAACTAGGAAGAGGCAGGTCTCTGCTCAGCTCCTGTGAACATCTGTGGCAGGAATAGTAATAACTGGACAAAGTGAGGCTAGAAAAAGTAACAGTGAGAAACAAATAGATTTGGGAAACTGCATGAAGCTAGGGGGACAGCTTTCCTCTGTGGTGGGGGTGGTGGTGGCTGCAGTTTAACTGTGAGTATCTCTCTTCTGCCCAGTTTGGAATGAATGCTCTCCTCCTGTCTGCCTGGTTTGGCCACCTCCGTGTCCTGCAGATCCTCATCAATGCTGGGGCCAAGATTAACAGCGTCAACAGGGTGAGAGTCTCCCTGTGTGGCTCCATCACACGGCTCTAGACAGTGCTGGGGGACAGAGAGAGACTTACCTGTGGTTAGGTAGTCGTGTGTGACAGCACCTACTCTGGGACCAGCCATCTGCACTCTGCCTTATCCCTAAAACAGGTGTAATCCAATAACTGTAGCTGTAGAGATGCACACAGCGTCCTTAGCTCGTGTTTGCGCAGTGCTGGTGTGGAAGGTGTTACAGAAGCGGGAGATGGGTTTAGCGAATCAGCAGTCAGTGTATCCTAAGACAGAGCTTGGTTGGGAAAAGGAGCATTAATACTGCAGTCATAACTTGCTGTCTGCAGCACGAGGAAGTGTAGCCCTAGAGGTGCAGAGAGGCATGGAATGGGTCTTTGCTAACAGGAGCAGGCTGTCAAAAGAGACTGTCCCACAGAGCTGGACTTGTTAAATGAGCAGTCCTTTATCTCCTCTCCAGAATGGCAGGAACTTACTCCACTGTGCTGCTCAGAGGGGACACGTGCAGGTCATAGAGTTCATCGCGGAGGTCCTGGAGGATGTGTGTGTGGATGAGACGGACAAGGTAGGAAAGCTCATCACTGCTTTGTTTCTTGAGGTGTGATACTGCTGTGCTGAGTTTAGCAGGGATGTTTCCCTTGGTCTTGGGAAGAGACCTGGAGTTGAATGCTATTCCCAGAAGTCTTCCTTCAGAGTGGGCTGAGGGATCATGGGGATTCTGGCTCTGGTCAAACTTCTAGCAGCCAGGACTTCTCAATGCAGCCTTTTGCAGAATAAATTCAGGAATTTCAGTGTCATACTCTCTTGCTGATGATGCTCCCGAGTGTGTTGTAGGTAAGTAATAACCAAGGGTGACCCTCTTCCAGCATGTTCCAGCACTGGCTGATCTGTTCCTGGTGATGTGTTTTCCAGAGGAAATATCAGGCATAAGAACATAGAGGAGTTGGTGCACATTCTTTTCTGCTCCATGGCCTTCATGTTTCCAAGAGTGATCCGCACTCTGATGCCTGGGAGTTAAATGAATCAACGAGAGATTTGCCTTTCCCCAAAAAGGGTCCTCACTTACTCAATAACTGGGGGCTTAGATATGAAGTCAATTTTTTAATCCTTAGTTGCTTTTAGTAAATTATTTATTATCCTCTATTTATAGGAAGTAACCACTGAAAAGACATCTTTTCCAATGTTTGGTGAGACCAACATGCTTGTTAGCCCCAGTGGGCAGTTCTGTTCACCTCATTTTATTAGGGTCATCCCAAATATAAAGGAGAATAAAAGCAGCAGAATAAAAGATAACAGCAGCACTTCTGCCCTTTGTGGAATGGGTTATCACCCAAGGCATTATTGTGTTTCTTGCAGCAGATGATCTGATCTTTTGCTTCCTGCGCCTTTTTGGACTGTGTTTCCATGTTTCCTTTCCCAGATAGACAGGACAGCATTTCACCTGGCTGCAGAGTATGGGAGACTGGAAGTGGTGGAGTTCCTCATTCGACTGGGCTGTTCTCACAGTGCCAAAGACAAGGTATGGGCATAAAATGACACACAAGGGAAGTGAAGTCCAGTGATATGGATGTGAAAATCAGGGAACAGAATACCAAAGGGCTCATAAAGGCGAGTTTCCACAGTTTTAACTATGGTTGTGGTATGTCAGGGCTTTTCTCCCCTATCCACCTGCAAGCCATTTGCACCTCAGTCCATACTGGATTCCTCTCCAGGACTTTTCAGACAGGACATGCAGCAAGCCTGGTGTACCATGCTCCAGTTTAAGGTAGCTGGGCTTCTTCCCTCCCTGCTGCAACTATTGGAAGATTGCATCAATCTCGTGCTGCTGGTTACAGCCTCCTCAGACACACTGCATATACTCTGTGCAAGGTTGTGGTGTATGAACACACAGTCCTGTGATACACATGTTTATGAAATAATGTTTACTCTCAGGAAGAAAATACAGCATTGCATTTAGCTGCTAAAAATGGACACCTCTCTGTGCTGCAGAAGATTATAGATGTTGGAGTGGACCTCGATGGAAAAAACTCAGTAAGTACATTTAAATGAAATAGTAACCACATCACTTTTACCCTTTTCCTCCCTAGAAATACATTCCTGCCACAGTGACCAGGCTGAATAGTCAGTATTGACAGGAGAGGTCTAGAAAATAGCTGATTTTATCTGAAGCCTACGTGGGTAAATCCAGGTGCCACTTGAAGAGTATCAGTGAAAGGCAACATCCGTCTTGGACCGATTTCCAGCTCTAAAGTGTTGCCTTCTCTTCCTGCTGTGTCTACTCACCTACCTTATCACTCCATTTAATCTCCCTTTTTCTCCCTGACCCTTGGACAGTCAAGTGCCTAAATGGTTATTGAATGTGTTTTAAACTAAACTTCTCCATGCTTTATAGTATTGACTTAGTCACTGAACATATGGACCTTCTGTTTGAGATCTCCCTTTTGACAGATCTGCCCTGGAAAATTACGTGGCTGGAACACAGTTAATGATTTAGATGGCAAATATTGGCTTAGTATCGCTGTTATTTATGTCAGGGCACACTCCCAATTAAGTTTATCAGCATTTTTTTTAGTCTTGTTTGATTACTGTCTTTGGAAAGAGTATTTGATTAGGATCTGAAACAAAGGGGAAGGCCACCTTCTGTGGTAACTGGTAGCATTTGTCTCCCCCCAGATGAGCTGCTCTTTGTTCTAAGAGCAGTAATAAAACCAGATTAAATCACTTAGGAATTCTGCTTGTTTCTGTTTTCTTGCTAAGAAATGAGCTACAACCCTCAGAAGGGAGACTGTGGTTGAGGGTCACGGGCTTCCAGTTCCAGATCCCTGACCCTCAGAACTGGTACCTTAACATGTCATGGCTTCAGAAGACGGGGTAGATTCTTCCTCATTCTGGTGCTCTGTCTTGGCCTTGCCTACAGAAATGCTGCCTGTGTCCTTTTCTGCCCTGTCCAGGAAGGCCTTACAGCTCTGCACTTGGCTGCTGAGGGGGGTCACAGGGACTGTGTGAAGCTGCTCGTGGAAGCTGGAGCTGATGTCAACGCCCAGACCCAGGTTAGCTCCTTGGAGGTGATTCCATTTCCAGGCACTGCTTTGTGGATTTATGCCTGGCTTCCCAGGGAGGGCCTTGTGGAGCCCAGCACTCAGGAGCAGTGCAGGGAGTCCAGAGGAAGGTAGGCATGGTTTGGTACAAAAAGGCAGGTGGAGGGCCCCGGGACTGGTTTGGCTGTGGAGACAGTCTCCGTGACTTTGTCAGTGTGGGGCCGTGGGGCTCTTGCAGGAGGGAAGCAGGGGAGCGTCCTGTGGATAGTCTGCACCAACTGCATCCCCCTGAGAAGAAGCCCTGACTAACACCCCTCTCTTTTGAGGTGCCTCTCAGAAGAAGATGAACTGCCTTCATTACGCAGCACTGCATGGCTACGAGGAGATAGCCAGGATCCTCATGGATGCAGGAATCCACACGGATGCTGTGAATCACGTAAGTCCTTCTCAGTGCTCTCGCCACTTAAAAAAGGCAAAGTCTGTCTGTGGAGCTGCTCAAGAGCACCAAGCAACTCTGCAGGGACCAGTGCTGCAGTCTCCCCAGTCAGCCCCCAGTGCTGAGTGGCAGCTGTGATAGAATGAGACATGCTGGGCACAGCACGGCCCTTTCAGTGCCGTGAGCTGAGCTCTTCCTAAGCACAGGGTCTTCTTTCGACAGCAAAACGTGTCAGCGACGCACATGGCGGTGCTGCAGAACTCCCCGGCCATGGTGAAGCTCTTCATCAAGGCAGGGTGTGACCTTGACATTCCAGACAATGTAAGACTGCAGCTCCTGTTCTTTGTCTTTGAAATGTCTACCAGTTTCATGGGGGTTTTGATTACCTTGGGGACAGGGTTAAAGAGGAGTGATTTAAAATGTGGAAAACCTGGAAATGCAACTTGGGAAACGTGAAACCCATGAAATGATTCTGAGTGTTGCAGTGAGATAATTGCTGGATAGCATTCAACACATGGGCTGTGCCACATCCCTGGGACCTGGGCACAGCAGCACTGCAGTCAGGCTCTCTCCTCCTTGTTGGAAGCAAGTGGGAGAGACTTCAAGCTGGAAGATATTCTGCAAAACATTTGGAGGGCTGAGAACGGGAGGCAAGCCTGGGGGTAGTTGGTTGTCTCATCAAATTGTAATTTTCTGAATGAAGGGCTTTGTGTAGATTGTTTCAGTTAATGTTCATTCTTGTAGCAATGTTCCCTACTGATGACACCATAAAATTGCCACATTTTGTGTTTGATTTTACTTGTTTCCATTAAACAATCCCAAATGGGGACATTAACCCAGCCCTGTGTCCCAGGAACAAAGAAATGGCACAGGTCCTTCCCTCCCAAGGCCAAACTGCCTGCCCACAGAAACTGTTTAAATAATAGGGAATAATATAATCCTATAAGTGACCCTAGAGAGCCTTATGGAGCTGAAGACATTCCTGATCTAGACTGAACTGTTATCAGGGAGGCTTCTTAATGCTGGTGCTGGGACAGGGACAAACCAGTTCTGCTCAGCCAGAGGAACCCAACTCTAGCTGGAGGTAGGAGGGTGTTTGACCCTCAGCTTGAAAAGGGGTAGAGGGGAAAGGAGGGCAGAGCCGACAGCGTTCTTACAGCATTTCCCCCTGGTAATGTTCTGTCTTGTCCTGCCAGCCTCACGCTTGTCCTTCTCTGAAATGTAGTCCTTTCTCCCTCCCTGTGCAGAGGCAGCAGAGCTCACTCCACATCGCTGCAGAGCACGGCAGGCAGGACGTCGCCGAGATGATTCTCGTTGCAGGAGTTAACCTGAAGCTGACAGACAAGGTAAAGTCTCCATGGGTTGAGTAGGTCCTGTGGGAGTATGGAGGGAAAATACAGATAGATGGTCTTTGCCACTGTCTTTCATAATTTTCAAGGAATGCTAGTAATATTAAAATGTGGATATTTCCAGGGATAAGGGCTTAAAACACTGCTGAGTAGGTTATTTTGATGTGTGTTCCAGGAAAGAAGTGGCTGGTTTTTAGGCGGGTAGACAACAGTTCACACAATTTTTCCTTCTCAAAGTTGTTCTTAGTTTCTTCTGCTTCTACTTGTGCTATCACACACGTTAATATCAAAGATTTCAAATAATGATAAGCAATATATCCCAAGAATCACAGCACATCATGTATTTTAACAGGATAAAGTATCTGATATAAATCTGGCATCATTTCCAGGGCTTTTGCCCTCTAATTAAATCAACAGAATTCTAGAAAAATCAGGTAAATTGCATGTGGCCTGAAAGTGTGGCCTGAAAGTGTGACCTGAAAGTGTGGCATGTGCCCAGAAAATGCTGAAGAGGCTTGGGCAGAGAACAAAGCAGTGTTTGCCATCCTCAGTGGGTTAGAGCAGACCTGAAGCCACCTGGCTGAACGTGCCACCTCCCAGCACTCTCTGGAACTACAGTGACGCTCAGCTCAGGGAACACATTCACACTTCTCTGTGTGAAATTTGGTTTCTGCTCACATCTGAGGCAAGAGCCATTCTCCCTCGCATGCCTGGTGGCTGGGCTGGCTTGCTTCATGAAACTTTCAAATCTCATTCTTTCTGCTCCATGAGTTTAGATAGAAATCCAAATCCCCCCCCGCCCAATTCAAAATCACATTCAGATAAGGAGCACAGTTACATTTTCATAGTCCCATCAGCCTGTGCTTTTCCCAGGAGACGGTTTCTAATCATGTGTACGTGGAGCCTATAAAATGACTGAAGTTGTATAAATCACTTCAGTTTCACGTGTCAGCAAACCTGCGGTGCAAAAGGCTATAAAATGCCTTGGACTGCAGTGCTGAGCTGTTCTTCTCACAGCTGCACCCCTGTTGTTGGGAGCCTGAAAGCAGCCTGCCATGCACTGGGAAGCTTTTCCACCTGCTCCTGCCCAATGGGCAGATCCTTTATGGCAACAGAGGAGATGCTGCAGAGCCTAGAAAACCACTCCCTGTGCCCTGCACGCAGTAGATCAAAGCCAGCTCACACCTGAGATGTTTATAGGTGGAGAATAGGTCCTGTCTGGATGCATTACTCAATAGTCCTGCTGCTGCAATGGAGGTTGTGCCTCCCAAGGTGCAAGGCCTTTTCCAGCTCATTTTCCCCTTCTGATTTCAGCAGGGGAAAACATCTCTGGATGTCGCTGCCCGAGGCAATCACATCAACCTGGTGGACATGATTATCAAAGCTGACAGGTTTTACAAATGGGAAAAGGTGAGCAGCTCACACACCACCCCCTGCCCTTTCCAGGGCAGGTGGAGCTTCATCCACTCTATTGAGACTCCTCATACCAGCTGTCAAAGGAAAAGAAATACAGGGCATCCTGGGACAGCCTGACCTCGACTTTCATCCCCTTACTTAAGAAAAACAGAAGTCCTCACAGTGCCAATGGCATCTGCTTAAGGCTTTCTTTATCTAAAAAGGCTTGTCGTTAGAAATCCCAGGCTGTCCTGCCAGGAACAGAGGTTTTCAAAGGTTCTTTGACAGCTGTTCCCAAAGCCCTGTAGAAGGAGGTGGGATAGCATTTGTTCCTTTTTCCAGGAAAAATAGAAGGACTGAGCAGGAAAATGCTTGGCCCAACGTCACCAAATGGGATGTGGTGAGTTTTCCAGCAGCGGAAGGGAACTCCTCCTGCGAGCAGCGATGAGTTCTTGTTGGAGGCAAACAACCAGCTTCCCTCTCAAACTGCAGCTGCTCAGGCCCAGTCTGCCATCTGAAACCCTGCTTTCCCCAGGCCTGTGCCCAAACCAAACTGAGCAGTGCGTGCTGGAAGTACAGCCAAATGCCACGTCCCTCGTGTCTTCTTAAGATTTTGGGCATCTTCCCATAGCAGGGCACTAGAGGGGGAAGAAAAGGAGGGCACACGCCTGTGGCTCAGGCACAGCTTCAGCAGTAATGCTGTGCAGGTCAGGCCCTTCATGGGCTCCCCGTGCAGCCCTAGGGAATGTCATCGAGCCTCTTTGCACCAGGGCATGTAAAGGCTGTGAGCACGAGCCTGTGTTGCAGGGAAGCAGGAGATTTAATTAAATGATTCTGCCCCAAGCGCAGATAAAAGGCAGTACAGAAATGGAAATCACGATCCGCACAGGCTTCTCCGGCAAAGCGGCTTTTAACGGTTTTTGTTGAAGGGCCTGGTTAGCACAGAGCGAAACGGGAGTAGAGAGAGTAAAAACAACGTGAAGTGCCAGAATGAACTTGCAGCGACCTGCAGAGCTGAGGGTGTGGGAGGCTGCAGAACGACAGGCACCCTTGCAGCACCCTGACTGAGACCTGTTCTGGCTTTGCAGGACAACCTGAACAGCAACTCCAACGCATGGGTGGCAAAGCACTTGACCTTTAAGCAAGATCACAGGCTGGAAACACAGCACATTCGCTCAGTCATGTGGAGATTAGCCACTAAGTACCTCAAACCTGGGGAATGGAAGAAGCTGGCACAGTACTGGAAATTCACAGATGCTCACATTAGGGCCATTGAGCAACAATGGACAGGTATAAAAAACGTCCCAGGTATTTTTCTTCCTTCATTTGAACTGTGTTTCTAGGAGATTCAGCTGCAGTAAGAGCCAAGCATGAAGGAAACCTGTTGGTTTATTTCAAACAATCCAGAGATTAAGTTAAAAATCCTGCTTTTAATGAATGTGGAGTTACCTATACACTGGAATTTGTCCAGGAGCAAAGCACACAAGCAGGGGAATTAGTGGTTCATTGCTCCTTTCTTATGAGACACTTACCAGGCTGGTGGGTTCTTGCTACAGTTCTTGTCCTGTAGGACAGGAGAAACTTGCTAGTTTTATTTTTTCTTTGAAGGATATGAACCAAGAAGGCAGTGAAAGTTCCATTTAGCGTTTAAGTGATACATTAGCAGAAGCAGGGCCTGAGGGTCTGGTTTGGCTCCTGTCAGGACTCTGTAGTTTGGATAACATGAGTAAGGGGCCAAGCTGTGCTCTGAAGGCAGAAACTCTGTATTGCCATGAAACGTTGGCCAACAAGTCCAAGCTCATCCAGGGCCACTCCATGAAGTTTCACATGAATCCAGCAATCCCACCACAACCAGGAAATTAGCTAAACCATACTTTGGAGCCTCCTAGTAAAATCCAAAGGCAGGGGTGGCCAGACCCACCAGTTCAGAAATCTGCTCTGGTCAGGGCTGTGCACTCTGAGGGCGGGATTTCATTTGTGGTTTGATCTTGCCAGGCACTAAAAGCTACAGGGAACATGGCCACAGGATGTTGCTGATCTGGCTCCATGGTGTGAACACTGCAGGAGAAAATCCAATCAAGGGGCTGTACGAAGGCCTGGTGGGGATTGGAAGAAGAGATTTAGCAGGTAGTACTTTTATCTTCCTTCACTCAGCATTATTTAAATCAATTTATCTGAACTCTGTGGTTACACAACACACACAGAAGAAAACTTCAGTGAAGCCACTTCATACAAGCTGAAAGCACCCGCCCTGCCCCCTTGCTTCCATGACATGTCATTTCTTTCCTCTTGGTTTTGATAACTGAGCACATCCTGCCATGGCTCCAAACTTCCTGCAGCAGAACATTCTCTCTTTCAGAAAGTATCCGGAAAAAAGCCAACGCAGACTCCACCTCTCCACGGAAGTGCACAGCAATGTAACACCGCGAGCAGCCTCTGCTGGTCCCAGAACCACAGGAGGAACGCTTCTCTGCTGCTGCTGCTGCTCAAAGGCAGCTGCAACTTAAGGGCTTCTTGTCAGAAACAGCTGGCACTGCTGCACCCTTCTGGCTCTGGAATGACAAGGGTAAAACAAATGCTCCTGGTCAAAAATGCCTCTTTACACAGAAGGGAGATTTTTTATCAGCAGTTTCCTATGGTCTGGGTACTGTAAAGGGAGTTCAGTGAGCAAGCCTCACTTGTCACACTGGACCAGGAAATATTACACTGTTTTACTGTACCTTGTTTACAGCATCTGTTTGTATATAAATTTTTAATTGTCAGGTTTTTAAGTTAATGCCTTTGTTTTCAGGAGTGTTCTTTACTTACCATATTGGGGGGTGTCCGTCACTGGTGTCTCACTCTTCTGTAACTTCCCTCTTACAGTGAGAATTTAAGAAGCAAAATCAAAGATACCACTTGGTCCTTTTGGAACCTTAGGGGCTGTGATTTTTCATGCTTTGCCTCTTCACAAAAAGTTTCTGAGAACAACAATAACATACGTCGTGTTTATAAATTCACATTAACATACATGTAGTGTTTATAAATAAAAGAGGTGACTAATGACCCCCCCTTACCTTTTCAAACTGTCTCTTTAAAGAGATTAGTCATTTACACAACCTCTGGCAAGGACATATAGTTTCCTTACATACCAATTTGTCATGTAACACTTCATGTTTCTTTTTTACAGCATTTCAAGGGGAAAATAATGCCTGCATTTCAATAAATCTAGATTGTACCCTCAAATTTGCAAGTTGTATCTTGTCATCTTTATTTCAAAAACACTACAACATTCTTACTTAGAGCTAAATGAGTACAACCTTATAATTAAAGCTTCAGGGGAATTCAAGCAGAAGGTGCTGGTTTTCTTCATTTCCAGAGGTGGCTGTAGGAGCAACCCAGGACTGTAGTGAACGCCACTGCTCTTCTCTTGGAGTCAAAACAAGAGACAGTTGCTGAAAGTGAAGTTTTATTGAAAACCATTTTTAAGCAGCAAGAAAGTTAAAAATTCAAATGCTTTATTTCAAATAGAAACAAACTAACTTACAACACAACGTACGAAGCAAATAAGTGATGGCAACGTGGTCGCTTAAACATCTTTTAAATCAAACATTCAACAAAAATATATGTCAGCTTATAAGTACACAACCTGCATGTGGTAATATATACAGCCAAGTGAAAAATATAAAAAGAAATATACCATTCTGCTTAAGAACATGACAGTGAAGACTTTGGTAGAAAAAATGTCTTTATTGTTTAAAAGTGTAGTCTTCAAAGATGCTTCCTTGAATCCAAAGACTAAAAATTAAAGAGATCTATCCCATTACACTGCTGGAGGTTTCTGTCCGTGGGTAGTTCACTGACTGCTGATCCTGTAGGAATCACACAGTGATAATCGGCTAACACAAGGGAAAAGGCAGAGTGGGAAGAGTTGATTGTACACAGGAAGACCACCAAAGTGATGCCTCCACTTCACTGGCACTCCCAAGCCTACTGCTCCTCTTGCTCGTTGCTGCTGTGAAGACTGATCTTCTGGACTTCCAGCTCCTCTGCGCTGACCATGGAGGGGTCGATGGCTGCGTACCGGGTACCGTGGAACTGCAGCAGGTGGATCTGTGGGACATGGGAAATGACACGGAAACAGCTGTAGAAACACACTGGTTTGGTAAAAGAGAAACATTCCCTCCGAGTAATTTTTGTGAGGATGAAACCATAGCTCTGGAGTACAACAGAAAACCATCAAAGCTGCCCCTCCATGAATGTGGCTGCACCAGCCCTGCCCTTTGCTATCAGAGATCTCCGAGCACACATTGCTCAGGCACAGAGCAGGAGTTTCCTGCTGCTCTTGGGGCTAAACACATTTGTAGATTGAGTTTGAATTCAGAGACTCACCTGAATATACAGGTTGACCTCAGCACTCCTGCAGAGATAGGGGAAGTTGCCTCCTGTTTTGAGGTGAGCTCTCCTGGCGTTGGGGTAAAGTTTATACATTTCTTCTTTTGCTTCCGTCGAAAGCGCACTTTGGTCGAACACCTACGGAACAAGTCCCAGCAGTCAGCTCTGAATCTCAGCTCTTGCTGTTACATCAGACTGGCTCTGTGTTGCTCCTAGAAGTGGCTCTCACAGCTTCTTTGTGGAACAGTGTAATGAAATGAAAACAAGTAAACTTGTTGGGCACTGACAGCTAGAAAGCCAAGGCTGTAGTACTGGAACATGTGGCCGAGTTACTGCAGGGAATATCCTGTTCAGTGTAGCACAGAACAGTCACAGTGTTGCCCAGTCAGCACAAGGCTTCCCTAAATACAAAGTTACATGCTGCAAATGCTTACTAAGTTGCTAATGGAATATCAAAACCCATCTGCCAAGGGGAGGAAACAGTGCTTAGGAAAAGAATTAAGTCCACGTGAACTTACATCCATAATGGTTACAGGGATGTCTCGGATTTTGTGAGGTTCTACATAGGAGTTCTGGCAGTTGAGGGTGAGTCTTGAGGCGAGCTCGCTCTGCCCCAGGCTCTCCAGCTTGCAGGAGAGAGAAACACTGATTTAATAACACATTAACTTCCTGCAGTGAAATATAACATGAACAATAAAGCCAGAGAGAAGATAGTTTTAAAGGGATGAAGGTAATTCCAACTCAGTATTACTCTGCATGAAACAAACGTTGAGAGCATGTTCCATTAGTTGCTCCTACCCCCAGGGAATGGCCTACAGATCCATCCCAGTACTTTCTCCTCTTCCATCTTAGTTCCTTAACTTCCTCTCTTTTGATCTACATAAATAAACAGAACTAAGGAAAGGTCAGCACACCAGTTAGACTGCTGGGGCTGTGACAGTCAGCACCTGCTCAAGATCCATTCCTCCCTCCTGGGCCAGGGAATGAAGAAAGCACAGAAATCCCTACACCCTCCTGCTTGGTCAATCCACAGAGAGTGACACCACAGCCATCGGAGCACACGGATACCTACCCTGTCCACCATGAAATCAATCCCATCTGCCATCTCAGGATCTAGAGGACCAGATGCAAAGTTCCCAAGGACAATCTTTTTCAGCATAAAAGCAGGCATCAGCCAAAAGCTAGAACAGAAACAAGATGTAACAATCTTCAGTCACCAAGGACTCTGGCACTGAGATGTTTTGTTGTAAACACTCCCTTTCCTTGCACAGACTTTGTGCCTTAACTTCAAGTGAAATCCTGAAAAAGCTTTAAGAGCAGAGAAATGGAAGTCATGGCAGCTTGGTGCTTGAAATGTTCTGGGAAGCTTTTAATCTTACATGGCAAAAGAGTATTTTAAACATACTGAGCAACGCTTTTCTTGCTCTAAATTTCTTTTGTTAGAAAGCAGGCAGAGTTTTTAAATTTGACCACACATCCACAGTGGATCACAGAACAACTTGTCTAATTCCACACTCTCAAATGTGAAAATTTCCATTCCCCTTGTGGTATGCCTTTAAAAGTCTTAAGTATTCCATCCCACACCTCCTTACCCAGGTTGAATCAGGTTAGACACATGTCCAACTCAATCAGTGGGAACTTCATTGCTAAAATTAATGCCATAAGTCTGCTTGCTTGTCCCAGTGTTCCTTACCTGTTTGCTGTCCATGTCTGATTGAAGATAGAAGTGTCACTAAAGGCATTACACAAGATCAGAGACTGAACTCTGGGAGATTTGTGTGTGTATTCAGCAAATTTTTGAGCCAAAAAGCCTCCCAGAGAAGCTCCAAAAAGGTGAACCTAATTCAAGGGAAAAAAACCACCAAACAGATGACGTTACACTTGTGAAATGTGACCTCTGAGCCACAATGCTTGATTACAAAAATAGGTCGTTCAGGTTAACCCATTTTTTGAAGGAATCACTATTCCATTCATCTTCTGGTTTTATGAGTGACATAAATGTGATAAATATTGACAGAAGGAAATGTTCCACATAGAATCACAGTGCAAATTTCTTTGTGTTCATCAACCTAAAGAAAAACCCCAAACATTTCACTTTGTTCTCCCTAGCTGTTCCATTCCAAGGTACTTGATTGTGGTGTTCTGTACTGTGTGAGTTAGCAATGATAACTTCCATGGGATCTCCTGAAAAACTGAAGTCAATCTATATAATTCAAAAAGCATAGAGTTGAATTTAGGCCAAGTGTTACAATTTCCAAGGGTATTCACCTTCAAAAATAAACTAGTTTTAAATGTGAAATGGCAACACCAAACAGCCCCTTTGTTTACAGGCTGTATTTTTATGTCCCATTTTACACACTGGCTCTTAAACAAGACTCTTTCAGACATCAGGTTTTTACTGCAAGGATACATCCACTTCCCCACCTCCAGGCACTCACTTTATCCAGCTGAAGGTGGTCTAACAGTTTCCTGAATCCATCACAGAACTCGAGGTGATCCCAGTATACTGGATACTGCAACTAAAATAATACAAAGTTAAGAAAAGCTGGTCTCGGATCAATCTGCTTCAAAGTCATACCAGTCCTCACATTAAAGGTTTCAGGACATTAACCTGTCTCTCCTGCAGGGTGAGGCTCCTCAGCAAGGTCCCCACAGCCCAAGGGTGCAAACACCTCCCCCTCACACAAAAACACACAAAGTGCTGCAGAGCGAGTTTGCTGGGGAAAGTGCAGCATTGCCTCATCCTCTAGTCAGTGGGAGGGGAGGCTGTAACTGTTCTTCAATAATTTTGTAGCGTTTAACAGCTACAGAAATCATTAACTGCTGCAAGAGACACAGCAGGGCTCCTAAAACCAGGCTGTTTAATATTGTACAAATCAACCATTTCAGTTTAGCTCAGGAGCTGAGAAGCCACAGAGAAGCAGGCTGGGTTTCAAGCAGTGTCATAGCATTTCAAGTATTACATGGGCTAAGAACCTCGTTATCCATCATCCTTAAGGAAAACATGGAAACCCTGAACTCCTGTGTTTGCCTCAGGACTAACAAAGATCCAGCTGGAGGCAAAAATGACTTGTGTCCAGGGCACACAAGAGGAAAAATAGGCTGAGAAGTTAATTGTGTGCATGCACAAGGTTTTGGGTAAGTGCTGCTCTGAACACACAGCAGATTCCAGCCTGGATCCACATGCTACTTACTCCAGAGTGCAACTCAGCAGCAAGTTTTTGGTGGATTCCCTCAGTCAAAACCACGAGTTCATTATCCAACTTCTGATCAGAGTAACAAGCACAAGCACACCAACTCTGACACAGGACTGAGGATACTCACAGCAATAACTCTGTAGCCCCATCCAGTCAGTGCCAAAATTTGCTGGAAAAACACATCTGCAGTTCCACTTACAGGAGGGAGAAATATGAGTGGGCAGCGAATGCTCCTTGGTCCTGCATCATACAGTGACCAGACTTTACTGTCATCATCATCTACTATTATCTGCAAAGAGAGGCACGGGGGGACAAGGAACACAAGTGAGGTTCTTCAGCCAGCTTCCAGGATTACTTCTAGAAATTTCCATCATCTCGTAAATGTTATCTTACTCATGACCATCTTTTAGTACTCTTCACAATAGCTTTCTTCTCTAAGGCTGTTTTCTAACTGGAATGATAATGTTTGTGTGGACGTACCTGGAACAGAATTGTGGCCATGCACCATCAGACCAAATGCTTTGTGCACTCTAAGACGAGCTGGACAAGGAACTGCACCTCAGGAAAGGAACTCCAGTGCTCAGGAGAGACCCAGGAGGTCAGTTCAGGGTACCAAGAGCAGCAGCTGCAGGCTGGAAGAGCCAGCACTGCCCCAGGGACAGGTTTTTAAACAACCATTAACATTTGCATCCATGGACAGAAGATGTTACAGGTCTGGATCCATGCATGCCTGCTGAATTAAGGAGCCAACACCACAAGTTTTTGATCTGAAACTCTTGGAGCTGCCTGCCAGAGACAGAGACACACAACTGCCAGGACAGCACTGCAAAGCTGAGCTGGGAGGAAAAACACTTCCATCATCTGGCATTATCTCAGGAACACCTGGAGTGTCCATGACACACAGCTGGCCGAGGCAGATTATTCATACATGAGGTGCTACCATTAATAAGCAGCTCCTTGTACTCATGAATATCTTCAAAAGTATAAGAATTGGGTCTTCTTTTCTAGCAGTGCTGAAGTCTGACTTGTTTCGACAGGGCCTGTTCTACCAGCAAAGTGTTTTGTTTATTAAAGTGTCCTTTCAACTCCACAACCCAGCAAAGGCTTGTGGCTCATACCAGATCTACAGACACAAACCTCTGGGGAAAGCCCATGTCACACAGTGGGAATCCATCTTCCTCTGTATCAAGGTTTTACAGCTTTTTGAACAGTTATATACAAACACAATTTGCTTTTCCAACCCAGCAGTTAAGCTTCTCAGCAATCAGAGAACAGTGTATCACAAATCAGATTTGCTTGACTAACAAATCTGCTCCTAATAAAGCCAGTATTTCAGGCTCTGGGGGCATGTGAGGAATCACATGATACTGTTGTTTTCCAAAGTCTCTGTAAAAAAAGGAAGACTGCATACCAGAGCATCCAGACCATTGAAACCATTTAAACATAAACTTTCTATAAAGGCTCTCCCAACGCTCCCAAAAACTACCCTTTGAACACAACTCCTGGGCTGCAGGCCTTGCCATTCTCAGCTCTTCCATCAGTAATGTTGGAGCTGTTCAGGGTGGCTCCCTTGAGTTTTGCAGGGCTAGGGTGTCCCTTGATGAAGGCTTTTAGGAATGACTTACCCAAGACAGGGAGCAGTGTATGTACATGGAGGCTCACAGGCAAAGCCAGAGATTCAGTTAACAAATGTTATTTTCTGTGCTGTACCTCCTACATCTGATCAGGGCAGGAAGGCTGATGGAGCTGTGCATTTCCTGAGCCTGCCAGGAGAAACATCTCAGCCCATTCTCCAACAGACTGCCCTCGCTCTGCTTCCTTAGGTTGATCTGACAGCAGTAACCAAGGATGGTCATTCCTTCCTGCACTTCTAGGGGGGATAATGCAGGCAAATGTATTCCCAAAGACAGCTTCAGACGTTAATTACATCTTCAAATTGGGCTTTTTTTTTTTTTCCTTCTCTCTCCAGTAACCAGGACTAGTTTATTTTTATCTCCTTCACACCCCACATTCACGACTGTGGCATCTCTTGATTTTGAGCAGACACTCAGGAGGGTGAGGCATTCCCTGGTCTGAAGGTCACCAGGTCACCATCAGCTTCAGTTTACATACGTCCCCAGTTATGAAGCCCTGAGCACTCGCAGCAGCTGGAGGCAGTGGCTGCTGGCAGTGAGCTGCAGTGTCACAACGTCCCCACGGCAGCAGCACCATTGTAACCACAACCTCCAGCTCGCCATATTGCATCCCACAAAACAGAGCCTGGGAGCACCCACGCCTCTTTCCACTGTAACACTTTCTCCTGGCTTTGCTGACCTGGTGAGGCACTGCCTGAAGGCAACAGCTCGGCACAAACAGACCCAGCAGATCTGGTACTGCCCAGAAACAGATGGACAGCCAGGGACAAACGGAGCACGTGTAGTCAACAGCAACGGCTCTTTCTTAATTACAGAGCACATAAACGGGCAAAAGCAAGTGAAAATCCTACAGCCCTTCCCTAAAGGTGTTCCTGCAGCCCACACTGCCATCCAGATTAGGGAACCACACAGACTGGAAGTCGGCTTAGCCCAAAAACAAACTATAACACACCCCAAGCTAAGCAGGCCACTGACTCTGCTCGGTGTGTACGGCCCCATCAGACTGTGCTTGCAGGAGCAGGCTGGGGGGAAAGGCAGCGCTGTCCTTCAGTCTGGCAGGAGCTGCAAAAGGCACACATGAGAGCCTGAACGGGTCAGGAGCTACGTGCTAGTGCTGCACCCTGTGCCCTCTCTGTCCTTGGCACGTACAGAGAGGGGGCTGAAGCACCGCACACCTCCAGCACTCCCCTGGGACTCGGTGAAAGGAAGTGGGGAAATCCAAGCAAGAGCACAAACTCGTGGGACAGTGTGATTAAGCGAAAGACATCTAAAGGACAAGCAGCAGAAGAAACCATTTGGGGTTTTCCACCATGGTAAAGGATCTTCCCCCTCTCGGTAACTCTGTGTGAAGTCCAGCTGCTGAAAGGTTGCCTTTAGATGCTGCTTTGGCCTGAGGATGACGAGTAGGGACAGGGCAGGTGGCTCTGGCAGCACAGGGTCAGTGCCCTGCCTCGGTGCAGCGCACACAGGCAGCTCTGAGGCCACATGTGATCCCCAGCACACACTATTTCCTTGGAGTCTCCTCCTCAGGCATGGCTGGGATCAGGACAGCAGGTACTGCTGCTGTGGGCCGCAGCTGGGAGTCTCTGCTCCCCACCACTTGCACAAGAGACCTTTGAGAAACGCGTGAAAACGAAGGGTGTGCTCTCATGCACTCACATGACACGTGGGGCAACAGTTCAGGAGATAAAGCAGGTCAGTAGCACAGCCACAGCTGCCCTGCATTAACCACACAGTTTGGTTCCTCTCCACTACAAAACAAGAGGAGAATTCACCCACGAGACAATTCCAGTTCCAGCTGTACGTACCTTTTTAAGAGGAACTGTGCTTCTGAACCAGTTATAGTCAGGAGAGACTTTAATCTCTCCCATGATGTTTAGAAAAACCTCAGTCTGGGTCAGCCTGCAAAAGAGAAAGTGAGAAATCAACACAACAGCTTTCCCCTGGGCAGCACTCGAAAGCTGTGCTGTGGACACAAAGCATTGCAGGGTGACTTGCTCTTATCAGTTGATGGCACTACCTCTGACTCACACCAAGTTTACTTTCGCTCAGTTTTTATCACAAACCATGTAATTATTCCCCCCCAAGAGGCTGTCACCTGACTGCCTTACTGCAGCAGCCTAACAGTGGTATGATGACGCTTTTGTAACAGCATTCCCCTGGGACAGCTGCAGAGAAAGTTAATTGTGTTGCAGGCTCTAAGTGGCTTAAAGCCTTAAAGCATGTTTTTGATTTGTTTAAAATTGATAAAGCACTCCAGATTTTAGCTAATAAATATTCATACAATTCTCTCAGCAGCTCACACCACAGACGTTATTTCACGTCTCAGTATTCAGATCACGTCCTTCCATCCAAGTATAACTGACCCAGAGGAGTCCCAGAGCACATTAGGAACATCATCTGATCCGAGGCTTAATTGGCAGAAGATTCCTGAAATTTCAATTCTAACCACACAGAAGCAGACTCTTGTCAGGAGTTACCAGCGAAGAGACCTTTGAAACACAACAATTAATACATTTCGAACAAACTGATTCAGAGTTGGGGCTGCACAGGAATGCCACTAATCCACTCCCCAGTCAGAATGTCCAAGCACACATAATGAGCATCTTATAATACTCCATTAATTAGTAATAAACACTGAGGTAACTCCAAGATTTAACTCTTTTTTTAAAAGCAGCTTTAAAGAGACCATTAGCTTCCATTTATAAAACAAATGGCATCAAGCAGTTTTGAAGCTTAGAGACTCAATAGCTTCACCCTGAAAGCCAACTGCCTCAGGAGATTATTTTCATGCATTCACACACAGCACCGAGCATAACAAAACAAAGAAACTTCTGCTCTTGTTACTTAACAGTTGCCAAGCCTAAATCAATAGGTTTTGTTTCTTAATTCTTCATAAAATAAGACCTCGTTGTGTTCTGTGAGTCACTGCAATTCATTTCTCCCTGCAGGAGAGCTGCCGGTGGGCAGCTTAACCAGCTTACAGGGTTACAGCTGGATTAACAGTTAGTTACAATTTCCTCATCTTTCAGTCTTCATTTGCAACGTTCCAGGTGCAGAAAACACAAGTTTTAAAAGAGGAAGTACTTTCTGAACTCCAAGACAACACACACCTTCCACAGAGCAGGAGCTGCCCCTCTCACGTCCAGGGGTTTCAGGTGAGGAGTTCACCTGCGTGGCTGTTGTTTTGAATTTGCAGTTTCATTTCATTTTGGTGCTTGCACCAATTATTTTGCTCTCTATCACAGTCTGGCAGCAGGTAAAAATACAGCAGAAGTGACAAACAGCTAATTCCAAAGCAGAGCGGGTGCAAGGATGTGTTCCTGGACTGGGGGACAGAGGACCACTGGAGAAAGGAAGCAGTGGTTCAGACTAACTCCGCTCCATAACCACACATCAGTGGCTTTCTAAAAGCTGTTCAGCAAACAACGGCGTGACAAAGTTGTGGCAGACATAAATTACAGGAAATGCCTTAAAAACACACATTATCTTGTTATATTGGCAGGGCTAAGAAGCAAAAGTCACAGCCAGGGACTGCACGGACACAGAGGCGCCGGAGAGGGAGACTTTCTGCTGACAATTCTGGATGCCAGGGAGGGTTGGCAGATCTCTCCCTGTCGTGATCACCTCCCTGCTTCTGTCCCCTCAGTCTTTCAGCACAAATTAAGCTGATTTTTATGGGCTGGAGGCACAAAGCTGTGTCATTACACTGGGTAAGGAAAGGGTGCAATGCAGGTGAACTTTGTCTTGCACCTTGTCTCGCAGCATAGTGAAGTTTAGAGTTCACCTAAAATCTGAATTTTGAGCTTCCCAGATCACCTGTTATCACCTGTGGAAGTGAAACATTGGCCTGTAACACCTGGGCTGATTTTCCCCAGCTTCCTTCTTAGGGTGCATCTCTGCCCATCCCTCCTAAGGGCTGCCCCTCTTTTCAGGAAAGAGAAAACAGTTTGTCTTTGATTAAAGAAGCTTTTGCTGAAGTTGATGTCCTGTTACTGAAATGCCTTTTTTCTTTTTCCCTTTGGCACAGAAATGCAGCGTTAAATTTGCAGGCACAGACGCCCATGTCAACAACAACAACAACACGTGCTTTCCAGCTGCAGAAAAGCTGAACCACGAACTCAGAACAGGAACTCAGCCACTGAAGGTAACTCAGACCACAAAGAACCTGACCGGGCTCTGAAGACCCAATTTTCATTTTTAGGAAAACCGAACTACCCGAAGAACTCTTATCTCCTAAAAACAACTCCTCTACAGGAAGAATCACCTACGGATGACGATCACTCTCCCTGTGAGTTACCCTGCCACACCAGCGACGTGTTTCTTTCATTATTTATTTAGAAAGGCAATGAGAGAGAAGATTTAGGGGTAACTGGGGCACGGCAGCAGCACCTTCCCCTCTCCCACAGCAACACTCCCACCCTCGCTGCCCCAGCCCCTGCTCCGACCCCCTCCTCAGCCACACTCGGCCCCCCCAGCTTTGCAGGGGGAAGGAGACAAACCCCCCACACTCAGCACCCTCAGCCCGAGCTTCCCTGAGAGACCCCCCGGGAAAATGAACCCCAGGGCGGGGCTTAGTGGCCGAATCCCAACCCCTTCCCTCAGGGGTCCCTCCGGATCTCAGAACACACCCCTCGCCCCCCGCAGAGCCCCGCGACCCGCCCGGCACAGCCCCTGCAGCGGTAACGCCGTCCCAAACAACGAGAGACCCCCGCGGCCCCTCAGAGCCCCCCCCTGAGGAAAAGGGGCAGCAGGCCCGTCTCCGCAGCGGCAGCGGCAGCCCCCCACCTTGCCCGGTCGGCGCTGGGCGCTCAGGGGATGCCAGGGCCCGGTGAAGGATGCCGGACGAGGAGCAGGACGAGGAGCAGGACGAGGATGAGGACCGGGATGAGGACCGGGATCCCCCCGCCTCTCTCCGCCCCCCCCCCCCGCCGCCCCGCGCGCCCGGCCGGGGGCACGCGCCGGCCGCCGCTTCCGGGTGCTGCGCCCGCGCCGCCCACGTGACTCCCGGGGGGCGGGGCGGGGGGCGGGGCCCGGGGCGCTCGCGCCGCCATGGCCGTCAGGGCGGGAGTCACGTGCCCGCCTGTAATTAACAGCGCGGGGGGGGGGAGGGGACTGTAAAACTTAATCAGTCCTCCCCCAGGGACACCCGACACCATCCCAGGTTGCTCCGGCCTGGCCTTGGACGCTCCCAGGGCAGCCACGGCCTCTCTGGGCAACCTGTTCTCTGACAGGTGATAGTGAGTCATTCCTCTTAATGACCGGGTGGGGGTCAATTAGCTCCGTTTAATTGGTATGTGATAAACAGGTGAGCTGAAACAGAGCTACAGGACCTGCTGGTTAAAGGTGCGTTCTCCGTGAGACCTGCTCAAAAGATACGCTTCATTAGACAATATATATTTATATACCCTGGTTGAAGATCACCCCACGACGCGGGGCATCATTTTCCATCCGCTCCTAAAATCGCTTGGTTTTGCCTGAAGTTTCCCACTCTCCGGCTCAGCGTGATATTGCCACGAAAGGCCTTTTAAAAAAAATTACTCCTGCGATCCAAAGGGAATGCTCCTCTCACGCAGCGTATCGGAAGAAGAGTAAAAGGCAGGAATCACCTGAAATAACGGGCGTTTTGGGACGACGGGGGGAAGCGCGGGCAGACCGAGGCAGTCTGGCAGGGACTACATCTCCCATGAGGCCCCGCGGCGCGCTCGCGTCCACTCACGGCCCGGACTACACCTCCCATGAGGCCCCGCGCGGCGGGCCGGCTGCCTGCGGGGCCCCCTCTGCGCGCGGTGGCCGCCGGGAGCTGCAGTCCCGCGCTGACGCGCCGGGCCGTGTCACGGAGGCGGGCGGGGGCGTTACCGGGGCGGGCGGCTCCGCCAGCGAGGCCTTGTCGGCGGCGGTGGGGAGGGGGTGGGGGGGGAGCGCGGCCGCTCGCCATGTCCTGCCACAGCTGCGCCGCCGCCGCCCGCCTGCTCGGCTCCACGCTGCCCTCCGCCCGCAGAGGTAACCGCCACCCACCGCCCCGACCCGCCCGCGCCGGGCCCGCCCGGCCCGGGCCCGCCGGGCCCTGAGGAGCAGCCCCGGCCCCGCCGCTGCCCTTATCGCGCCCTGGCGGCACCGCGGGGCGGCCCCTTGTCCCTCCTGTTCGTGCTCTGCCGGTGCAAACGGCCGCCTTGTGCCCTGCGAAGCTCCCGGGGTGTGTGTGGGGGGGGTGGTGTTTTGTCCTCGCTGTGGGGAAAACGCGTTTTGGGGTAGAGTTTGTACGGGCAGAAGTGATGCTCGGCAGCTGTCGGGTGGAGTGCCTTACCCCGCGGTGCGAGTCGAGGAGTTTAATTACCTCAGAATCGCTTAATTGGTTAAAAGCCTACCTCTCCTGCAGCCTGGGCTTGAAACGTTTCTCATAAAGGCTTGGTTTCGATGAGCAGAAAGTAATTGTTTATTTCCAACTTTGTAGAAGGGAGACTGTGCGAACCACTCGCTGGAAGCTGAAGTGGTGGGAGAGTGTTGCTTTTTTTACTGTTTTTGTGCTTTTCCTGGTGGGCACTGAGAGTTGACAAACCATGTGGTCCTTTGCCGAAAGGCAGACACCCCCCTTACCACCCCAAAACTGTGCTAGAAATCTCTCTGTGGCCACACTTGCGTCAATACTTTGAATTATTGGATCCTTGGCAATATCCTGGGTGAGTCAGAGGTGATTTATTGCCTTTGAGAGGTGGGTTAACTCGCTATAGTTGACTTTACGTCTCAAGACATCACCTGTGCTGGGAGGTTTAAAACTGTACCTTCAACCCCAGGCTGTCCTTATGTAAACCCACCAAAAAATAAATCTTAAAGCAAGTAATGTTCTAGTTTCGCCTCAGAATTATATTTTTTTAAATTTGCCTCTTTTTTTTTTGGTCAGAACTAAGATTTAAGGGGGTAATGCAAAAGAACAGATGAGACTAAAACACAGAGTTATACAATTATTTATGTATCAGCTCTCCATGGATGTTGTCTAAAAACAAGCAAGTTTTATTTTGGTGCATTTCTCGTAACAAATTATGTCTTCTGGCAGGTACTTTATTTGCTGTTGCTGTTTGGTACAAACTTGAGAGTGTTCAGAGTGTGTGGGACAGGCGAGGCTTCACTTCTGTCACAGTCTCCCCCACGGCTTTCTTGAGCAATAGATTCTTCCAAGATATCTGAAGCTTGACCCAAAAGTCAGTATTTATTTCATCAAGTATCAGTTAAAGGTTAATAAGTGTCAAGAAGCTTCCCATCACTTCTTAAGGCACTAATCCGAACACGTTGGATTGATTCCAACATGAGGGACACATCCTGTAAATTTACTGCTCCAGAAAAACCACCTGAGCCGCTGCCAGGTGTGTGAGTGAATGTTGGCAGCTGTTACACGTTGGAATATTTACCAGTATCTGGATCATTCAGTGGAAGCTGCCAGGCTGGAATGGTGATTTCTCCTGAAAATCTGCCTCTGGGCTTATTTATGCAAGAAAGCAGTTGTGATAATTTTCTTTCTGCTTCATTCTGTAATTACACAATGATATTGGATCCAAAAAAACCCACCACTCAGACCTCAGAATAAGCACAGGGATGGGGCTTTTCAGCCACAAGCTGATGTAGCAATAATATGATATTTTTTTTTTCCCCTGGTTTAGCCTTCCCAGCTCAGCACTCAGTGCTGGATGTGGCTTCACAGTTCGTGCCATGCAGCTCTCAGTGCATTTTCTGTCTCACAGGAGCTCTCTGACTAAAAATCAGGGCTCTTTGAGCTTCTGTGTTGGTGCTTCAGCCTTTCTCCACAGGCCAAATCTCCTCCTGTTGCAGGAAAGTTGGGTGACTTCAGGTTTTGTTCAGGGCGAGGTGAGGTGGTGGTTGTTACATTTTAAGGAGTCTTTTCTCAGATTCTAAACCAACTCTCACTAAAGGAACCATCTACGAGGAATAAGCCTCCAGGACAGAACAGCTCTTGCATTGTAAACACTCTCCAAAGCTTATTCTTTACTGACAAGTGCATTTGGCACAGGGAGCCTTGGGAGTTCTCTGCAGGCTCAGCTGAAAGACACAGCTGCTTGTGGAAGAGAGCCAATATTTTTAAGTTTCTGTGATGTTTTCGTGGTTTACCCCGTGTAATCTGGAATGTGTTGCAGTGGCACCCAGCGAGGGGAATTCGGAATGGGAAAGCACGCTGGTTGTTGTTCCTCCCTCACGTTTACAGTAATGCTATTAGGCATCTTTAAAAGACTCATTTTTAGTCACGTTAAAAATAGCTGCAAGTCCTCCTCAGGTTCAGGAATCTTAAGCAGCATCTAAGTTAATAAATCAGCTTCAAATCTCATTTGGTGCTGTTGTCTTGGTTGTGACTTTTCAGAGGCCTGTGAGAGTTTTTCTCGTAACTTTAGGTTTGTCTTCTGTATTTTTCTCTTGCAGTATGTGAATTTTTTTCCAGCCAAGTTTCCATCTCTTTGTTGTCATTGTTTCCTCTTTCAGAGCAAATTAACTGTACTCTTCTTGCCATTCTTTTTATTATTTTTTTTTTAGAAGAGTTTTGGAGTTTTCTGTGGGATTCTCTCATCTCTGTAACAGTAAAAGCACGTACGATCAGCAGGTCTGTGCTTATCGTTGTTGCTGTACAGCTCTGCTGTCAGTAAGGCACAGAGTCCTTATCAAAACCAGAGAGCAAGTGAAAATTTGCCTCTTTAAATGAGAGAGCTGAGATATGGGTTCCGGGCTGTTGTTGGTGTTGAAATCACAAGCACAACATATGTCGGTTCACGTCAGAGCCATGAAATGCAATCCTGCCCGTGTTGCAAGAGGAGGAAAAGGCTGTTTAGTTTCTCAATGAGGTTTGGTTTAGTTTTTTTATCGTGTTGGCAATAAGGTATTTCAGCAAAGTTAAGATTACTCTGGATTTACCTGTGCCAAGTAGGACACGGCCTCTCAGTTTTCCTCAGGACCAGTTTGTTGTCAAGTTGGTGCCTCGGATTCCTGGAAATGAGTTTTTAGGAGAGTTCCCAAGCGAAAGCCAAATCCAGACATGCAGTCACCGAGTCTGAGACACCCTTTTGGCAATTTTTGCATAATGAAGAGACACTTCAAAGGTCTCTGTCTGGCTTCAGGAGTTGAATTATTTCACAATAAATGCTGTGAGTTGATTGTGTTTATCACTCTGAAGATCAGTTTCATAACTGGGGTGTTCCCTATTTCATGCCACAACGGGACTCTCCATTGTCTGACGTTAGAGGACCTGGAATTGCTTTTGGGTCATTTTTGGACAACCCAGGCAGCTTTTAATGAGATGAGCATTAAGGTGGTGAAGGGAATTTATTTTGGATAATGGAAATGCGAGTGCTGTGTTGCCAAAACCTTTGAGCTGCGTTAAATGTGAATGCGTTCTGGGATTGGGTGGCTTTGGGGTTAGAACTGGAGCGTTTTTAAGGTTTGATTTCCATGTTTTCTTTTCCAGGTATTACGTGTGGTCGTACGCGCATCCCTGTTTTAGGAAAACTTGGGACTTTCGAAACTTGTTCCCTAAAACGAATTCCTCTTAGGAACTTTTCAGAAACACCAGCATATTTTGCTTCAAAGGATGGTGCGAGCAAAGATGGTTCTGGAGATGGAAACAAGGTAATCTCCACAAATTGAGTTTTTCAGTGGTTTGTTTATGTAAAATGTTCCTTACATTTTTTTTAATTGATTTTTTTTTTTACTTGGAATTATCATGAAATTTTTGCCAGCTCTTGACATTTCCAGTCCTTCAAATTGCTACAGCTGTCGGTGAAGAAGAAATAAATTGTATTGTGAATTTTTTAGCAGAAAAACCTTTCAAATGTCCCACAGCACTTTTCCCAGTTTTATAAATCTTTTTACCTGGTATAAAGAGACACTTGAAAACTTTATAGGATGTTATAAATCCACAACAGGTTTCAGGATCTCAGGAAAGTGTAGCCATAAGAATTATTCTCCTTCAAAAACCTGCTACTCCCAAGTAGGCTTTTTAAAGTAAGTACATTTTTTAAAATGTCTGTGGTTTTTTAGCACTGATTTGGGAGTTGTGTTAAGCAAGACAAGTCTATGAGGACATGAGCTCTATTCTTGTTAGTCAATTGTAGTCTATTTTCATCCTGGTTGTTCTGTATAATTGTAGTTAATAAACAGCTGCTTCAGATAAATGATTACCTGAGAATAAAACTGCTCTTTAGTCAGCAAATAACGTTTTGAGAGTTCACAGGCAAGAACTTTGCCTTAGTGTGGTGTGTTGTGGTACCTGAGGAATTGTCCAGGCAACACAGGTGTGTTCTGAGGGTTCGGAATAAATAAATAAATCTTAGTAGTATTTTTTTCTTGCAAAGGGTCGTGAGGAGAAACGAGTAGACAAGAAAGGTTTAAACAGTGGGGAACTGCCTTAGAAAAGGGAAGAGAGATCTTTGCTGTTTCCTAAAATATAACTTTTTTGAATCAAAGTGGGAAGGCATAGAACAGATATAGATTTTTAAGAAATTATAGCCTTGAACACCACTAAACACGGTAACAGGCAGAAAGGCAAGTAGGATTCTGCCTTAGAAGTAAAAAATACAACATTTCCAAGCAATTTGAGATGCCTGTTTTAGCACGGATGTAGCAAAGTTACACCTGTCAAGGGTGTGAGAGAAGAGCTGTGGCTTCAGAAACCCTTAGAATCAACACAGTTGAGATAATAAAATTACTCTCTAAATAAGATTTGTTTTCTTCTCTGGCATTAAAACATTGAAATACGCTATTAAAACATCCTTGGCACAGTTTATTTTGTTATTGTTCTAGTGCCAATCAGGCAGTTCTGATGTAGGTATGGGATACCTTTTCCTTGGGCATCCAAAAACTGGCAGATGTGTGCACACTTCAAAGCGTTTATGTCATGCTCCTCTGAGTTTTCAAAGCCTTTAAACCATCCTGACAGCAGCCATTTCGTCATTCAGCAATTGCAATATTCAGATTATTTGATTCCATCAGCACCGTGCGAAATGCCTGCCGTACCAGCACCGTTGTTTTGGGGCTAATTGTCTGGAAATCTCTTTTAGAAATCTGTTGGAGAGGGTGGGAGTAAAAAGACGAGCTCTGGAAACTCTGGGAAAGGAGGGAACCAGCTGCGCTGCCCGAAATGTGGTGACTTGTGCACACACGTGGAGACCTTTGTGTGTAAGTCTGAGTTTTATCCTCCCTAATTATATGATGTCAGAAATCTTGTTATGCATAGTTTGGTCCTGTTGGTGTAATCATTTATTGTCTCTGTGGGTACATCTGTGTTATTCCCATGATGTGTGGGAATATGGTGGTGGAATTCAGATTGTAACTGTGAATGTGCAGTTTTAAAATAGTTTGCTGCATTTTATGCATGAACAATACCATTTTAACCCCTGGTACTTGTTTCTATTATATAAATATGTACTTGCATATATGTACCTTTGTAATGTCTGTCCTTTCTTTCCTAAATAATAAAACTTTAATCCTGCATGTACTATAACCAAAGTGCTTATCCAGCAGAGGAATTAGTGTCTGACAGATGGCTTACTAGAACAGTCTTTTATGGCAAAGTCAGATCCATAATACATTCCAAACAGAAGTCCAGCTAGAAAATCCAAAATGCCTCTTCTCCAGCAGCAATAGCTACTCTTTTTTTGGAAGTAAAATCCAGATTGTGCCACTTATGCTTTAGGTTCCATCAGGCTTGAAGAACACCTTATTTCAGCACTACTGAGACCAGCTTGGAAAACAGTTGTCAGAAAGCAAACACCCATTGTTAGTTGGTGGGGCTCAAGGAGGAAGTACCAAGTCATAATCAGACTTGTGCACTAAGGAGCTTAAGACAAGGTCAGCACAAACGTGTCCAGCAGTTGTTCGTATCACAGCTGGTGAAAACAATGAGGGGATGTGCTGCTATTTGCCGCTACTCATTTCAAATACTATTTAAAATGATCAAAAGTCCTGAATCCCAAGGCAATTCTGTAATAACAGCAATGGATTTATTTATGTTAAAGGATCAGGCCTCAGTTACCTTTTTTTTTTTCCCCCCCGGAAACAAGGTTGTTTTTCTAGTTTGTTTGAAACTATAGGCAACACTGTGCTCTGCAAAGTCTGGCCCTAGTCCATGGAACTAGAAATATGATCCTGTCTGCTGTTCAATGTGCTGGTCTCTCCCTGGACTAGGTGTGGTTGGAAACAGTGGAAGGATTTTTAACTCGTTTACCTACTTATGATTCATGAGTAGGCAGAGTCATTTTGAGACTCTCTCACTTCACTGGTGTGTGTTGCCCTTGGTGCTGGAGTTTCTTTTATCTGGAAATAAAATTCAGGCACTGCCCTGGAACGATCACTGTGTATCCCTGGAAAGCAGAGATGTGGTTTATTGCCAGTGTTGCTGGGAATGTTTAAGCGTGCTTAAAACTTTCTTAGGAAGAGGATTTATTCACACTAACATTATGGGAGAAAAGATCTGGTTTATACAGTCTAAAATCCACTTGAACTGCAGCATCAGAATGGCACAGGTTCTGTTAAGAGCTTGGGACTGAAAACCCACTTTTCTCCAAAATTCCTGTGAGTCATGATGAAGTTTTCTCAGGACCTGTGTCTTTCTGGTTTAGTATGTTAATTTGAGCGCACTGCTTCCCAGCCAAACTTGCATAAAGAAGCTGGAAAACAGAAGAGCCAAGTTCTAATTATCTTAAAAATTATTTGAAAAAAAAAAGATTAAACAGAAACTAATAAGGGAAAAAAAAAATCTGTCCTGTTCTGCCCAAAATGAATGGCTTGCAGGGTGTATTAAACCTACTGTAACTTGATTTTTTGGGGTATGCTTTTGATGTTGCTTAGTCAGGAAAAAATGATGAATTTGCTCAGTTCTGGTTTGAATTATGAACCTGCAGAGGCTTAAGTAAATATCTAAATCCAAAGGAAAACATGCAGTTAGCATTTGCTTCAGTTTAAGTATTGGATTTCCAGTCATTTTGAGAGAAGTAGGGAGACAAAATATTGAATAAAAGCCACATTCATTAGTAAATGAATTGCCATTGAGTGGCAGTGTGACAGGCTGGTCATCCAGTGAAGTTTGGTTTTGATGGGGCTTCACTTTGTATCTGCAAATCTTGCCCAAGGATTTGCTTGGCAGTGGTTTTCCAGTAATAACAACGATGGGGAAAATGTGATGCAAACAACAAAACCATTTTGCTCTGACCTCCTCTCTCCGCAGTTCCTGTATTGTTTTGGGTTGTGAAAGTCTGTAAGGAGTTTGTGATCAGTGAAATAAGACGTGAGCTCAGATGTAGAGTGAAATCCAATAGCAGAAAAGCTGATTGGCGTAAGAAGCTTTATTTAGATGCTGCTTTTACTGTCTCCACCTGATGCCATCGGGACTCCGTCCTCCAAAGCAAGACTTCCCTGCTACTGTACGTCAGCAGGCAATAAGTTCCCCTGCTTTCACCTTCCTCATGATTCTTTACCTTATAGCAGTTAGATAGTGGCTCATTATCTCAGCCCTACGAGTGTGTTTAAGATTAATCCTCCAATTGTTTTGGTTTTCTGTGCTGTAAAAACCCAGCCTTTCTCTTCAGCAAGGTCAGCTCACACAGACTTTGGAAATCCCTCTGCAAATTCAGCCTCTGGGTTAATATGCCTGATTTGAAAACAACACTTGACTTGCATTTTGGCACACTGTAAATATTTGCAGGCATCTTGATGACTGGGAGGTAATTTTATGTGAAGGTTCTTTGCTGTGCTTTGAAGTGTTTGCTAAAAGAACATACGAAAACGTGGCAGTGTTTAAGATTAGCGAAGTTGCCTGCGATTTTTGGATGCTCAGATTTAGGGAGATAACAGTGCTTAAACTTGGTGCCCCCCCATTTCAGAGCCAATTTCTCACTTTTTTTTTTTTTTTTTTGTTCTGTTAAAGCACATATTGATGCTTTTCCCTCAGATTGCTGTGTAGGTGATAGAAACTGCCCAGTTTTGTGTGTTTGATAACACTCTCCTCCTCAAGGCACCTCCACAGATCAGTTTCTCTACAGGCTCTATTGGTCTTGCTGAAAATTAGGAAATTTATAATAACCTTCCGTTGTGCTGCTTGAAATAATTGATAAGTGTACTTAAGTTTTCTTTAATGAATGATGTTTTAAAGATGCGTGGCAGCGCTGCTATGGCCTGCTCTTTATTTTCTATCTTTTTAACCATTCCTGTGGATCTGGAAAGGGAGCAACTGTTCTTCTGGCTATTCCACCCTAAATAAAGCATTATATAAGGAAGCACATCAGCCTCATGGCTGTGTAGCCATCAGGAATATCAGAGGTGTTTGGGGTGAACACTGGGAGAAAGTTTGTTTGTTTGTTTGTTTTTTCCTACAGTATTGTTGCTGAATAATAGTTACGTAAGAGGGGTGGCTGCACGCAAGTAGTTCTCCATCCAGGCAGATAAATCACTTGGAACGTTGCCAGGAGAACTTTCAGGCTGTTACACAAATTTTCTTTGGACTAGAGTTGATAAAGCTGTGATGGTCACAGCATTAAGTGCTTCATTCTTAAAATAATCCACTGTCCCTGCTTATCCAGGTATAAGGTGGGATTAATAGTAAGAAAAACCCCACCCACTCCTCTTTCGCTGATGCCAGCTCAGTGGAGGCAACAAGAAGTTATAACTAAGCAGCTTGTTTGTTGCTAGAGGGTGACATTACAATCAGCTGGTTCAGGCCATTTTCTAAAAGCCTTTTATGATTTCAGAAATTTGGACATCGAAGTTTTTCATGTGGTTGTTTTGCTACATTTACTTTGCTTTTAATTGAATGTATTTACAAATATATTTACTTCAGACCAGTCCCACTGCACGTGACTTGCATTTAACAGAACAGTAGTATGGTTAAAAAAGGCCTAATCTGAATTACAAATATATTCTTCTTCTCTGCTGTCTATTTTTCTTGCTTTCCAAAGTAAAAGAGAAGCAGTGCAGGTTCTAGTTTTCAGGCTTTTGAAACCACTCCTTGCAGGTAACATGATTTCTTGAGACGTAGTTCAGCAAGTCAGTGGTAGGAGGGTTTAGCTTTTGGAATTTGAAAGAAATTTGTTCTACTGTTGACAGTAAAAATAATAAATAAGCAGAAGATCTTACAAAACATCCAAGTCCTGAGGGTCTGTTGCATACCACAGCTGCCCCTGGGTTAGAAACAATTTCTGTATAAAGCCCTCATTAATTTTGCCCCTCTGAGATGCAAAGTTTCCTGTCGAGTGTAGTGCTACTGGAGAGGTATCAAACAGATTTTTGCTTTTTAGTGCCTTGTTTGGTTGCTGTTTGGGGCAAACTGTATTCCCTCTGTGTCAAATTTCATAGGCCAGTAACTGCTTTTAAATCTTCTAAGGTGAAGGAAGGGGAAGTGTGTGAACGCAGAGTGGCCGTGCTGTCTTACAGGTGCTTGTCCCGTGATGAACAGGCAGTTCAGTGAATGCTGTCAAAGCAATTCCTCTCACCATTTTGTTTCACTTTTTCTGCAGCTTCCACCCGTTTTGTGAAGTGTGAGAAGTGTCACCACTTTTTTGTTGTACTGTCAGAGGCAGACACAAAAAAGAGCATCATCAAAGAGCCCGAGTCAGCAGCAGAAGCTGTGAAATTGGCATTCCAGCAGAAGCCACCACCCCCACCGAAAAAGGTGCCTTCTTAATTCCTTCTTAATTCTTGTCCCCTTGTTTTCCAGCAGGGTGAAATGCTTCACTTAACCCATCAGGTGTGTAAAGGGCTGCTGTGACAGAGCAACAAACAATAAAGGTGATTAGCTCAAGGTTAAAGCTGTGAGAGCTGTGTGACCCAGCAGAGCACTGATAAAGGGAACAAGTAGATCCAATAAAAGTATTCGGACTTGTTTCCCCTCTACCTTTGTCTGGTGGCTGAAGTCCAGTACCTTCATTTTCTCCTGGGACCCTGAGGGTAACCTCATCCCTCACCAGCCAGAGTATCTTTGATTTCCTGCTCTGGCCTCACGTTCTGCATCCTTATTTTAGCAGCTCCCTCCTGTAGCTGCAGAGCCTTTTATTTGGCCTGGTTTGGGGTGAGAGCTGTGGCTGCTTAGCTTGTGGCCATGATCCATCTGAAGTCATTTGGTTTCCCATCTCCTGATTACTGAGGGAGCTTTTTCTGTTTCTCAGTTCCTGGTGGACCGTCATGGTCTCTGAAGCGCCTTGATAGGCCTCTTTTAAGAACTGAAGTATTCTTGAAATTTCTGTTCCTCGTACAAATTTGGATGAAAATGACTGTGTTTACATATGAGCGGAACTGACAGACACAATGTGATTGTGTGAGAGCCATGTTTTTTAAGTGAACTTGTCAACAGGAATATATTTTGGTTTTTTAGATATTGGATTTCTGTTTCTCAGTTCTATAATGGTTGGTTTAGATCAAAGTCCCTCTTTGGCACAATATACTATTTTTTGCTTTTCTCTGCAAGGTGATTTAGAAGTGTTGCTAAGATTGAGTTATTTTTCAGATTTACAACTACCTCGACAAATACGTTGTTGGTCAGTGTTTTGCCAAGAAGGTGCTTTCAGTTGCTGTGTATAATCATTACAAGAGGATCTACAATAATATCCCAGCTAACCTGAGGCAGCAAGCAGAAGTTGAAAAGCAGACTTCTTTAACTCCAAGAGGTTTGTATACGATGTTTGGTATTTTTCTGGTCAAATAAAACTTATCATTTAAGGACCCTAACTTACTAAATCTGAGAAAGGCTTTACCTTGACAAAAGGTGTTCTGTAAGTGAAATGATCAAAAAGAATTTCTATTAAATTTAATTTTCACTGTGAACCTCTGTGGTGTATTTAAATGGGAATTCAGAAGGTTTATGGTGCCGGGGTTATTGCCTACTGTATTAAACGTTTAGCCCTTTTCTTTGATACGTATTTTTAGGTATTCTCCTTTAACTTTCTAAGGAGAGCCTCCTAAATTTTTCTTTCTAATCTCATTTACTGCTTAACAGTAAATCTGCTGCTTGAGCTGCAAGCAACAATGCAGGTCAGGAAGGTGCTATTTTGCCTGGGTAAATTGATGAGTGCTTAGATTTCTAACCTCAACTGTTGCTGCTGGCAGCATCCATTGGTCACCAGAGTATTGTTCCATATCTAGCAGGTAGAGATGGAGCTACTCTTGGCAGTACTTTTCCTACTGAGTAAGTGTGTAGCTATGTTGATCTAATTTATTTTTAGAAGCAGGATTAAGTTACCATCTCTGACTCAAAGTGTGCCTTGGTGGTTTCTTTTTTTTGTTCTGTCTTGCAAAAAAATACCGCGTTAGGCAAACAGAAATCTTTATTTTTTTAAATTTACCGAAATAAGACCTTAAACTGAGGAGGGAATATCGGTAGCACTGTTGAAGTGATTTTAGGAGAGCAGTTGTGTACCTGGCACCAGGAATTTCCTGACCCTCCACAGGGAGATAACATGGTGCATACCCAGAGAGACTGATAGTGAATGTTTATAAAAAATAGTACTTTGAAATATGTAAAGCCTTACATTGTAACGCTCAGATATAAACGGGAGAGTTTAAGGAAGCCTTTTCAAACAAAATTGTATTATTGCATTTTTTCCCCCTTCTATAGGTGATTTTAAAGTGAAAATCTAATCAGAGGTAACAGATCATTACTGTTTTAAGAAGTAGAAAGCTTGCTGTCATTTAAAAAACGTGCAAACTGGGTTTTGGGTTAGTTTTGACAGCAATAAAAAGTAGTTCATGTGGGGATTTCTTGCTAGAAATACACTCATAGACAGTGATGAGATGTATTCAGAAGAGGGCAAGAGGTGGAGAATTTATAAACCTTTATAAACTTATTTTTCTATTACTGTTTTCATCCTCTCTCTTAGAGTTAGAAATCAGAAGACGGGAGGATGAGTACAGATTTACAAGTAAGTGAACTCTCTCCTCATGTCCTCCTCTGCAATACCTGCTCTTGATGTTACTGTAGAATAGTCTCTAGTGACTAGTTTGAAGTGCTGGGTAAAATCCAATTCTTGTACTTTTTCATCCTAGAGATCAACAATTTGGGGTTATTTCTTCTCATAAGTTAAAAAAAACACACATAAAAAGTTAGAGATAAAATGAGTTAATTTGTAAGGACTGAAAATTTTTGTCCTGTCTTTAAATGTAGAGGAGTATTTTTAGGTAATCCACTGTACCATTAGAAATTCTTTTCATACATGCCTGTGCAAAAACATGATTGGAACTCATGTTTTTGTAATAACTGTGCCACATTTCTGTTGCAGTCCTATCTGTAAACTTCTGTACGTAGAGAATTATAGATTTGCAGAACACACTAAACTCTTATTACGTATTTAAAGTAACGACTTACCTTGTTGGTGCTCAAACAGTGCTGTGATTTTTCTCTTCAGAACTGCTGCAGATTGCTGGAATCAGTCCACACGGGAATGCTTTGGGAGCATCAATGCAGCAACAAATGAACCAGCAGATACCTCAGGAAAAGCGGGGAGGAGAAGTCCTAGATTCACCCAACGACGACATAAAACTTGAAAAAAGTAATATCTTGCTGCTTGGACCAACTGGATCAGGTACATCAGCTGCATATTTTTATAGGTGTCACATTTTTCGTGGAATTTGCTGTTAATGAGTGATTTTCCTCTTCTGTGATTATTCGAATTTGGTGTATAAAAAAAAAGCCTAAACCGTGAATTTCAAACTGGTTTGGTGCCATGTTAACACACTGAGCTAAGTGGCCTTAAAAAGTAAGGAGCTGTAGTCGTGTGGTTTTCTTTTTTTTTCGGTTTTTAATGCCTATATTTACGGACTGAATAAAAGATGCCACTTCGACTCAGCTGGAATAAAATGCATTTATAGTTTCTCTGCTTTAGCCGGCAAGCTGAGATGCTGCAGTTAGAAAGAGCTGTTTCACCTCTGGGACAGATCAGCTGCAGGGGGTTGTAAAAAGAAATTATATTGTGTGTTCGTAAGAAGTGGGAGTGTTTGTGCTGAAGTGATGGCATTTTGCAGACTGTTTGGGAGAACATTCACTAAATAATATTTTAATTCTGTTTCTTCCCAACTTCAAAGCAGGAGCAATTGGACTTTGCACTGCACCCTGAGTGTCTGCAAAGGACTACTGATTTATTTAATCTTTAAACTCTGCAAGTACATGTGTTCTGGTTTTTATATTGTGTGGCGTTTTATTTGTGACACTGTATGCATTTCAAGCTGCCTTAAATGTGCACTGTTCAACTAAAATCAGAAATATACCTTGCCAATGTGAAAAACACTGGTTGTGGAAACTATCTCCCTTGGAAAATGTCCCTATGTGAATATATGAACGTGCTGGCATTGTTCAGAATGTTTAATAAACTATGGTAAATCTTAGAGTGGTTTGGGTTGGAAGGGATCTTAAAGCCCATCTCATTCCACCCCTTGCCATGGGCAGAGACACCTTCCACTAGATGAAATTGCTCCAACCTGTGCCAGTGCCTCACCACTCTCACAGGGAAGAATTTCTTCCTAATATCTCATCTAAGCCCACTCTCTTTCAATTTAAAGCCATTCCCCCTTGTCCTATCACTACATGCCCTTGTTAAAAGTCCCTCTCCAAGTACTTGGGTTTGTGTGCTCTGGAGGAATAAATGGCAGTTGTAACATGCAGTTTTTATTTTACCAGGTAAAACCTTGCTGGCTCAGACTCTGGCGAAATGCCTGGATGTACCCTTTGCTATCTGTGATTGTACTACCTTGACCCAGGCTGGCTATGTTGGGGAAGACATTGAATCTGTCATCGCAAAACTCCTGCAAGATGCCAACTACAATGTAGAAAAAGCCCAGCAAGGTAACCTTTTACTGTGTGTTGATTTTGCCGAAGTGTTCAAAACTTTTAAGACCACCAGTATTTCGGTAATTTATATTCCTCTTGCGTGGATTAAATTTTAACACTTTAAATCAGACAGACTTAGAACTCTCTTAAGGTTTATTCCATCTTGTACTTTTGTCCTTGTCCGTAGCTGGACAAAATGCCCATGTTTTTACAGTCTACAGTAGGGAAGTAGAACAGTCTGCTGCTGTTACTCCTTGTAAATTCTTGTTTCTCTTAAAAAGTGGGATCTTCCTTAAATCCATTTTCTGTAACTGCAGGAATTGTCTTTCTGGATGAAGTAGATAAGATTGGCAGCGTCCCCGGTATTCACCAGTTACGAGATGTTGGAGGAGAAGGTGTTCAACAGGTAAATACTTCCCTGGAGTGATTTTTACTTCTTAAGAGAACAGCCCATGGAGTGGACATATCCTGTCACATGTCAAACAGCATGGGAATGTGTAGTCGTAGTTCCTCAGTTCCTCACCTTTGAAACCCTCGTCTTTCCTCTTGACTTTGTTCGTTAAAGAAAATAAAAGCAATCCGAGAGTGGCTTCACTGAAATGCTTTAATTGAAAAACATCTTTGCAGCATTCAGACAGCAGGTTGCATAATGTAGGCAAGAACAGATAACATTTCTCATTTTAACAAAACTCTTAGAGCAGCTCACTATGTGCAGCTCATAATGTCACAATGGGAGCCACATTAAAGAAGGATTTTTGTCCTTGAGTGAGATTCTCTCATGGAAAACCGCTTTCTTTAGACAGTTACTGTTTCTGTAAAGGCATAAGGGAGCAAAAAATGTAAGTACATCTATGAAAGTAAGCACAGCATCGTGTGCCCTCTTACGTGATGCCACACAGAGGAATTTTTTTATTGCTTATTTCTTCTCTCCTCCTTAGGGCTTGTTAAAATTACTCGAAGGCACAATAGTAAATGTTCCAGAAAAGAATTCCCGTAAACTCCGCGGAGAAACGGTGCAGGTCGACACAACAAACATCCTCTTCGTAGCTTCTGGTGCTTTTAATGGTCTCGACAGAATTATCAGCAGGAGGAAAAATGAAAAAGTGAGTGCATCAGGCTGTGCCTGAGGTGAAAGATCATCATCTTAATTACTGTTCACAGTACTGACTTCTAAAGGTCTTGCTGTATTGGTAAACACACTGAATTTGTTTGTTTGAGCAAATGGCGCTAAAAACTGTCATCATCTTAAAATACCTGGTCACGCAGTTCACTCTTTCATATATTGGTGTTTGGGGGACAGAGTTTTGGCTGCAGGTTTCCGGAAAAATGTGGACCCTCTTTCTAATTTGACTGAAATTCAAATTGTTGTTCACGTTAATTCATGTAGATTTTCACGTAAACATATTTTCTTCACTTATGAAGTGTCACTGGTATTTGTAATCTGACCAGGACACATCACTAATCTTTTTTATTTTAAGAAAAACTTGCTCTTAGGCTCATGTATTGGTCCTTCACTAAGGGTCAGTGTTATAAGAAACTGTGTGCAAGGGGCTGATTTTACTATAAGTAATTTCTTGAGCGTGAACTAATTCGTAATGGCGTCAGTCACTGCATATTTTTTAGTACACGTGGAAAGTGATTTATTTACATCAGGAAAACTCATTGTTGCAGTTCTGTGAGCAGACCATGTTTGTTTTGCAGTATCTAGGATTTGGGACACCGTCTAACATGGGGAAAGGCCGAAGGGCTGCGGCAGCAGCTGATCTTGCCAACATAAGCGGGGAGTCGGATCCACAGGAAGACATCGAGGAGAAGGATCGCCTGCTGCGCCATGTGGAAGCCAGAGACCTGATAGAGTTTGGCATGATTCCTGAATTTGTGGGACGTTTGCCTGTGGTGGTTCCTCTGCACAGCCTGGATGAGAAAACCCTCGTCCGGATTCTCACCGAGCCCCGGAACGCTGTGGTCCCTCAGTACCAGGCTCTGTTCAGCATGGATAAGGTTGGAGTCTTTATTTGATGACTCTTCAGTATTCGTGTTTATAAATACAGTGGGGTTTCCAGTAATGCTTGCACTCAACACACTGAGTTATAAATGAAATAATTAACTGAATTTACCGTTTCTCTCTGTGTAGTGTGAATTAAATGTAACTGAGGATGCACTGAAGGCTATAGCCAGACTGGCCCTTGACAGAAAAACTGGTGCCAGAGGTCTTCGATCTATAATGGTGAGTAAATTAAGGCTTACATAGAGTAAATGAAGCTCCCTGGATTTTTGTGCCATTTTCAGTTGAAACTTCGTTTAGCTCTAACTCTTATATGAATACAATAAGTCTTTCTAAAACTGCATATTCAGATTTCTTCCAAAAAGACTCGCTACCTCTGGAAATCACTTGCTGACCATATTGTTATGTAGAAGAGGGTGTACAGAAACATTTTTCCCTCTCTTTTTTTCTTTGTAGGAAAAGCTGCTGCTGGAGCCCATGTTTGAAGTGCCCAATTCTGACATCGTATGTGTGGAAGTTGACAAAGATGTTGTAGAAGGCAAAAAAGAGCCAGGATACATTAGGTAAAAGCATGACAGAAGTAGCAGAACAGAGCAGTAGTACAACTAGGCAGGTATTCTGATGGGATAACACAAATCCATGCACACAACCTAAAAAAGACCCAATGGTCTGTATAGTGTACACAGCTGAATTAGTGCCCGTTCTGTCCTAGAAACCCTGGGTTTGTAATGCTTTAGTTTTTAAACAGATATTTTAAAATAACATATATGAAATTACTTGAAGGCTTTTATGTGTGTGTATACCTGTAGAAATAGAAGCAAATTATAAGCTAACAGTAAAAATGTGAAATTTAATTGTGACTGTACTGAAATTTCTGAAATGGAACTGTTTCCTTCCCCCTGCTTTTTACCACTGAGGTGTTTTTTTGATACAAACTCCAGGCTAATGCAGTTTTCTGCATTACTCTTGCAGCAATGGAGAGCCACAAAGGCCTGTCTTTTGATTTGCTGAACTCTTGTTAAAATAATCAATTTTATATTGTAAAGATCATGTTATGGTAATGATGTGGGATGCTGAAAGCACTGGACAAATCTGGATTAAAAGGAAACAATTTTTGTGATGGAGTTGAGAGAGAACGGGTCAGGTTTAAAAACAGGTTGAAAATTAGTTCCTAAATTTGAGATCTCAAATTTAGCAAGTCTGTCTTGCTTTCTACCCCTGACAATGTTTTTTGAGTGACTTTCTCCCCTCACGTACTCATCTGTCTGTTCTGAAGTTTGGCTCAACACACCTGCTGTCTCAGAGGATGGTGAGAGTGGAAAATATTACCCTGATGCTTTAAGTGATTTTTGCAGAGCACCAGAAGTAATAAATTTATTGATTAAATCAAACAGCCTACTGAAAATCAGAAGGTTAATTGAATTCAGTTAATGAGACTGTGTACTGGTGGTACTGTAAATGTGTACAGCACTATTTCCAGATCAGAAGGTCAGAACTTTTGCCAGAACTTCTGGAAACTGTTTTTCCCCTCAATTTTTAAAGTATCTGATCATTTGTTTTAATTCCAGGGCTCCCACTAAAGATTCATCCGAGGAGGAATACGACTCCGGCGTGGAGGAGGAAGGCTGGCCCCGACAAGCAGATGCTGCAAACCATTAAACACTGGCAGAATACTCACCTGCATAAAGCTCCCTGGGTTCTTTCCTTATGATTGCCTCTGGATTCAGGCTGATCCTGAAGGATTGGATCCTTCTCGGATACGACACGTGATGAGGAACTTTATCAGCTAAATCAGATCGTGTATCTTCTTGCAGCATCACCTTGATTTGATGGACAGTGTGGACTGGGATGGCATAATGCTCAAATATGAATTGTATATTACACTTGTTCAATTAAAATGTATAGCAAATACGGCAGCACCTGCACTGCTCTTGGCAGAAACTAAACCAGCAGTGCAGGTGCTGCCAATACTTTAGATTTTACAATAATGTTACTCTACAAAGGGGAAATGAAAATTAATAATTAGTAGAGGGTGAGTAAACTATCTTAGCTCCTCGTACGGCTCACAGGGGTTTGTTCAGGTCAGTGTTAGATTCCTGCTGGTGTTTGAAATCCAGCGGGTGCTGGAGTGACTTGTTACATTGGTGGGGGAGAAAGCCCTTTTGGGAAAAACTGGGACACACTTTATGACACTGATGGGAGATTCTGCTAAAATGTGACACTGGTTTGTTACAGTAATTTGAATATCCAGTAATACCCTTCACGTCTCCATTGGGAGTTAAGCTTTAGTCACCTTGGATACTGTGAGAGAAGGTGAAGTCAGTGATTTGCTAATTCTCCAGAGGGCTCAGCAAGGTTCCTCGGAAGAAGCAGTAAAACCATCTGAATTTGGACGAGAAGTCACCATAAATTTTTAAATATTAATGTTCTAATATAGTACATTTTGTTTAACTATTGGAACTATCATGCATCAATTTTTTGGTGCCAGCTATTTGCCCAACCTATCTTATAATGTTAAGAGATGAAAGAAGTAAATGTATAATATTTTTGCTGTAATCAGTAGTGATTGTTCACAGGATACAGTGCTTTTTAAGTTATATTCTCAAATGCTAGTATTGCATCTCGTGGGTTTGTCTTTGATTTTTAGTCTCACAGCAAAGCGAAATCTCCCCCTTCTGTTCTCCACCAAAATGAATTCAATCCTTTAGGAAAGTCTTTGTAAAAACACTAAAGGACCTGTATCTTTTTGATTTGTTTCAGGAATTAAAATTGTCGCTTACAACTTTGTTTTGTCCTTTGGTGATACCGTGGACTCGAGTTTCCCTAAAATTTTAACTCGCACTACTTAAATAAAACTTTCATCCTTCTTTTTGGTCTAGTGAATGGTTTAGGACAGAAAAGGATACCGAAAATCCATTGGTCCTATTTTTGTCGATATTTTTTGTCATGTAAATTTTATGTACTGCTCGTGTTCTTCCCTAGCAGCAGTGTGACATGCAGCTGTAGCCAGGTCCAACAGATACTTCCCTTAGAATTTCAGGGGTTTTTAGGTTAAATGACCCACTAATGGTTCAGAAAAAGCTGCATTTGGATTTGAGGGTACTTCTAGAAGCTTAGTCCTCCCCAAAATGGAAATCTCTGGTGAAACTATCTGTAACTGCATCCTCACTTTCCTTTTTGTAGGGTGAAGAAATATAACAGCTTTTAATTCTGAATCCTTTAACTCAGATCCTTTTTTTAAACAGATTAAAAAAAAAAAAAAACACAAAAAAAAACCAACCAAAAAACCAACCCACGGACATTTTAGGCGAAACTGTTGAACAACTTAGTTTTGAAAGTTGTTTGGAATTCTGTAACCCAAGAACTGTTTTTAAGGAAAACAAAAATGCCGTGTAACCACAGTTTGTACTTCACCTCTGGCGTTTGAATAAAAGCGAATATTCAAGCAGCGAGAGAGTTGTCATCCCTCACGCCCTCCCCCGCTATTTGGTATTTTAGGGGTAGTTTTTGAAGGTTAATTTTATTTTTTTTTAATTAAGCGGAGCGAGAGGCGGGTGGCGGCGGGTCCTCCGGGCCGCCAGGGGGCGCTGCGGCGCTGGGCGGAGGGGGCGGTGCTGAGGCGGCGTCATGGCGGCTCCCTGAGCGCTGAAGGCGGGGGTGGGGGGAATCATGGCGCAGCCCCCGCCGTTCCCCGCCCGCCTCCCGCCGCCCTTCCGCGCCTTCCCGCCGCCCTTCCCCGGCCCCGCCGCCCGCCCCGCGCCCTTCCCGGTGGGGCCGCCGGCGCCCCCGCCCTTCCTCCTGCCGCCGCCCGCCGGCCCCGCGGTCGAGGCCGGGCCGCGCTTCCCGCCGGGCGGGCCCTACTTGGCGGCGGCCCCGCCGCGGGTCGGGGCGGAGGAGGAGGCG